>WOFQ01000021.1:0-561915 GCA_012184525.1 Xenoacremonium recifei | reverse complement strand
TCATCGGTTGTCGCTATCCGTATTTGTTAATGATCGGCGTCAACCAAAAATTGGGGATTTTTTAAAATAAGCGATTTTTCGCATTTCCCCCCCCCCCCCCCCGTATTATTACTATTCTGCTTCCACCTAACAATTCCTTTTCTCTCTCTTCTCTTCTCCCACTTCTTCTCCCACTCCTTCTCACTTCATACTCAATATTATTCTAGCCTTTAAATCATGTTTGATTATCATAGAGGTGAGCCCAGTGTCAGCAGTTCATTATCTTCGAGCGCATTCAAGACGCGTTGCAGTCTTTGCAAACTGGTTTTAGCCATCCGGGTCGAATCCCGGGCCTGGGAAGTTTCTTGTTTTTCCCCTTCCTTCTTTCCCAATCTTTCTACGGAGTACCTATATGTAGTGTTTATGACATGCTCATTTCAACAAACACAGCAACCCACGCTGGTGTAATGGCAGCGCGCCTGAGTCTCACTGGCGGGCATCAGCCTTAGCCAGCCCTTCGGGGGCAGGAGATCCAGGTTCAAATCCTGGGCCTGGGATTTTTTTCCCGCCTCTTTCTTTTTTAATCTTACAATGTATGTATACTCAGTATATAAATATGATCTGCCTTTATTTGTTAGACAGTGTGATATTACTTCTCTCCCCTTCCGTTTTTTTCTTCTTGATATTTATTTTTCATTACCGACGACCCTCACTGAGAATGTTCTCTATCCACCGCAACGGCATCGAGAATGAATTCGTCCCTGATTTCGCTGATCAGCTCCTTGGCCGCCATCCAGACCTAGCGAAATCACTCGTCGCCGTCCCGCAGCTGAGCCACGAAAGGCCAGCCATCGACAACACCAAGCACCCTCGAGGATTCGATCGCTTGTAGGAGAAGATGCAGCGCGACCGCACTGAGGCACTCTTTAGCCAGAAGCAGCCGCCGCCGGGAGTCGCTGAGTCTTCCTTCTCACCCTCGCCATCCAGCGGTTCACCCGTCTTAGATCTCATTCGGCGTCGGCGTTCTCGTTCGCGCAACTCGCCATACCGACTGAACTTCTTCCTGATATAAAGATCCTTGGTAAGATCCGATATCTTTCGTTTCTGCAGGTCTACTACCTAGTTCTCAGAGTCCTCTAGTGTCATCAACCGAGCTCGATGGGGCTTCGTTTCGCTCTGCGCTCTATCCTGTGTCGGTTCCTTCTATTTCCTAGGCTTCCTGGGAGCCTTAGTCTCCCTATTCTGACTGTCCGCTGGAAGAGTCTTCCTTTGGCGCTTCTTGGACCTTGCAGCCTCGCCATCCTCCCCAGCCGCCTCTTGATTCGCTGCGGCGGCGGCGGCAGCTTTTCGAGTCCTAGCTTTCGGGAGCATACGTCGGGCTACCGTTTACCATCTGGTCGATACTGGGTAGCGTTTGGGTGCCAGCTGGTCTGGCAGCAGGCGTCGTGGTGAGCGCCATGTCTTGTGAGCTGGTCGTCAAGGTCTCCGAGGATGCCTCGATATACGTAGATAGCGTCTCGTTGCGGTGTGTCTGAGACTACGGGTAGAGTTCTTGATTTACTGACAGCGCATTAATTGAAGTCATTAACGTAGTACCCAATGTCAAGGAGGACAGTATAGAACCATTTGAGTACATTGTCTGCACTATCAATAACAGGGCCAATGTTAAGTCTTGTCTCAATGAGCCACTACTGCGGTAGTAACCTCAGCTTCTTTCGGATGTTTCCTTAACAAACTTGATAAAGTACACTCGTTTATATGTCAAAGGTTTTTGGCCTCTACACAGTATAATTGAGTTCCAACCTGTCGGTTTGGACTTTTGCTTTTTCATCGGTATGATCCACCAATGAGATTTTGCGCCTAGAAAGGAACCCGGATAAGGTTTGATTTATTATGTATACTACCAGTACAGACCTCATTTTGTTAACAAATAAGATTGTGGATTTAGCATTGGTTGCTGGTTGCTTCCGAATTTGAGGTCGTCGAGAGAGCGGGTACGCTAATGGCTTCGAGCCATGGAAAACATTTCATTGGCGGAATGGGCCACCAAACATGGTATCTCCAACGCGTCCTCGACGGCAACGGCCGAAGTCGGGCAATCGCCGACCTGGAGGTACTAGGGTTGTGACTTAATCCATTCCGTGCTGCCAGAATTTGGCTGCTACCTATATTCTGACCAAATCTGTCGCAAAAGGTTAACATATGGCCAGATAACTATCGAGAGATCTACTCAGAACAATAACCCTAACCCTAGAAATCTCTCGAATTGGCGGTCTATCTGTGAATATGCCTAACAATAACGCCAGTAGCCTGGCCAAGACGTCGCCAATCCTCATTGTTGGGGCGGGCGTATTCGGCTTGAGTACGGCCATCCACGCAGCGCGTCGGGGATACACCAACATCACAGTGTTTGACCGTCAGTCGTATGAACAATCCAACTATGACTTTGACAAGGGTTGCGACGCTGCTTCAGCAGGTATGTAACACTCATGGATTATTGCTTCAGCTCGATTTACTGATAGGGGATAGATATAAACAAAATCGTGCGCACTGCGTACGGGGACGAGATGGATTATCAACAAATGTGCACCGAGGCTATCAAAGAGTGGCGAGAATGGGACCAGGAGGTGGCTTCTGGGAAAGACCTCCCCCCGGGCATGACAACGGAAGACAGAATCTTCGTCAACAATGGTAGCTTGTCGTTGAGCGCCACTGAGCGCTTGGATAAGTATGAGGTTGATTCGATACACAGCATGAGAGCCGCCGGACTTAGCAAGTCCGCTCTCGTGACGACGGATGAGAAGGACCAAGTCGAGGCCGGAAAACAAGGCTTCGCGCACGCCCTTGATCCTTTCCACCGCAGGGAAAAAGGGCTGCCGTATATCGGATTGCTTGACACGACAGGCGGCTACGCCGTGGCTGATAACGCGTGCCGGCTGGCATTTCACAAAGCCAAAAGACTGGGTGTGCGCTTTGTTCTTGGAGAGAGCAGAGGTGCTTTGAAGGAGTTGATATACCGCGACCAGCCCAGGACTGATGTGACCGGACTCGTGACGCAAGATGGCTCAGTCCATAGCGGTTCTCTCGTGCTCCTCGCCTGCGGTGGCTGGACGCCCGCATTGGTGCCTCAGCTAGACGAGATTGTAGAGGCCACGGCCGGGTCTGTGGCCCTCGTGAAGATTCCCCCTACTTCCCGCCTGAGGGAAAAGTACTCTCCAAAGAACTTCCCAACTTACCAGTTCAAGATGTACGGTGGTAGAAATGGTGGGCTTTACGGATTCGCGTGCGACAATCGTGGCGTTTTGAAGATTGGTTATCGAGGCACCAGATACACCAACCCTCAGGTCCAGCCGGACGGTAAGGAGAGGAGCGTTCCCATCACCCGTTGGACGCTGCCAAATCGGACCGATAAAATCGCCGCCCACGCCTTGGCCGTCATCAACCAATTCATCGACGAGGAGATGCCCGATGTCCGCGCGGAAGGCCTCGGCATAACACGCACTCGGCTCTGTTGGTACACGGATACCTTCGACGACCACTATATTATTGATTACGTGCCGGGGAGCTCGAGTCTAATGGTGGCGACAGGATGCAGCGGGCACGCTTTCAAGTTTCTCCCCAACATCGGGAAACACGTCGTCGACATCTGGGAGCGATCGGGCACGGATGAGCTGCCCAAGTCGAGATGGCTGTGGAGGCAGCTGCGGGAGGGCCAAAAGCCGGACAATATCATTATGCAAGGGAGTGCAGGGGCAAACACTTTGTCTAAATCGAATCTGGTACTGGCAGGTCAGGAGGCACCGCAGGCTAAGCTATGAACGACACAGTAGGTTATCAGTCTGCCTGGAAGAGTGAACGGTCGAGATGGTCATGTCATACACCTCGGAATAGATTAGACAGCAGTGTATGAAGAGAAAACGAACACCCTTTCATATATAATACCAATCTGCCAAAGAAAAACGAAGCAATAGAAAGAAAATATCAACTGTACAATCTACGCTACCTAGTTCATAGATCAAATCAAAGGGAAGGAAACTTGTTTGGCTACAGGATGCTATCTTGGGATTGGGCGTAAGACGTATTGCATAGTTTTCAGGCGATTATGCACATCTATCTAACAAGTCTTGCGAGACAAAACACGCAAATACCAGATTGATTCCTAGATTGCGACATCTGACCTTTCACTAGGTAACTGGATGGAATACAAAAATAAACCAAGCCCTCTCCCCCTTTACGTTTATGGCCGCGCACCAAAACTAATTCATTTGATGATTCCTCTCCTTATACTGCCTAGCAGCGAAATAGGCGTATCTCGAAGCACAACGAGCCCGGAACATCTTTCCCCATTTGAGGAAGACGACGAAAAACAAAAGAATAACGCATGCAATTACCAAAATAGTGACCATGACCCATTTGATACCCACGTCCGCAGCCCAGGGCGTGACGGCGAAAACGAACGCGGTACTGAAGGTATTTCGGATGACAGTTACACCGACTAAAGCGTCTCCAATGATCTATCACTTTGATTAGATTTCCTGTCAGAACAAGAGAAGAATGGGAACTTACGTCTTGGTAGCAGTCGGTCAGGTAGGTCAAAACAATAGTTTTAATTGAAGTGATTCCAACCTGGTACAGTGCGAGTCCAACAGCGATGACGGGCCAGGGTACAGAGTTGTTCAGGCCGATGCCGAACATCAGCGAACCGGCAGGGACGAAAACCAAGAAAGGAATGATGCACCACAACCGAGTTTCTGGCTCATATATACCGTTGTTGCGGCGGGCGAGATATACAATCCACCAGTCGCTGAGCGGACCGACAATAAGAGGGCCAAACGTGGAACCGATCATTCTAGGGATGCTCATGAGACCAACCTGGTCCGAGTTGAAGTTGTAAGGCGGTTCAGGCAGGTATGTCGATAACGTTGCAGACATGGTGTCTCCTAGCCCCGTCAAAATGCCGTAAACAAGCGCAGCGAAGGCTACAGCAGGTATGGTGACGAGGAGGATGAGAGGCTGCCAGGTGTGACGGAGGAAAGACTGGACGCCGCCCTCAGAGGACGATGTCGTAGTGAGGATGGCCAGCCTCTGACAGTAAGTCTTGACGGGGATGTCGGGGTTTATGTGAACCGTGTAAAGGTCTGCGGGTGAATCTTCCTCTGCTTCTCGGATCGACTTGGGAAGTTTGGTGCCGTCCTGGTTCGAATCGGTCTTCTCGTCCGCTTTTCCTTCATCAACACTGGGCAGAGCGATATCCTGGAGCTCTGCCGGATGAGAAAGACTCGTAGGGAAAGATGGAATATACTTGGTCTCCTCGTAACCGAAGAAGACAACGAATATAGTGATGCCGAAGAAGATGACGTTCCACCACCAAATCCATCTCCATCCCTGGCCTTTGGCGACAAATCCGGCGATCAAGATACCGAGATAAGTGGCGACATACCAAGTCCAGATATAGAATGCATTCATCTTCCCGCGCTGGTGCACAAAGAACACATCCGCAACAGTCATCTGGACGATAGTCTCGGCAAGACTTCCGAAGAAGCATTGGAGGATGTTGATCAGCATCAAGTCAGCAACAGTCTGCATCTTTGCTGACCAGATACTGAGAGCGAACTGCAGCACCGTGCTGAAGAGGTAGATAGGTCGACGACCGTATTTCAGGGCAAACAGGATCAAGATAATGGAACCAAGCCCGAGAGAAGCGCAGCCCACAGCGTAACTATCATTCAGGATCTCGTATGAGTATCCGAGCTCCTCGTTCATAGGTCCCCAAGTTGGCGTATTCGCGTTGATAAACTCGGCAACCATGGCCACGTAGAAACAAACAAGCCCAAAGTTCCAGTACTTGCGCCAGTTGGACCAATTGAGCGGATCGTTGGGGTCTTCGCTCGGGCGCGGCTGGAGGATGACTTGCTTTTCATGTGACGGTCTCATATCGTCGAGATAGATGGTGCCAGGCGGCCACATTGTTGTTGAGCCTTCCAGCCCGTGGTCGTCGTGGGTTGGCATCGCCATGATAGGCACTGGAAGAGTCGAGAGGTTGTTGTTCGATAATACCAGCTAGCTGAGAAGACGGCGAGCCTGGCTTTGTGAACGCCTCAGTAATAGCAAGATCCCAGATGCATTGGAACGAAACGAGTGGGACTGAATGAAGCAAAAGAGTGAGGTTTTATCGAGTGGAATGGCTCTTACAAGCCGCATCCCCGACAGACTCTATCAATTGGCATCGTCAATCGATACGGTGCGATGCTCTCATTGGTGGCCAGATCCGGATGTATGACTCCATAGCCAATTCGACCATGCAACGCAACTTGGGGTTTATCTCACCTGCTCCGGGGGATGGATGAAGCCATTAGCTCTTTGCAGTTGAAAATACTACAAGACTGTTAAACTGACTCGGCTCGTCCCACTTATGAGGCATCACGCTAATGCTTCTCCCGGGACGGCCCATCAATAGGAATGCAGCAGAACACATGTGGATCCATTGATCAGAGTATCCTCAACTACCTCACACAGTTGGAATTGGAGAGGATGGAATTCCAACCATCCGGTACGGCACCCCGGCTAATACTATATTCTAAGATTGGCTAAAGCCGATACCAACCGTTACTGCACTACTACGCAATGACTTTCTGGCAGGCTGCATATGGATAGTGTAAAAAATCAAAGGAGCCACCCGTTATGCCGCTCACCACGTTGTATATTTTCAAAACAGCTGAGTTCGTTTGTATTCCATCGAGCTAATACATCCGGCTCTGTAATTAATGTGGAATATCACTTGTAACCACGCCCTATTCAAGCAATCCGGGCAGTCCCACCAATTGGGCGGATTCGGATTGAGGGTTGACAATGTGAAGGATGGATCGTGATTCATATAAATGGTACACAGATATAGAATTGTACCTATTTTGACTAGCACGATGATTGCCGCCGTCACGAGCTCTGACTAACACAACAACACCGTCACGATGCCGTTAACAATCGAGGAGGTCGAGTGTCACCGGGCCACCTCCAAACCCCTAACCGTTACGGTAACATCCTACAAGCAATTCGACGCCTTCAAGTCAGCACACTCGCGGTCAAAGCCGAAATCCAAGCCGCTGGCTCACCGCTTCAGCACCGAGAGTAGACTATTCTCCGGCGCCGCGCTGAAGAAGCTGGGAGCCACAGTCACCAAGCTCAGCGCCATCCCCCTGGGCACAGGACGGCCGACGGCGCGCTTCTTCCCATGGGAGTCGATCAGCATCTCGAGCCAGTGCAGCAGCAGCGGGCCATCTATCACGCAGACCGCTAACAAAAGCAATGAGGGCTACGACCTGGCCGCGATGCTCGACTATGGACATGCGGCCGGCGCGCCGGAGCTGCACCGCTTCGTGACGGAGCACGTCGAGCTGCTGCACGATCCGCCCTACCAGGACTGGGGGACGTGCTTGTCATCCGGGTCGACGTCGGCCATGGAGATTGCGCTGCGCATTTTTTGTAATCGCGGTGACATCGTGCTGGCCGAGGAGCACACGTATCCGGGCTTCATCGAGGTCGCGGGGTTGGTGGGCGTGCAGATCCGCGGTCTTGAGATGGACGCTGAAGGACCCAACCCCAAGGCCTTGGAACGGCTCCTGAGGAACTGGGATGAGTCTCAGAGCGGCCCCAAGCCCTCGGTATTGTACACCATTCCGTCCGGACAGAATCCTACAGGCGTCACGCAGACGGCCGAGCGCAAGCGTGCGCTCTACCAAGTATCCCAGGTCCACGACCTGATGATCCTGGAAGACGACCCGTACTATTTTCTCCATCTAGAGTCACGCTCCAGCTTCTGCGAATCTCTCCCGCCCTCGTACCTCTCTCTAGACATCGACGGCCGGGTGGTTCGCATGGACTCGGCCTCCAAGATTCTAGCCCCCGGACTCCGGGCCGGATGGGTCGCCGCGAGCGACGCCGTGATCGACAAGTTCCTCTCATACCACGAAGTCTGCACGGCGTCCGTCAGCGGGCCTACGCAAATGATGCTGCTGAAGCTGCTGGACGAGAGTTGGGGACACCGCGGGTTCCTTGTCTGGCTGGAGAATCTGGCAGGGCGGTACCGCGCTCGTAGAGACGTCACTCTTGAGGCCTGCCAGCAGCATCTGCCGGATGTGTGCCAGTGGAACGCGCCCTCGCATGGCATGTTCCTTTGGATCAAGCTGGACCTTGACAGGCATCCGGACTATGACCCAGCGGCGGCGAGCAGCCAAATCTCAGAGCTGGCCTCCGAGGTAGAAGAACGCATTTTGGCTGCTGCTATGTCACACGGAGTACAGGTGACGAGAGGCGCGCTGTTTGACGTGAACAGGACACCCAAGGGAACGGTGGCTTTCCGTTTGACTTTTGCCGCCACTTTTGATGAGTCTGAGTTGAAGACTGGCGTAGAATTGTTTGCAAGGGCAGTAAGAGACGAGTTCCAGTGCTCGTGACATTATAAGGTAGAGTATTACAGCGCTTGTGACGCATTAAAAGGATTGATAGATAGAGCACTGCTTGGAATAATTAGAATATGAGAGTCCGGGGATTCAGATATAGAGACAGGCATTGTGACCTGCCGTGGCTTACCGAGACTAGAGATTGTGCTTGAGCCAGAGTTTCAATCGACCGTGTACCTGTTACATCTGATCATCGCCCAATAGCCATTGTGGGTGGGAATCGCCCACCAGGCTCATTATAAATTCATCGAATCCCTCTGGCATACTCACATCATTTATCAGTGTCATTTGCTCCGCCATATCCCCTCCACTCAGATTGGTAGGTTCCGTCGCTGTATCCAGCGGGTGCGGTGTCAAGGGTTTCTTCTGATCGATCATCGCCATGGTCCGGTTGGCAAGCGTCTCAAAGATGTCACGGTAGGTTGCTGCTTCAGGCCACCTCTCCGCCATGATGACGAGAACAATAGTGCAATTGCCGCAAGTGCTATGGATCTGGCCCTGCATGTGTGTTTCGCGCGCCATGGGGGATGTCCAGATACAATGAAGATACGTCAGGCCGGCTAGGAAAATCTCATGGAGTGCTGCCCACGTGCAGGTCATTGACCTCTGCAAATAGAGTCGGCGATATGTCTGGCACATGCTCTGTGCAGCTTGTAGGCAGATGAGGAGAGCAGGATCTGTAGGATCTGTTTGACGGTGGGTGATCTGCCTTCGGTAAAGCTGTAAGATAACGTAGTTGTACTCCAAGTCAAACCAGGCCGAAGTTGCAAATAGCGAGAGCTCATCGCCTTTAGAAGGCACAGTTGGGGCGGAAGCAAGCCAGTTGTCGACTTCGGTTCGGAATTGAGCCACTTGGACTCGATAAGTTTCATCCGCTGGATCAAAAATCGTAATATCAGAGTAGAGCGCACTGTGAATGCGGCTCATGAGCTTCCGAATGCGAAAATGATGGATTGCTCGTGCCATGGTTGTCGGGGAATCGCCGAGGGAGCTATCATGTGGGAGGCCGAATATCCCGCCTTCAGTGACACTCGAGTTCTCAACATCCATTGGAAACTGCTACAAGTTAGACCCAGTCTCCAAGATATGTCTACAAATTGCATAAAATGAAGGGCAGTCCTGAATCTTACCTCAGCATCGATTTCTTGGTATGGTATACCTTGAGGTCGCCCGAGCATGATGGATGATTGAGAGTCCATGGAAAAGGCACACCAAAAGATCCTCTTGCGCAATTCTAGCCGCAGCAAATCAATATCTGAGCTGCGGCGGCCTGCTAATCTGCGGTGATACCCAAGATCAATGCATTGGCGAAGGGCAAGACCAGCAAGTTTCCTGCGTTCTGTAAGTAAGGGTTTCATGTACTCTGGGGTCGCGACATACCAATGGGAGGTCCCTATCGATGATCGGAGCGAGTATACGGCGCAGCATAAAATAACCTGCACAGCCTCGTAATTGTTGCGCGCCAGGATGGGCTCGGCATACATCTGCGCCGAGACATACAATTGCTACAAGGCTAGTCAGCCAGAGTTCTTCGACTGCAGTAGGTCGACTTGCCTCTGCCGAATAACCAGTGGTGGGTAGTACCAAGGCTCCGATGGCATATACCTATCACAGAGTTCAGCTTTTCGCAGTCTAAGAGGAGGATTCGGTTCACGAATTACCATGTTGAGGAAGAACAGAGGTGTAGGGTCAGATGGAAGAGCTTCAAGCTCTGGCAGATGACTTAACGAAGTAGCCTCCCATGCTCTGAACGTTGGCTCATGCAAGAATGGGTACTGTGGGTGGATGTTCTCGAAATACGCATTGCTAAGCTGAAGCGCTGCTTCAAAGTGAGGTAGCTGGTATGCCCCCGAGTGGATGGCAAAATCACCCCCGGCCCGCCGGTCTATATGAGAATCGTGTGAGGCACTCGCGGGCGTTGAGACTCCATGGCGCAACGAGGCAGCGATTAACCGGGAAAATGCAAATGTCGAAGACGAACCCAGATAGTGAGGCTCGGCCCCGGCTGCATTGAGACTTAGAAGACCGACCTTGGAGGCTAGGTCGTTCAAATTTTCAGGTTCGTCATCAATCCCTTCGGTCCTGCCGGGGTTCGGTTGTTCACTGGCCACGTTGCTGCTGGTCTGCCTGGGAAAAGGAGATGTAGACGGAGGCTCTGGTCGCGGGCTGCTGTTCAACACCAAATGATCACCAGCCAGCTCAGGGCGGTATTGTCGCAAGACCCCTTCCAGGTACGCCACGCGTTGCTCTAGAACGTCAACGTAGTTTCGTGGCTGATGTCTTCTTGTGGCGGGATCTTCCACTAGACATGCTAATCCTTCAAGTTAGGGCACAGTGCACGAGATCAGGTATGCCACGATACCAGTTCCATGGTTTTCTTAGAAATGAACTTACCAATGCCTGACCGGCGACAGTTCTCGCACTCCGGTATCTTATTGTCACACTGGTGAGCAGTGTTAGTCAACCAACCAAGTAAGGACTCAGTGATATTGCGCCAACCTTTAACTTCTTTTCTTTGCAATTTACACACGCAATCTGTGTTCTATTTCCTGACCGACGATGGTGACTACTCCTGTGCATTTTGAAACATGGTACGAAATACAAGTGCTGGGTCTAATATTTGAACCTGGACTCCAGTCAAGATGTATAGAGAGATGATAGCCAACCGAATAAATGACTTCCGAAGAGGAGGCGCAGAGAAGCGAGGGGGGGGAGTAACATACGGTAGGTTTACCATGAATACGTTGAATACGTTGCTGTTACTTATGGGAACGACTTCAAAGAACTTAGGAGATGAAAAGGACGAACAATAACGCGGGACGCGGGACGGCGCCATCAAATACTCTCGCATGCCGTCCAGCGTCGTTGAGAGACGCCGAATTTTTACCGGATTAGACCATCTAATCCCGACGAGGTCAGTCTGCGGAGTTTATCACTGGGGAAAGGCATCCGAGATGGGCAAGCCGTTTCCGTTTTTAAAACAGACCACCAAGTCAATTGTCTTTCCAAAGGCATCACAGAGATCTAATATACCCATATGTTTCCATTACACGCGGATCTAACACCCCGCAGACCTAATATGTCTTCATCTTTTTGTAGTAATACTTGAAATCCCCCCGTTGCGTTTCCCAACCCGACCAAAGCTCATGAAATGCTCCATCAAGTTCCAGATGTTCCCGTGCCTATATCTCCTACAGTACATAACTACCTGTTGAGAAACACATCCCCGCGCCAACTGCGCGCAGATAAGATCCTTTCATCCCCATCCCCAGTTGTCATCTCCTCTCGTGAAATGACGTGCCTCATTCATGATGTGACAGAGAGAGGGTCCCTCTAGTCAGTGACCCTCCAGCCATCGAACCACTTCAGACGCTTGTACTGAGTGTGGGAGCCGGTCATGCCCCAGCAAATGGGAATGAAGAAGATGTACAGGCCAATGATGGCAGTGTACAAGATGCCGTAGACAACGGCCTGGACGGCCTTGTTGCGGTTGCGCATGCCCCAATCGATCAGGAAGCCGAAGCACAGCACCGCAAAGTACAGTGCCGGGTAGTAGTGGTGCACGTAGGTGACACGCGCCATGACAACAAAGGGAAGATAGTGGAGGAACCAGCCGATCAGGGGGTAGATTCCAGAGTAGTGAATCTGGTCAACATCATCCTGGGAGAGTTCCCGGAAGCCGCGTTGCCAACGCAGGATGTACCAGACGGCAACGAGTCCAACGAGACCGAGCGACGCTGTCGAGCCCCAATAGACGAGCGGGTTACCAAGGAGGAAGTACTTGACGATTTTGTCGTCCCAGCCGCACATGCGCAGACCAACATTGAGGATCGGCCACTGCCACCACTGCGAGGCGAGATCGTCCTGCTTATCGGGGTCGGGGACCAGGGCGTTGTTAGAGGTCATCATCGCAACGTTGAGATGGATGAAGTCGTGGAAGAAGGGCGACTTGTAGACGGCAGGGTCACCAGGGGGCACTATTAACACAATCAGCACGAGATTTCTCATCATACTTTCTCTTTGACTTACGCTTCTCGTTCCAATGAGCCTCGACGTTCCAATGGGTGTACGAGTCTCGGGGGTTGTTCTCCTTGGTGCAAGTAACTTCAATCTGCTTGAAACCCCACTGAGGAAGGTTGACGTTGCCGGCTCGCAGGTAGCAGCCGAGGGCCACATGTCGCAATCGGAAGGCCGTGGTCAGGGTTCTGATCTTGCTTCGATCGCGAGAAGCTGAGTCGCGGACAACTTCGACCTTCCAGTGGTCCTTGTCGTCACCAACAGTCAGGTTGCCGTACGAGGAGACCTCCTTGTGGCCGCGAGTAATGGGAGCCGCAATGTCGTGGGAGTGAAGGTTACGTCCAGTACCAGCGTGGATGAGGCGGATGACGTCGCCATCACCGATGAAGCGAAGATCGGGGGACTCGGCATCGTAGGGGGCATCGTGGCGGTTGGGGTAGAAGAACCAGTCGTTGTTGGAGTCCTTGTGGTGATAGCAAGTAACCTGCTGCTGACCAGATCCCTCAGGGTAAGTCTGGATATGGGAGTGGAGGAGACCGCCGCCGTAACCCATGTTCTTCAGTGTGGCGCGAGAACCGTATGCAATCTCCAAGGGGCTGTCACGGCCGACTTCGGTGCCCTTGAGGTTGGCCTGGAAGAGGGAGCTCATCTGAGCATCGCCAGGGCCACTGTGGTCGAGAATGGCAAAGTGCAGAGCGAAGGAAAGAAGGTAGATAAGGAAAGGAACGACGATAAGACCGACGACTCGAGTGACAACGTGGGCTGCGAGGGTCGTCTACGAACAGTTAGTAGGTCCAGCGCGAGGAATCAAGCTGCAGATACTTACGGGAGGCATCTTGACATTGCCGAACTTGGCCCACAGATCCTCGACAGTGTAAAGACCGACGAGAGCAGTGACAAAGAGACCGACAAGCTTGACACTGCAGACACAGCCAATGCTGATACCAGTCATGAACATCCAGAAGAACCACTCGGGCTCGAAGCTGTTATGGCGCTGGTTGTGGAACTTGGACCAGCAGAAGACGGTGGCCACAGTACCGCATAGCAGCATCGAGTCGAGGAGAATGAATCGGCTAATGGTGGTGTATGAGTTCTCGCAGAGGACCATGAGAGTCACGAGCCAGACCGCGGGGCGTCGAAGCTTCAACTCTCGCGCAGTGTAATAAGCCATGGGGATGCAGAGGATGCCGAAGAAGGCGTTGAAAGCGCGCATGAAGGTGTAGTTGACATCCTCGGGGTATTTCTCGCCAGACTTGAATTCGAAAGATCCATTGTAGCCAGCGAGGACTCCGGAGAGACCAACGAGCATCTTGCCCAGGGGCGGGTGGACGTCGAAGTAGTATTCATGCTTGATATAGTAGCTGCCGAACTTGCCGAAACTGCAATCGTCTGTTAGGAAAAGAACTTGCCATGGATATGAACCAGATGACATACTGAGCCTCATCCCAAGTGACAATGTCGCTAATGCCAATCTTCCATAGTCGGGTGAAGAAGGCAGCGGCTGTGAAGATCAGAGGGGCAATGATGAACTCCCACTCGTCGAGAACCTGGAGGAAGGACTGTTCCTGGGCCAGAGTCAGCACCTCTAAACCACGAAAACGCGGGTTCATGGCAATTTCCGATACCTTCTTGGCCAGCTTCTTCTTATCCTCGGGCTGTGCAGGCGCGGCGGGAGCTTGCGACGCGGGGACGTTTCGTTGTCTGAGGCCATCGCCCAGGCTGGCGCCCGTGGCGGTGGTGGCCTTGTCGGTGGCCATGGCGAACGCTCAAAGAAGCCGAGCTATATCGAAGCTCGAGGAGGTCGAAGAGAAAAAGGTCGTAGTAGAAAGGCCGTGGAGCGAAAGGGGAAGGACCCGTGAAGCCTCGGGGCACCACGAGAGGTCGAAAAGACTGGACGAGCTGGAGGACTCAAAAGCAAGCACCAGCGTCGACGAGGGCAAACACGCGAAGCCGTCGTCAATGCAAGGGGCCAATCCAAGGCAGGCAGAAGCCGAATGGACGATGGAAGAAGAAACCCAAATCCAAGACCACGCGGGCGGGTGAAGAATTGGAGATGGATTCAAGAAAGACGATGTCCTGTCCTGTCCCCTGACGAGAGGAACAAATAATGCCACCTATGCTCTCTCAGCCTAGAACGAGCCCGTCCCTAAAAAAAGCACCCCCGGCAAACTGGACCAGGTACCCTGCCTGCGAATCGCACGCGCGGCGGTACATTCCGAGCGGGCCAGTGCACTGGACAGCTGAAAGAAGGAGCCCACTAGCCGCAGTGGGGCTGGATCAACAACGGGGACTTACCAGCGCATCAATTGCAGCAATGGGAGCTATATTCGGGGCAAGTTATTATACGAATCAATGTTCCAGAAGGTTGGTAAATGAAGATTCCCGCTTCACACCGTTGACTTGCTCTGTTCCGGCGGTTTCAACGCCCAGCAGAGCATAACTCAAACGCCATGTCAGCACTGCAGCTCCAAGGCGAAACTCAACGGTTCTCAACTTCCATTCTCACCAGCCACAGGGCTGACCTCCATCGTATTCGCACCAGCCACGCCCCGAGACCGCCCCCTAATCGAGGCCCATCGGGATTGTTCTCAATGCTCAATGGCCTCAGGTCAGCAGCGTGACAGCGCCCCCGACGTGGTGGCCCCATCCTCTGGCCAGTTGGAGCCAGTTGGAGCCGCTGGCCGGCGCCCAGTGGCCTCTTCACATGCTTGCTCTCTCCGCTCTTCGGGAGCCTCTCCGTTCGCGTTCGTTTCGCAGTCTTATGTCATCATCCCGGCGGTGGCCACTCCCGTCGATCGACGCTGTCCCGCTATATCGATAGCCTCGACTCTTAGTCTCGACCTCTCCCCTCTGCTGTAGTATCGCCGTGCCCTCCGTTACAAACCACAGAGTCCGATCCCGCGCCCAGATAAGCTTCTGCAGAGCGCCCTATCTGCTGCTGCCCTCCTTTGTCCCATATATATCTGGACCGGTCTGGTCTGGTCTGGCAGCCCAACCCAATGTCCTCTCTCGTCTCCGACTTCATCATCAACCCTGTCCTGCGCCAGGCCCGTCGATTCTCGGAGATCTCCCGCGCGACCTTTGTTGGCGATGGAGACGATGCCCCGGAGAACCTCGCAAGCCCGCCCGAGCAGCACGACGCCGCAGTGACCGAGTCCAGCCCAGTCCAGAGCCCCCTCGTCGAGATCCGACCTGCGCTATCACCACCGGTCACGAGACTGTTGAGCGAAGACGCACAAGTGACGTCCATCGAGGAGATAGTCCCGCTTGACATGATGCCCGAGGGTTCTCCGCCACAGGGCATCACGCTGAGCCCATTGCCGTCTCGACGGATCCCCGAAGATGACGGCATGCGGGTGTTGAGGACTCGCATCCAGTCCATCAATGCGCGCGACATTGCCTCTACAGACAAGGCCCGGTTGATGCACGAGTTGTTGCTGGAGGGATATCGAGCTTCCATCATCACATCGAACCATGTCCGCTCCGACTCACCCAGCAGCGACTCGGTGTCTCTACCCTTGGCGCAATCACCATTGCGGTCCCCCAAGTTCTGGCAGAACATCTCCGAGACTCCGAGCGAGGAGAAATTCATTCTGAGCGAGGAGGACATCACACCTACCTATGTTCCTATCAAGCAGCCCAAAGATCAAAGCTACGAGGCCATCGCCCTCCCTCCTGAGCCGCATCCGGAGGAAGAGCAGGTAAAACAGCTTGGGTGCCAGCATTATGCACGAAACGTCAAGATGCAATGCTCGACATGTCAGAAGTGGTATACATGCCGCTTCTGCCATGATGCGCATGAGGACCATAACCTCATCCGCAACGAGACCAAGTATATGTTATGTATGATATGCACCACTCCCCAAGAGGCGTCTGACGTCTGCATAAATTGCGGCGAGGTGGCCGCGGCTTACTATTGTAACATCTGCAAGCTATGGGAGAACCGCCAGGATAAGCCCGTCTATCATTGCGCCGACTGTGGCATCTGTCGACGAGGGAGGGGTCTGGGGAAGGATTTCTTCCACTGCAAAGTAAGTCCCCGTAACCACCCGCCTATTACATTGATCTTTATTAACAACTGAGAAGACCTGCCGAGCGTGCATATCGATCTCAATCGAAAGCTCACACAGGTGCATTGAACGGTCCACTGACTGCGACTGTCCAATTTGTGGCGAATATATGTTTACGTCCCCCCGACCCGTCGTCTTCATGGCGTGCGGCCATAGCATTCACAAGAAGTGCTATCATCAACACATGAAAGTCTCATACAAGTGTCCCATCTGCAACAAAAGCTTGATGAACATGGAGAGCCAGTTCCGGAATCTGGATGTGGCGATCCAGACCCAGCCTATGCCGGCTGAGTTTAGCGATACCACCGCTGTCATTCTCTGCAACGATTGCTCGGGACGAAGTACCGTCCGCTACCACTGGCTCGGGCTCAAATGCTCCATATGCCGATCTTATAATACCGTTGAGCTTCAAATGCTCGGTCCCGATCAAAGACAGGTCCAACCTACCATTACAGAGGCGGGAGAACCGATTCTGGCGGCCGTCGAGACGCAGCCAACCGAAGCCGGTGTTCCTATCCCCGTACCCTCGACCTCTATGCCCACTGGGCGTCGGAGGCACTCGTCACATGGAATCGAGAGTCAGTTCCGAGCACCGGAAGACCGAGTTGCACGCTCCTTTGCGGCTCGAAACCTGCCTCTCGGGATTGAGGCGATCTTGGGGATGCTCACGCCAGACGGCGAGCCAGATGATGATATCCTTGGCATATGGAGAGCCCGGGACGAAGAGGGCGATTCAGTGGCGGATTATGAGAGTGATGAAGCGAGCGACGAAGGCTCAGATGCGGAAGAGGAGGATGACGATGAAGATGAGGAGGATGATGACATTGTCCTGATTGGGCACCGTTGAGATGTAACACACATGATGGCTGCATAACGATATCACGTTTGGTTCAAGGATTTAGGTTTTGTACGGCGCTGGGCGGTTTGGAATTCTGGGCACACCTCACGACTCGTTCAAACGCATTGCTCGGTGGTTTTTATATTGAGCATACGGGGGCTGGCATCTGACGCAGGCTGATGGCACAGTTTTCTCTATGGTGATGCATTGGGTTTTGGAGTATGGGGGATCAACGACTATGGGGTTTAGGATACTTGGTAATATGGAATCACAGCTGAAAAGGAAAAGCAGAAAGTCATATGGATTCTTATCATCAAAAGCAGACCCTAATAAAATCCTCACTCAATTGTCCCAAAACTCCAGGCTCCGAGCAATAGTCCGCGTGAAGAGCCCTCCGGCTAAGCCCGTACAGTCCCGCTGTAGATCTCATTGTCGAGCAACCGGCTTTCCCACCTCTTGTGCTTCCTGCCGCAGCTCCTTGACCACTTGCTAGACAAACATCAGCTACTTTGATCTCAAACAGGCTAGGCCTCTCTGACGCACCGCAAGCGCTTCGGGGTTGACGCCGCGCTCAATCATGGAGATGCAGATAGACAGCGTGCGGCGGTCGAGATGGCAGTTCTAGGCGGCGTCAGCTGAGCGCGCTCCTTGAGGAGATAAGGAAGGGTCAGTACGAGAATGGTGGAGATTTCGTGCAGGATGTCGACGGCCTGTTGGGCGGCGACGTGCTTGTCGCTTTCGGGAGGCATCGTGGTGGATGGTGAATGAAGAGTTGTAGGGGGTTGAAGTTGGGACTCGGTGGGGTGGGTGCGGGATGTTGGAGAGGGTGGGGAGAAACGCGTTAACGCGGCTCATGAGATGCCATGTCTACCTACTGATATACACATGTTGGACATGACAGCGTCAACTTAACACTATAAACGATGAAACAAGGAGCATTAGTATTCATCAACATCATTCTAACTGCAAGTCTCAAAAGGTTCAAGTTTGTGTATAGTCAGCAACAAAGAATTCTCCTCATTGTGGTATATATCCTTCCCTCAGGGCCATCATAGCATTACATCCAACCCACAAGCCAAACATCCCAGAGAAACACACAAATCAAGACTTCATCGCCTCCACAAACAACTCCCTCATCCCCTTCAGCAGCACCACCAACTCCCGCGACTCATTCACCCGATCCAATACCCTCTCCACCTTCTCCCTCTCCAGCTTCGGCCGACAGTGCTTGACATCGTAGTCGCGCGCACTCGTCACCAGCTCAAACCACGCCTCGCGCTGCCAGTCCCGCTCGTCGACGTGTGTGTACACGAACTTGAGCCGGTCGTCCTGCCCCGCGCCCTCGATCTTCAGGCACAGATTCGTGATCCAGAAGTCCAGCTCCGGCACGTTGAAGCGCGACTGCGCCTCCTGCTGCGCGGCATATTCGCGCTGAGCGGCCAGGCGAGCGTCGATTTCGGTCTGTGTCTGCGCCATCTGCGCCTTGAGCGTGTCGCGGGTGGCCAGGTGCTTGTCGCGCTGGGCGGCCAGCTGGGAGATCGAGGCCTCCATCTCGCGCGTCTCGGCCTCCTCCTTCTCCATAGTCTGCTGGTGCGTCGACGTCTTGACCTGAATGATCTCGATGTCGCGCTTCTTCATGCGCTGGTCCTCTGCAGGGGGCTGTTAGCAGTGGTCTTCGGGGCGTGGACTCGGGGCGCATACCTTGGAGCTCGGCGATGTTCATGCGGAACTGGTTGCGCTCTTCCAGCACGCGCTTGCGGCCTTGCTCGATGAAGGCGTCGAACTTGGCGCTGAACTTGGCCATGCGGTCGCGCAGGTCGTCGAAGCCGAAGTTGATATTGGGCAGCGTGTCGGCGACCGAGGGCGCGGCGGGCGCCATCGACTGCCTAAGGCTCGAGGAAAGCGAGGGCTCGAATGCAGTCGCCATTTTTTTGAAGCTGAATTCGTTTTGCAGTTGGTGACTGTGGTGGTGTCTTTATCTTCGGTATCTTTGGTATCTGTGGTGCCTGTGGTGTTGTGGTAGATGCGACGAAATCGCCATGGTGTGTTTACAAGGCTGGCCGCGTTGCTGGGTCGACCAGCAGCCACACGTGGCGCACGTTCCTGTACTCCACCCGGGTGGGGCTAATCTCGAAGAGCTTCTTCAAAGTTCAGAGTTCACCTTCACTCAACAAGCTCTTCTCCGACTTATATTTCTTGGCTTCGGCTTCGCTCGCTCGGTCGCGATCACTCACTATTGCTAGTATGTCATCTTGACATATCTTTTAACTCTCATAACTTCGTCTCGATCCTTTGGGGCTACCTTTCGCACGTCTCGCGATGAATACGCAACCGTCGGGCACGGACTTAGCAACTTGGAAATCGATACGGCCAAATGGCTGACGGTCGTCGTCTTACGGACCTCATACATGGTCACGTAGGACAATTCACGTATATACCTCGCGAAGATGAGAGCCGACAACCCGGTATAGCTCATACAAGTCGCAATACTTCCAGTAGTAGGTCCCACCGGTTCATCATACGTGTTACATGTTTCTAAGACATTAATACAGCTGCGCAACATTTCCAAGTCATCGGTTCGTCCGCTGAACTCTATGCGCCTTCAAAATCTCGCATGCCAGAAGGGTCGTCGCGACTATGGCAAGAACGTCGAGAACAGCGACGATGGCTGCTCAAGTCCCATCCGCAGGCTTTCATGGGCATTTCAGTCACTCAGGAACTCCTTGAGGCGAATATGGAACGATTTCGCAAAGTTGAAAGCGAGACCAGCGATAGGACACTACTGGCTCTCGGCCAGATCACCAAGATGCATGACGCAAAAAGAGTTTATGGAACTCCGGCGATTGCTGCGACTACTGGCGAGTCTGGAGAACTTTTGCGGCTCGCCCACATTGACGAAGCGAAGTGGAAGTGGAACGATGATGGAGGTGCAAAACTGTGCTTGTCCGTTATCGATCCCGAAGATCAGGAAGAGGAAGTCATTTGGGCGAGCGATGGTCTTTCCATATCGCAAGTCAAGTTTGCGACAAGCACGTCCGGCTATGATTCTGTGAGGTGGCTTCTAGTCCAGAAGCAGACCTCTACTACTGTTCTTCAGCCATTGTATCACAAGGTTCCTGTGGCTCAGAAGCAGTTGACCGGATCATTTCCCCAGCAGCGGCTCTCGCGGGTCGATCCAAATCCCCTGCTAACTCTTTCCCATGAGCAGACAGGGGGGAATGCGCACATGGACGTGGCCTTCAACCCTGGCGCAAAGGACTCGCCGCCACAGATCGCCATCATCGACGAGTGCGGTTACTGGAGTGCCTGGAACGTGGTTGGCAGGTTTTACCTCAACCAGACCAAGATGCGCGCTGTCCTGCATAGTTGTGGCCATATTTTTGAGGGACTGCTCGAAAGTATACCACAGGTTCCTTCGTACCCTGCTGAAAAGCACGGGGTTCTCTTCGTGGGGGTCGCAGAAATTGATTCGTTCTGGGAGGCCCCCTCGCAAGGCCAGGAGGGAGGTGCAGCGAGATCCCAACATATCCTTCTCTGGAATCGTGAAAGGATACAGGTCATTGACCTGGTCTCAAAAACTTCTCTCGCTCAATTTCCCAACATTACCACGTTTAAGGGGAAACCTGATTGGATTCTTGATGTGCAATTGAGCCCCATCAACCAGAATCACGTCTTCGTTTTAACTAGATGGCACCTGCACTGGATTGACTTATTTGCTCCAAGCAGTGAAGAGGGCATGCCTTCGAAACCTTCGATTATACTCAGCTGTCCACACGCATCTGAGGTCGATGGAAGGAAAATGACAATCTGCAGAGCATCAGAGGACGAGGCTGACAGCTCAATGGTTTTTATTTACTCCGACCGGAGTCAGCAGTTGGAAGCCTATTGGTTTGAGGTGCCGATGAATAGTCTGCCCCAATGGCACCGCCAAATTTTGACTTTACCGCGAAACGACGAATCACAAACAACCACAGCCATTCAGTCAATTCAATTTCAGCCAGCCAAATTGACAGGCGCCGGTTCAAGGAGCAACGGTATTGGCTCTCTCTACCAACGGCAGGGTGTTCGCTTCTATCAGTGCAGTATGCTAAGGAAAGACCTCAGTGTTCGATACTGCATCTGTGCGTCTTCGCCCGAGCGCGGTTTTGAAATCACGCTTCCAACAACTCGCATGGGGCAATCAAAGTCCGACAGAGAGCAGCGTTGGAAACGCAAGCGGAAGCACTTTCTACGACACATGGGTGATGCATTTGTTCTCCCTGATAGCCTAGACGATGCGCTCATCTCCGGAGCGGTCCAACCTAACTCACTGGATCAACAAGAGTCGACAGCCTTAGTAACGAGTCCCACAAGAGGCCCTGTGTTCCTGAAACTTGATAAGTTCTGCTCCAGGATTCATCAGACCTTGTTTGACATCCCGGGGGATGGGCAGAATACTATTTCGCAAGCTCTTATATCCGCCATTCGAGGAACGATTGAGAATGGTTCATTGCAGGGAAGGCTGCCTCTCACGACTTGGTATGCTGAATTCGAAAAGCGATTGCTGCGACGCCATTTCGCTAATTATTGATCAGGTTGGAAGTGTCTAAGGCTCTCGAGCCGGACGAATACCCCGAATCGGACGGCAGCGGTGGTCAACACGACATGTTCGATCTCCTTGAAATGAACGACGAACAGACTGTCGTTACGGTTCTGGGGAGGGAAACTGGGCCTGGGTCTATCGGAGGTCTCCTTGGGCTAGCAGAGCTCACACAATATTTCTCACAACTGTGGTTAGAGCCTCTAGCAGAGAAGCTGTCAGAAGAGGATCAGCAGGTTCGTCGACGCTGGATTTCCAGTCTGGCGACGGAATTCTTCTTGTCGAACAACGGCGTGTTGGTTCAGGATACCACACTCCTAGGATCCGGCAATATGGAGACGATGGCTGAGAGCCAGGGACATATGCAGAGCTCCATACCCATCAAGTCTTCCCAGTCCTCGGCTGTCAGCATCCCATCCTCTCCGCCAGCAACTCCCCCGGCCAGCGCGACTACCGATCCCGCGATCCGGCGCCTCCAACTTCTCTCTCCGGCCTTGCAGCTAGATAAGATGAGCGGCACAAAGCAATCAAGCGTTCTTTCGTACTGGCCGACGGAATGCGGCGTCAGCACCCAAGAGTACATCTCAAGCGTGGCGACGGCTAGCGATCGCAAGTTCGACGATGCACGCCAGCGATTACAGAAGATCGAGGCCCGTCGCAGGGCGCAGGCCGAGAAGTACAAGATCCCTGGGTTCAAGCGTAAAAGCAAGCTGCCGGCAGGAGATGCTGGCGAGACGCTGCCCTCACAGCCCGTGCCCATGCCTGTGCCCATGCAGATTATGTCGAGTCAGCAAGCGCCCGGCTCGTCGCAGAGTCAGGGCTTCTTGGGGCCGTCAGTGGCGATGAGTCAACCTGTCTCAGGGGCCTTTGGAGATAGAAAGAAGGCGAAGAAGGGGAAGAGGAAGAGCGGATTTAGATAGCGAGGATGTTGATGCATATCAGGTGATCAGGTCTGTATATCAATTCCTGTGACATATGACAACAATGACAATATTCCCTGAGTTAAATTGAGGGACTTATATTCATTTCTACAATTATCATGAGACGGCTTCATGTGAAAAGGGACGAAGGAGTTTGTTTCCCTCCCGAAGTGTACTAAGAAAATAACCCTGCTAGGCTGATTACGTAGCTTGAGGCTGGGCGCGGGAACTAGTCGAGGGCGCGAACCAGAGCAGTTCGATAGCCGTGTGATAGCCACCACCATCCTTGTATCCTCTTCTCGGGCTCCCTCCCAAATATCAGAGGAGAAAGAGAAAGACTCTTGAAGAGGACGGTGGCACAGGCAATAATGTACATAATATATTGCATGCCCTAAAAGTGCCGCCCAGACAACTGGCAGCCACAGCGCTAAGCCACATAAAGGCGGGAGGGAAGGTGCGTGCTGCAGCGCCCTGCATACCTGCCCGAGGGCTATCAGGGCATACCTGCAGAGGGAATTGGAAGGGTGCATGCATGTGCCCGCGTGGCCTCCCGTCTCTAGCAAGCCTCAACCTCACCTCTTTACTTTTTCCTGTCGCCTCGAAGCCTCACAATCCCGACTCGCCAAATTTGCGCAGACAGCCGTGCGAGACCATGTCGGAGGCGCGCATCCGCCAGCGATCCAGCTCTTGACCACCACACCGCCAGCCAAGCTTGAGATGACATCATGACAGATCAGACGCAGACGCAGACGGAGAAGAAGGAGAGCTTCTGGGGCGGGCTGCTGCGGAGGGCGAGCGTGGCGCGAAGGGCCAGCAAGGCCTCGGTATGCCTCGAGAGAGCGCTGGGAGCAGGAGGATAAGGATAAAGCTGACCGCGCGCGTGTGTGATCCAGGCCAACCGGGACGAGCCGCAGCAATCGTACAGTGCCGGCGACCGCGACGGCGATGGCGACACCATCCAGCTGCGTCGCCGGCGCACCATGCCCGAGTCCAACTCGTCGTCCTCGCCCGCCATCAACAACAACGCCAACGGCTTCACCTACCGCCACCACCATAGTGCCTCCCGCCCGCGACAGCCTCTACCACAGCAGCAGCAGCAGCCGACCCCGCTGTCGTCCCAGCCCGCCTCACAAGGTCCGCCCGCCCGACGCCGACGCCGACGCCCTCACCCGGAGCCCGATGCGGGTGGCCTGTTCAATGGCATCCGTAGGGGATCCGGTGCAGGCTCACCCCATGGCCGCTCTGCCCGCGCCGCTTTCGCTGCTCACGGCCCGCTGTCTTCGTGGCCACCAAGTGGCATGTCCAGCATGGAGGAGCTGCCGCCGCAGCATGCGCAGGAGCTCATCGCGCGCGGAGTGCCCTCGCATCGGGGACACAAGCGCCCAGTGCCGCACGCCGGCGACGAGTTCTATGCGCTGTATGCGACCAGCAGTGGTAACCGCAACGACGCCCAGGATCGCGCCAACCTTCACGATGCCATGATCCAGATGACAACCGTTCGCATGCTGGGGCCTGGACGTGCTGAGACCCCGTGGGAGACGCTGGAACAGCCGAGTCGTGCCTTTGCGACAGGATCGTTACCAGGAACCATTACCTTAAACCAGTGGGCATCGATGTCGAGTAATCTACCACCAACCATTACGCTGAGTGATTCGGGTGTTGTACCGCGGGATATGAGTCTCGAGCGCATCTTTGAGCGGCTGCAAGAGCTTCGGCATGGCTTGGAGGACGACGACGAAAACCTGCTTTATCGGATCCTTTATAAGCGCATCCTACGCGACCCAGACAAGATGCTGAGTCCGCACAAGACGCTCGACAAGCAGATTACCGACCTCATCCTCGTTCTTTCACGACCGGACTGGATCGACTTTACGAACCCGCGGAATCAGGTCGCGACACGCTTCATCTTCGACACGAGCCCGGAGAATCAGGCGCAGTATCACAAGTTCTTCCACCAGCTGCTGTTGAGTCTGGAATTGGAGTTGAGAATCCAATCGACCCAGCATGATGATTGGGCAAAGGAGAGGCTGCTGTATCAGATCCCACCAACAATTCAATGGGGACTGGCATTGGCGAGGAGGTGGAAGGAACACGTGCGGGTAGATGACTTCGGAAAGACGCCAGAAGACAGTGAGCGCAAGACTATATGAACGACCGAGGCAGTGCTAACAAGGTTTCCAAGTTTTGTTACGGTACAAGCTTAAGAAGCGCCAAGTCAAGATGCTGAAGCGGTTTGCGCAGATGCTCAAGTGGCCGAATCTCGCAGACACACTACACAACATGAAGCAAAAAGACTCGGAAATGGCGCTTGATGACATCAGCTCCGATGCATTTGCATTCTTCAGTGGCCTAATTCTGCCAGGGGTAAGTTTTGCCTTGCAAACCCGCGAGAGCTATGAGATGCTGAACTTATGACAGCCTACGTTTCCGTTCCTCATCATGAACACACTCATCGACATGGATCCCGATGGCGCAACCGACGAGTTGGCCCTACTGACTCATATGCACCCACACTGCGGCTTCCAGTACCGTAGTAGCTACACCTACTGGTCGGTCAACTGCATCGTGGGCAAGGTGCTTGCGCCGACGTGCCACTCCGTCGCCGGTTGGGTGGGGCCGGCGCGGCCGACCCCTGATCTCGGCCGGTCCCAGATCGCGCGGATCCGGGCCCGGCGACCGAAGCAGCGCATGACAGCCGAGGACGTCGAGTCGATGGGGGAGCGATCTGATCCCTTGGGGCCGCCTGCTGAAGTGTTTCCGGTGCACGAGTACAAGCTAGTGACACCCACCGCGGCGCCGGACGATCCCGTAGATACGGTGCGTATCGAGATGTTGAGCCTCCGAGCGGCAGACCGGGCAGAGGACGCGGCGGCGGGCCCGCGGCTGTTTGATGCTACGGTGCAATTTGCGATTGACGGCATGTCGTGGCCGCTACGGCTCATGTACGACGTATCGTTCATCACTGCGTGGCCCTGCTCAGACGGGCCGCACCCGCTGTTTTGGGACTACGTGTATACCAGCATAAAGGTCGACGCCATCGTCGGTGTGCGCGATTGGGGCGGCCTGTATGGGGTTCCGGCGAAGGCGCATAGCGTGCGGTCGAGTCCCGGGCCAGGCATGATGCGGCACGCGAGCAACGGCAATGGGCGCAACGGCGACCACATGCACGGATTCCTGGCGATGCGGCAAGAGGAGGAGGCGGCAGAGGACGACGACTCGGAGAAGGTGCTAGTGGTGGAAGCGTTTGGGGTGCGGGATAACGAAGTGTTGGCGAGGGCGTGGTGCTCACATTGGGGGCTGAGTGCGGTGGTGGCAGATGTGCGCAAGACCTGGTAAGTGCCTCCTCTTCTGAAGCCTAAGCTCTTTTGTTTGATGGCTGATTGATCTGTGTAGCATGGCTTGTGCGATTCGGGAAGCGTATGCGGCAACGTTGACGGTGGTGATCCTGGTGGAAGGACAGGAATACGAGCTCAACGACTGAAGAGGGGTCACGATCTTGCGCGTATATGGGATGGATGCCGATAACGGCGATACCTTGGTCTCAGGAGGTGATTGGTTGTATGACACGACATAGCATAGCACAGGCACGGATTTAGCATAACATGGCTTTTGTGTTCTCTCTCGGCAATGCATGCAGATATGTATGTTGGTGATAAGTGACAGGGGATATGCTGGTGAGGAGACGTGGGATGGAGTGGAGGTGAAGGTTCAGGTGAACAGGGGGAAGCGTCGGTGAGCCAAGGTGTGGAGGTTTCGTGACGAGGATCAGATCAAATAACAGGAAATAGCGATAGTCGCTAGCTCTGAATTAAGTCAAATTGACTACTGTTTACTGAAAGTGCCTAAAGAGATTTTTTATCTATTCGGTGCCGTTGTACGCGTTTGAAGAGAATTGATACAGGTTTAATATTTAAATTCATGATCTGAGGTGCCAATTGGGTGTAGCTCGGTCGGAAGTCGATGCGATGAGCTCTGGCATTGATGGATCACCTATAAGCTACGGACTACCGCTATAAGCTACGGACCACAGCTGTCCGTCACGGCACGCAACCAGTCAAGCACTGGAGCCCAGGACCCTTTGAATATTCCATGAATTCAGCACAATAAAATATGTCTGATTCTGTCTTTCTCATGCATGGGCTTATTTCCCTTCGGCATCTGATCGACACACCCCTCTGCAAACGGGAATACCGGATCTGGGCGCCCGGCACGCTGGGACAAGAAACGCATGCAGGCACGCCCGGCCAACCAGAGATTTGCTGATGGGAGATATTACGGGGACACAAGGGGAATGCTCGAGGTCAGATGAACAGAAGCTTTTTTTTTTCTATGGGGAATGCGTCGTGGGATGGCTGGCGGGCGGTGAGGCGATGGATGGCGATCTACGTGCTAAGACTTGCTTCCCCCGGTCGTGTTCAGTATCATGTTATGTTGGGCCTGGCTGGCCTCAGCAGGCAAAAGTGATGGGCGTGGGCTTGTCGCCGCCGAGACGTGATGTTCGCGGCCAACGTCAGACAACCCGACGATCCAACCGGTTTCGCCTTTTGCCTCCCCCGTGGAGAAACACAAAGCCCAGATTCCCCCTCCTCCTCAACAAACATCCGCTGTCGAGACAAAATTCCCTCACGTGCTGCACGCCGGAGAGTCGTCTCCCGCTTGCATCGTGTCATGCCTCATTCTGATATTCGAGAATTGTCGCAGCAGCAGCAGGCAGCAGGATTTCCCAGCGTCCGGTCCGGGGAGACCGGCCAGGGCGGGGAAGGGGAGACCAGAAACACTAAAATAGACGGGCCAACAAAGGCCCAGGGCCAGGTACTAGCCTCTCTGTGGCGTAGCCGATCCCCCCCTTCGCTGAGGTGCTCACATTGCTGCCGATTCATTTGTCTGGGTTGTTGTAATTATTTTACATATCAGAGTGCAACAGCTCGGGGCGTTGGCGCAAAAGTGGCCCAAGCTTCTGCATCGCTACCGCTAGTGGCACGCCCCTCGTGCCGAGGGCGGGGCACCTGGGCAGCAGCTCCTTCCCAAGCGTGGTGGGGGTTTTGGACCGGAGGGCAGGAGCTGCCCGGCCGCGCATCGTGACCTTTCTTGACCAGACGGGACGGGAGCGTCAGAGAGGGCGGGAGGCGAATCGCAGGAGGGGGAGAGGGAGCTACACCCAGTTCTTCCACACCCAACCAACCACACTTCTACTTGCTTCTTCTGCACACAGTCAGTTGGGTTGCATGCGCTCCTGAGACACCCTCACACTCGTCCGTCTTCGATCCCGCGATCCCGCTGCTGCTCCGAGAGTCAGTTGCTGTCCCGATAGAGTTTCGCGCCTTTCCGTCGTGTTCCTGCGCCCAGCGCCCAGCCCGCCCATCCATCATGTTCTCGTACAAGACGCAGCCCATCAACCACCTCGAGTGAGTTTTGAGTCTCTTCGCCTGCATCCTGCGATCCCAATTGCGTTTCCCACGAAGCTAATCAACCGCTCTTCTTCACCATGGATAGGCCCGTCAACCCCTTGGTATGTACGCCCATAAGCTTGAACTGAACTACACCGTTGCGGAATGGTGGCTGACCTCTCCCGTCCAGGACCACTACATCGGCGTCGACGTTGGCACCGGCTCTGCCCGCGCCTGCATCATTGACGAGACGGGCGACATCAAGGCATTGGCCTCAGAGAACATCAAGCTATGGCAGCCCGAGACTGGCTACTATGTGCGTCCGACCCTACCTACTAAAAAGGCCCAATGGCTCTTGAACACTGCAATTGACACTGCACTCCAGGAACAATCTACCACAGACATCTGGCAGTGCATCTGCGAGTGCGTCCGCCGCGTTGTCGCCGAGTCGACCGTCGACCCCAACAGCATCAAGGGCATCGGTTTCGATGCCACCTGCTCGCTCGCCGTATTCACCCATGACACCGACGAGCCCATGCCCGTAACCGGGCCAGACTTCCAGAACGATGGCAACGACCGTAACGTCATCCTGTGGCTCGACCACCGCCCCGTTGAGGAGACGGAAAAGATCAACAATACCGGCCACAAGCTGCTCAAGTATGTTGGCGGCAAGATGAGCATCGAGATGGAGATCCCCAAGGTGCTCTGGCTCAAGAACAACATGCCGCCCGACGTCTTTGCGCGCTGCAAGTTCTACGACTTGGCTGACGCCCTCACTCACCTAGCCACTGGGAATGAGACTCGCAGCTTCTGCAGCGTCGTCTGTAAGCAGGGCTATGTGCCCGTGGGCGTCGACGGCAACGTCAAGGGCTGGCAGGAAGACTTCTACCATGACATTGGTCTTGACGACCTCGTTGAGGACGACTTCAAGCGGATGGGTGGTGTTGATGGGGTGGTGAGCCTATTTCCTTATCGTCTCTCTCTGCCTTTGAACTTCCTCACGCTCTCCCTCTCACCCCCTCACTTACCACCATGAATCATGACAGAACCATTGGCTGACTTATTGCACTCGCAGAACGGAACCTATGTCAGCGCTGGTGAGCCCGTCGGTACCCTGAGCCGACAGGCAGCCTACCAGCTTGGCCTCCCCCAGGGCATTGCTGTCGGAAGCGGTGTCATCGATGCGTATGCGGGCTGGATCGGAACCGTGGGCGCCAAGGTCGACCTCGGAGACGACGAGCTTAACGCCAATGTCCCCCACAACGATCTTTCGCAGGCCTTCACTCGACTGGCCGCTGTCGCTGGTACCTCGACCTGCCACTTGGCCATGTCCAAGGAGCCCGTCTTCGTCCCCGGCGTCTGGGGCCCCTACCGAGATGTACTGCTGCCCGAGTACTGGATGGCCGAGGGTGGTCAGTCCGCCACAGGCGAGCTGCTGCGACACATGCTCGATGTCCACCCTGCCTACACCGAGACGTGCGCCCTAGCCAAGGCCGAAGACAAGCACATCTACGACTTCCTCAACGCACATCTCGAGTACATGGCTGAGAAAGCGAACGCGCCGTCAGTACCCTACCTGGGCCGTCACTACTTCTTCTACGGCGACCTCTGGGGCAACCGGTCTCCGGTCGCTGACCCCAACATGCGAGGTTGCATGATCGGTCTTGACAGCGACAAGAGCACCGACAACATGGCGTTGTGGTACTACGCCACGATGGAGTTCATCGCCATGCAGACGCGCCAGATCATCGAGCAGATGAACAAGGCGGGCCACGAGATCTCGTCCATCTTCATGTCGGGCTCGCAATGCCAGAACCCCTTATTGATGAGCCTCATGGCAACGACGTGCAGCATGCCAGTGCTGATTCCCCGCTACGTCAACGCAGCCGTGGTGCACGGTGCGGCCATGCTGGGAGCCAAGGCGGCGAGCCACTCCAAGGAGGACGGCGGCGAGCCCGAGACGCTCTGGAGCATCATGGACCGCATGAGCAAGCGCGGGCGGCTCGTGGAGCCCAACAGTGACGAGGGCGAGAAGGCGCTGCTGGATGCCAAGTACGAGATCTTCCTCGACATGTGCAACACGCAGCAGCAGTACCGGAGCAAGGTCGACAAGGCGGTGCAGAAGTGGACGGCTGAGTTTGGCGCGTAGGTTCGTGTCAAAGAGGCAGATGACTTGGATGTTAGGCAAGGAAGGTATTTAATGGTAATGAACGACTGCATTTAGAAGAGGGGGCGAGATAGAATGATGTTGGAAAAAGATAGATCCAGGAAGAATAGATTTATGACCAAATTGAAACTGAAGTAAAGCTGTTACTGGGTCATGGTGTTGTGACGGTAAAATGCCATATCCTTTTCGAAGATGAAAGAGCTCGAAATCCAATGCAAGGCAGCCTGAGGCAGGAGAAAAGCTGTGCCTGGCTTGCTATCCTCGTACCTGAACAGAACAATGGAAGGCGGTGGGGCGCCGCAGCGTGTTGCCTGGCAGGCTTTGCTCCCTTCTCATTGGCCCAAGCTCAGCTGGCCAAACATTCAAACATCTCCAGCCTTGCGACCAAATTTCTGGACCAGACCAGCCCAAGACGCGCGCGACAGCGAGGGCGACAGAATCGGTTCTCTCACCTGGTCGATCTCCCCCGCGCGCACTTCCATCGGCCTCCTCAGATTCGCCTTCTTTTTTCCTTCGAGAGGAGCTTCCGGCTCTTGCTACGCCCGTAACGATGTCTCTTTTCGGTGGCTCGAGCCTGTTCGGCGGTGGGAATCAGCAGCAGCAACAGCAGCAGGGCGGCGGAGGACTCTTTGGACAACCAGCAAACCAGAACCAAGGTGGCACTACCGGTGGTGGACTATTTGGACAACCGGCGGCCCAGAATCAGGCCGGAAACACGGGCGGAGGAGGTCTCTTTGGCCAGCCAGCGACTCAGAACCAGCCTGCTGGCGGACTATTTGGACAATCAACAACACAGAATCAACCTGCTACAGGTGGTCTTTTTGGACAGAATAAGCCTGCAACAGGAGGTGGATTGTTTGGACAGTCGACAACCACACCGAACACGACGGGAGGAGGGTTGTTCGGCCAGCCTGCGAATCAACCGGCCGCTGGGACGACTGGAGGTCTCTTTGGCCAGCCAGCTCCAGCTACGACGGCCGCCAGGCCATCTCTATTTGGCACTGCACCCACGACCACTCTCCAACAGCCTGCTCAGCAGAACCAGGGCGTAGGCGCTGGGAACAACACTTTCGGTGCGAGCATCCTCAACAACAAACCTCAGAATGGCCAGCAAGCACCGCTCAGCCAGCCGGCCCAGCCCGCGGGAGCCTACTTCGACAGCCTCTTCGCCAAGAGCCAGAAAGCCACCGATGGCAAGAAGAACATGGAAGACTTGCCCAACCTTGAGCTCGGACTTGGCGACTTGCGCCACCGATTGCGCAAGCTCCAGTCGAAACCCAACGAGAAGCCCCTCGATAGCAAGGCTCACTACCTCCTCGCAGCATCTGGTGTCGACCCTGGCAACGCGGCCAAGGATCTGGGCTTCCTCGACGTACAAGGCGGTCGGGTCGAGCGAGCAACCCATGGCTACGCACCGGCCGAGATCGATGTCGAGACCTACCTATCGAACCTACAGACGAAGACGACGCTGAGCATGATTTCCGATGGCCTAGAGCGATCCGTTCGCGACTTTGACAACTTTATGGAGGACAATGTTACTATGGAGTGGGAGGCGCAGCGTAAACGCATCTTCCAGCACTTTGGAATCAAGCCCCGTGAGGATCCTTCTGGGCGTGAGTCCCAGTCAGCCTTTGGGCGCTCACGACGAAGCAAGGCTCAGGGAGCAGCAGCCCGCTCTGGCCGGGCGAGCATGATGGGCAAGTCGGCGTTCCAACGCTCGGTCATTGGCACGCCCAGCCGGGTGGGAGCACATCAATCAGACTTTTCAGACGTTGACCGACCCTCGGAGACGTTGGGCAAGCACTCTGGCGACGAGCGCGTGCTGAGGGAGCGACAAGCCAAGCTTGCTGAGAAGGTCAGGGCACTGAACGCTGCACGACTGACGAAGCGGCCCTATGCCATCCTGTCTGAGTTCGCCGACGTCGAACGCAAGTCTCACGAACCGCACGCACCTCACGTCGTCGAGGCGTACCTGGCAGTTATGGAGATGGTGGGCGAGAACCCTGGAGCAGAAACGTCGCTCGCCAATGCGACGGCGCGGGAGCGAGGCTTCGCGCGCATGTATCTCGACGAGAATCCCAACTCGGCAGACTCTGTCGCCATGCGCAAGCAGATCCTAAGCGGTGCCAACCGCTTCCTTGAGAAGCAATTCCTGCGCGAGGTTGAGTCGCTCATCGCCAAGCATCCACACGAGGCGAAGCTGGGTGGCGTTCCAGATATCGTCAGCAAGATCCGGGCCTACATTCGACTACGGGAAGCCCGCAAAGATCTGGTTCCGGATACAGTCGAGTGCCAGCGGGTCAAGGATGAGCCCGTCTGGGCCATCGTCTTCTACCTTCTGCGTTCTGGGCACGTCTCGGAGGCGGCGATGTACGTCAACGACCACAGCAGCGCCTTCAAGGGCATCGACCGGACGTTTGCAACATACATCAACAACTACGCTGCGAGCGCGGACCGTCGCCTTAACAGTCGTCTGACGGAACGCTGCCGCAGCGAATACATGCAACGAGCCCGCGCCAAGGAGAGCAACGCCATGGATCCCTTCCGGTTGGCCTGCTACAAGGTCATTGGGCGCATCGAGCTGGGCAACCGCAATCTGGAGGGCCTCAACACGGACATCAACGACTGGGTGTGGCTGCAGTTCAACCTAGCGCGCGAGGGCGACCGTACCATCGAGATGGCAGGTGAGTCGTATGGTTTGGCCGAGCTGCAGGCCAGCATCCGCGAGATCGGGCTCAAGCACTTCCCCAAGGCGGCGAGCAGCGGCGGCGAGGATGCGAGCGGCAGCTTCGGCATGTTCTTCTACCTACAAATTTTGGCGGGCATGTTCGAGGATGCGGTGGCCTATCTTTACCCCTTTTCATACGTCGACGCCGTGCACTTTGCGCTGGCCCTGACCTTCTACGGCCTACTACGGCCGAGCGACGCGCTCTCAGGGGCCAACGACCTGCGCAGCTACAGCACGAAGAATCTGGCGCAGATCAACTTTGGACGCATGTTGGGTTATTACACGCGCGACTTCCGGGCGGCCGATGTGGTCTCGGCAGTCGATTACTTGGCGCTCATCTGCCTGAACAGCGATCTAGAGGGCGAGGCTGGACGACGACATGGCGAGGTGTGCCACGAGGCGCTCCGGGAGCTCGTGCTGGAGACACGCGAGTTCAGCAAGCTGATCGGCGACATCCGGCCAGACGGGCGACGGATTCGCGGTGTCATCGAGGAGCGCGGCCCGTTGATCGGCCTGGACGGCGAAGACGACTTTGTCAACACGGTGACGCTTCAGGCGGCCAGCTTTGCCGACGAGAACGGCCGCACTACCGACTCGGTGCTGCTGTACCATCTGGCGGCCGAGTACGATACCGTCGTAGCCATCGTCAGCCGTGCCCTCAGCGAGGCCATTGCGCTCGAGATTGGCGAGGACCCCATGCGCCTGGTGCCCGTGAAGCCGCGCGAAGGCCAAACTGCAGAGGCCAATGATCCGAGCACAAGCTTGAGCCTCGCAGCCATTGATGACCCCGTGGAGCTGGCGCGCACGATGATGGCCATGTACGAGCGCGATGCCATGTTCTACCGCCGCATCCAGGACCAGAACAAGGTGGCGTGCCGGGTGCTGCTGGAGATGAGCGGCATCAAGAACCAGGTGGAAGCCGGACAGTGGGCGCAGTGCCTCGACGTGAGTAGCCCCCCTATTCCGTTCATATCCATGATTTCTTCTTCTTACTAACAATACCTAGAAAATCCGAAGCCTCGGGATCCTACCCCTGGACGCCGCCGGCGACGCCGCCACGATCCGCAACTGCGCAGCCAAGTTCTCGGGCCTGTCGCAGCCCGTGGCCATCAACGTGCCCAACCTGCTGCTGTGGACGCTGGTGTGCTGCGTGCGCCAGCGCGAGGCCTTGACGAGCGGTGCCTTCAGCGGCAACGAGGGCACGCGGCGGCTCATGGTTGCGCAGCTGCGCCAGATGACGCTCGATCTGACGACGTATACGAGCCAGCTGCGGTACCGGTTCCCGCCGCATCTGCACGAGGCGTTGGCGAGGGCGTCAGCGGAGTGATGCACTGTGTGGATGGGTTTGTGGTGGGATTAGGTGGATGGACGGAGATGTCCAGCATCGTAGGATTGTGTTGATGAGAAAAGGGGGGATGAGCATGGTACGATACACCATTGGGCTAGTAGACAGGATCATATCTGGAGGAGTGGTTATCGCGAGACTCATTGTCAGGCTATGTAATATTACGAATGGAGTCGTCGCGCAAATGACAAAAGCAAGCAAGCAAGCAAGCAACTAGTAGCGTTTCTACGGGTGACGTGCATGATTATACACCTCGGCTTGATTACATGTTGTACTCTGTATGCAACATGCGAGTAACCCACTTACAAAAAGAAAAGAATGTGGAATGCAGACTGTCCACCCAAAAAGAAATACTGAACAATGGCCAGTGACTTAATGTCATGTACCGCAGTGCTAAGGCACCGCGTGCGATTTCTTGCTTTTTCCAAGGGCCGAGACAGATGGGCGTGTGCATGCCTCGCAAGATTACACTCACTGTACGCTGGAATTGCGGCTTGAGCCTCTCGACATGGGCGTCAGCAGAGTTTCCGTCCGATCGCAAGCGGTTGAACTCTTCCGCAAACATCCAATGCAGTCCTCCAGGGTAAGCCTCCAGGGTAGGTCGGTCACAGCGTTACCCCGGGGCATGACTCGGGCCGCCTCCGCCCCCCGCACACTTTATGGCACTTTATGATTCAGCCTGCCCCCTCCCATAGGCAGGCGGCCGGCCCCATTTCGTTTCGCCCCCTCCCCCCATTTTTCGCCCTTCCATTCCGCTACGATCGATCCAATCCTTGAACATTCTGCGCGTGTGTGTCGAGAGAGAACCGGCTTGCTTCCGATGGTGACACGCGGCGGCGGCGCCCCGAATTCGCGAAAAACTGACGGAACGGAACGGAAGGCGGGCGGAACCAGGACCAGACCCCCGGAGCGGAGATTTTCGGTGTGTGTGGGAGGACAGTCTGTGAGGCTATCGTATCGCGCGGTTTTGCGGGTAAGTGAGTGGGGTGTGGAGGAAGGAAGGGGCCTGATAATAATTGATACAGTACCTAGTTAACGACGATAAGCAGGCCGGCCAGCAACGGGTGTAAGACGGAGAGAGGCAGCAGGGAGAGGCGACGGTGGATAACGAGCAGCGTTCTGTATCAGGGCCATGGGGCCCGGGACTGGGACGGAGATGATGATGGGACTGACCGCGGCGCCGAGTCCGGGGGGAGAGTCCGTCGGCAGCGGGAGCAGCGTGTCCGGCGTGGCGCCCTCGACGGCCGTTCCGCCGACGTCCATCCCGGTGATCGGGGGAGCGGCGGCGGCGAGTAAGCGTGAGGCGGCCGAGAGTGACGACGGGGCGAAGAGCAAGAAGAAGAAGACGGGGCCGGGCAGCCGCGGCGTGGCCAACTTGACGCCGGAGCAGCTGGCGAAGAAGCGGGCAAACGGTCAGTCTTTTGGGTGCCATGAAGCTGGTTATAGGAAAAGGGGGAACTGAACTGACTCTCTCCAGACCGCGAGGCCCAACGCGCCATCCGCGAGCGCACCAAGAACCAGATCGAGTCCCTCGAGCGTCGCATCCAGGAGCTCACCAGCCAGCAGCCCTACCAGGACCTGCAGGCCGTGCTGCGCGCCAAGGAGGCTGTCGAGCAGGAGAACGTCGAGATCAAGCGCCGTCTGGCCAGCATTGTCGCCATGCTGCAGCCGCTGATCGGCCAGGGTACGTTACGTTTCATCCATCTGTCGTCCAACCCCTAGTTTGGGCTGGAGAGAATCCAGAGAGTGTGTCGCTTACACGCATCATCCAGGGGCTGTCGACCAGGCCTTTCTCTCGCCGGGCACCACCCACGCCGCGCCGCAGGGCCATCCCCATCACCATCACCACGCCAGCAGCACCCTCAGCGTGCACAGCAGCGCACCGGCTAACAACGCAGCAGCAGCGGTGGCGGCATCAACACCCGGCAGCGCCTCCTCGCCGTCGAGCCTTGACCCGGCAACGTCGTCGTGGCAGCGCGCCGGGAGCAGCAGCAGCAGCAGCAACAACGCGGTGGACGTCCAGGCGCGCTCGCAGCTCAACCAGCAGCGCCACGAACTCCGACATGGTCTGGAGATGGGCCCCGAGCGGCTGGGGCTGGATTTCCTGCTGGAGGGCGCGCAGCAGCGTGTGCCGCGGCTGCAGAACGGGCTCAGCGGCGCGCAGGATTCTGGCCAGTTCCAGCATGTGCCGATGAAGCACGATTGGACGGCTATTAGTTATCATCGCCAGTTGCATGCCCGGCCGGCGTCGAGCACGCCCTGGGGGACGGCAGCGGCAGCAGCGGGCATTCCAACAGCCACCACGGGCGATGCTCATCCTCACCACCACAACCACAACCACCACCTTTCCCCTCCGGTGCCGGTCTCCATGCCGGACATGTCCACCCCGAGCCCCGGCCCCGCCTCCGCCTCCGGCCTTCCTCCCGGCCCTCCTCCCGGCCCGCCCATCATGCACTCGGAGCCGACCTGTCCGCTCGACTCGCTCCTCATCGACTTCCTCAACGAGCGCCGCCAACGCGCCGCCGACGGCCTGCCCGCCCAAGAAGTCATCGGCCCGCGCTACCCCTCGGTCTCCTCGCTGCTCAACCCCGCCCAGAGCGTCTACTCGCACCCGCTCTCCAAGGTCTTCACCGACATCCTCACCACCTTCCCCGACATCTCCACGCTGCCCGAGCGCGTCGCCGTGCTGTACATGATGTTCCTCGTCATGCGCTGGCAGATCGACCCCTCGCCCGAGAACCACGACCGCCTGCCCGACTGGTTCCATCCCACGCCCGCGCAGCTCTCCATGCGCCACCCCGCGTGGATCGACCACGTGCCCTTCCCCAAGATGCGCGAGCAGCTCGTCCGCCAGTATAACCCCCAGCAGTACCTGTTTGACAACTTCTTCGTGCCGTTTACCGCGACGCTGTCGCTGAGTTGGCCGTATGAGGAGACGGACACGCTGCTGCAGAGCCCGGATGGCGAGGAGGTGATGATCAATCCGGTGTTTGAGCGGCATATGCGCAATTTGGAGAATTGGAAGCTGGGGGAGGCGTTTGCGAAGGCGTTTCCCACGTTGGTTGATACATTTAATTTGGATACTAAGGGGAGGAGGGCGGGTAAGACGGGGCGATGACAGCATTGTCGAACTCTTCCCCTTTGTTCCCTTCTTTGCCTCTTCCCTTGGACGGTGGAGGCTGCGTTCTTGCTCTAGGCTTATAGGCGGATGGTGTATCGGTGACTTTTGGGACTGGGTACTGGTGGTTGGGGTTCTAGGACGAATTGCTATGCGGATATGTTTTATGCGTCTCCGTGTTGACGACGGGCGTCGTCTTTATTTGTTCCAGGCGTTTAGGTTTACTGGTTTGACTTATATAAATGCTTGGTGCATATGTATTTATGGGATATGGTTATGATATTTGACTCTAGCTTAATTCGAGCATGCAGTTGAATTCTGTGTTGTTGAGAATAGCAATGCAATAAGTAATGTCTAGATTATCAGTCCATGAGAGGTGTCTAGCTGTGGCCACAGGGTAATTCTGTGTGATGACCAAGGGCACAGTCTTCGAGAATCAGTATTCGTCACTAACGACAGAGTGTAGAGATATGTTGATGGCGGCGCCAATCTGATGTCCGAGTCTTGGACAATAGCATCAACCTCAAAGATGTCGTACGTACGAGGTTATTGGCACCAGGGATATTTCCTTCTCGAAAACTCGCATTAAAATTGCCGATGGCGTTTCCGCATCATCAACCCATCGAGTTAAGTTATTCATGAGATCATGAACCGACTGTCTTACATATCCATGCAATAAACACCACGAACCTACTCGAGTTGCAAGGCCCTACCCTATAGAGGAATCTCGACTTCACGTGCAATCTCACCATGTCGCAAGTTCACATCCGGGCTTTAGTCTACCCTACATCATCCCGGATCTTCCGACGATTGCACTGCTCATCGACGCAAACATCTGCCGTCAAGGGCGCACGTCGCAGACACAGTCTCAGCCAAGAAGCATAACTCAACCTCGCTGGAGATTGTCCGCCGCCGCCCAGCCTCCTCCCTCGACACCAGTCCCCGCATGCGTGCGAACACACATAAGCATGAGACAGAATCGTCGATAAGGGATGTACGTGTCACCAGAAGCCGCAGCAGCAACAGTAGCACCGAGGAAACACGTTCTTGGCGGTGTCAGTATGCGAGATGAGACATAGCAAAGACAAACTCGCAGACGCCGTCATGACGCCTCACCGGTCTTGCCAAGCATCGTCCAAATAAGCATGCATGAGACAAGGGCGTGCAGCGAGACACGCCGCCCTTGAAGAACAGCCTGTTCGTAGCAGACACGGTGCATGTTCGCGGTAGATCTCATACATGCCGTTCAAGCGATAGAGGGATCGACGACGAGGCGCGGGAGCGTCTTGGCACCGCCGACTTGGCAGGCTGGATGCAATATATCAGGTAGATCAGGTGCTGCGGCTGGCAAATCACGAGCGGGCTGTAACATGCTGACGACTGAAGCAGCCTCGAGATCGCCGCCAAGACGTCTGTGACAAGCAGCTATTGTGGCAGAGTCCCTTGCGTGCCTGGATCAACTGTCGACGGTGACGATTCATATTCATTCTGGCTGCGGTACACCGTCGAGACCGGATGATCGTCCTGGGAAGTGCAGTGCAACGGCCAACGATATGGCCTAGACTGGCCAAGAGTTGGACATGTCGATGTTCCCTTGCCAAGGCCTTGGGAATCCTCTGTCGTGTAAGTCGTCGGACCGTACGGACGATACTGTGTGTGAGGTGAGCCGTTGCAGCCGTCAACTCGTCTTACACACCCCCCAGCTCTCCATCCTGCCTTACCTCAGCTCCAACGTAAGATCTCGGTGACACTAGAGCGACACTGCCTCACAAGACAGACGCAAACCCGAGATTAGGGCGTCGTGCAAAGAGAGGATGTGTGTAGGTCTCCGTCAAGCTGCACATACCCTGGACTTACACACGCGGGAAGACGGGCACGCATGCGTGTATGCGTGCGTAGTGCATGCTCTACTAACGCACTTTGTCCACCAAGGACATCCGACCCCAGACTTTGTACTCCGTAATACTCCATGCCTCTTCGGCATATGGTGGCAAATGCGCATCCAACTGCATCCTCAGCATGTACACTACAGCGCGTATTTTGTACGCGACCCCCACCTAAGATGACCCGGTCAACCCGCAGCCAAACGAGAAATAAGGAACTACTTGCAATCCTGCGTGAGCTTGCTCAATTGCGGTGGCTAGGACGCCTCGTCAGACAGTCAAGGGATTGTTGGACGTAGAACACAGTGATAGATAGGCCTATCTCATCAGGAGTTGTGCCAGGTTGTTGCCAAGGCGACTTGTTTCAGCAACCCGGCACTTCTTGTTTCGTCTGCCTCTTGGCCTGGCCGGGATGGAAGCCTCGACAAAGAAACAGGAAACTTTTGCCGTAACAATCGTCGTTTGCTGGCGAAGCACGGGGATACGGCGTAGAAACCACCTACGTATCAACGGTCAGACCTCACCAGGGCATCTGCGGGCCAAGACCTGGGGTCGGACCTCAGTCTATCGACAACGGGGAAACGGCGGCGAGGCGCGTTTCTTGGCTGCGACTTCGCCCCATCATGTGGCGCCCGATTATCGTCAGGCCCAGTCGAGCTCCTTCAGCACTTATACGCGGGACCTCTTGTCGAGACAATTATTAGGCCCGAGATAGCCGGTTGAGTAGGTAATGTGTCATGACCTCCGTCAAGGGCAGAGAAGAGATCCTTGACCGCTAGAGCGGCTGAGGTGAGGCCTTTGTCGAGCAGCGCCGGCTGGGCAACTAAGGTCGCCATGGGCCGTGCCATATCAAGTCAATCAATCGACTTTGTATGAGTGAATTATGCAGGGTCCTTGCTACTCCAGCGAGAGCGAGCTAAATAGACGCTTCCATGAGCTTCGGCTTCTCAATTGAGCTGCCAGACACGGAGCAAATGGGGCAGACCTGACCGCTAGATGCGGGTGGATGTGTAGCCGTGCTCCGTAAATCGTCGTCGTCGTCGTACCTCGCGGAAGGGCTATCCGCGGTCACATTGAAGGGGGCAATCTCTATGACTTCGAGTCAGGCAGGGTTTCTGGAGGAGCGCAAGGCCCTGCGCCATATCAGAAGTGCTACACAGTACAGCGCAGCACTGGAAGAGGCTCCGTATCGTGGTCCAGGCCCGGGTATATTGTAACCGTTAAGCAGTTGGACGCGAGGCGCACCCGCGGAATGAGCATCGCTAGCCCATCTTAACGCGGTATCTGTCTGGGGCGCTCGAGGCGCGTCTATCGAGCTCAGGTCGGCACTCAGTGACAGTCAGTCCCTGCTCGGCTGGCGCCTTGCAACTGAAGCAGACCGTCTCGTTTCAGGTACGGAGAGTGCCTCCCGGCCGTGTGCTGTTGCATCGCTCCATCTCCAGCCGTATCAAGGTCAGGGAGCATACACCCTTCGCGGCTGACAGGACAATTGGACTCGTCGATAGCCGTCCTCCGTCTCCATCGGAGGTGGGCATAATTGGTCCGTTGGTTCGCCGTCAAGACACTTCGCTTGCGTCTGTCCCGGGAATGACGGCACGAATACGGATAGATAGGGACGGATCTGAGACTGCTAGCAGTAGAGCCTCATTACCGGAAGCCGAACCGCGAGCGGCCAGCACATCGACGACAAGCAAGTGATAACGGGTGGGTTGTCATCAAACGCGACCTTCACGTAAAAGAATAACCCATGGGCTAGCCAGCCAATGTCCGACAAGCGACCGTAACAGCGACGGGTCCAGGGACTTGACGATTCCGTCCATGGCAGGGTCCTGTCGGGTCTGGACTGGTGTGGGATGGGATTGGGATTGGGGGGGGACAGGCCAGCGCCAGCACCAGCACCAGCACCGGTAGGGCCGGGGAACGGCCAGTGACGGTGTATCAGCGCCCACGTAGGGGAGACACAACGAGAGAAGAAAAAAAATTCACCCGTGCCATCCCAGGTCCCAAGTGGGCATCGAGAGCAGGATGGAGCCTCCTGTGATCCATCTCATCGATGTGGTGGAGAAGGATGCTGGTGGATCGAAGCCTCGTCTCGTCGATGATTGTGTGCTGGCCTGGCGTTGCTCTCGCCTCGGCGCTCTCGCCTGGAGCCGAATATTGGAGCCAGAGTGTTTATCAACCGAAAACAGACTTTGATGAGCCTGTAGTGGATCGTCACTGGTGGATTGGCTGGTCCTCATTTCGATCGTGAATGAGGCGTGCACGGCACTGTCCTGTCTGGCAATAGCACCCTCTCATATCGTCATTTGCAGGGCGGGTTCCCCCATTGGACCAGCCGTCAACGTGGTGATCAGCATGGGAAAAGGCGGCAAGATGAATGCCGGCCGTGGTCGCGTGCGGTCGAATCGCTTGGATCGGTTCTAGCGGAACGGTGAGTGCCCTGGTTGGCTGGTTGCAAATCCTTGCATTTCCATTTGCGCTCTTGTAAGAAGAGGTGTCATCGAGCTTTTTTGACTTTGGACTTTGTGGTTGCCCTGACTCCGAGCCCTTGGAAAAGCCGTTTAAGTCTATTTGCCTTGGACGCTCGTTAGGAGATTGTACGACAAGTACAATTGAGGACTCTCGAGATAGCTTCGACCGACTGCTTTAGAGCAACAACGAGGAATCTGGACCCCTGTAGCAGCTGGTCGTGTTGAATCTGAGACCCTGGATTCAAATGACGTCGGCTCAGGACTTCTCTTTGAGACAATTTTGATAGAATCGGCTGTTGTGATTCCGTTCAGTTCACCGCTTGTACTCCGTCCTCGCAGCCAAAAGGTTGATGACGCCCTCTCGACTACCATAGCAAAGTTGACAATGGGGACTCCCAATGGCGTAGGTGGTCTTGCGACTCGCTAGCATACACAACGAGTCTATTTGGAAGAGCCAGGATCCAGGAGACGAGGTCAAGCCCTAGGCTTGACAGCCACCCAAAATAAACACCTCATCCCCGCATCCCCAAATCAAGAAGACAGCGGAGAGTCGGCGGCAGCCGTTGCCAAGCAGGAAGGGTGCTGCGATTTGGGCCCTTTCTCGTCGTTGTTGGAGATGATTTTTGGGGGGTCGGGGACATTGCAGCACATTTGCTTTTGTCTGTCCCTCTTGTGGCGCCATCGTAGACAGTGTAACTGCCTCAGCGCCCGCCTGAAGCTCACGGATGAGTTGTCTGCAAGCTCTAGGCTCAAGCCATCGCGGCATCTGATGGCGTTGCAGGCAGGCATAGTTGATCGGCAGGGTGCCCGTTGACCTGCAGGACCGCCAATTCCCGCAGGCCAGAATATCCTCCGTGTCCAATCCCATCTGCTCCTTGGCTCTTCTCCAAAAATCCGTGAGATGGCCCCGTCACTTTAGCGATTTCGCCCCAGCGCCTCCCGGGCGACCCCGGATCCGCTGCCGGGTTGTGTCGTGGGCAATGGGGACAGCAGGATCGGAGTGACCAGCTGAAGAAATGCCTCGCCCACTGATTGAACGCAGGTGTGTACTCCAGAAGAAGCGGTAACGTACGGAGCACTCACTACACATGGCTGCGGCGCGGGCTGCTGCACGACGGGTGCAAGCGGCTGCAGCTGCATTCGATTGTTTTGGCCCCGTCCGTAGTCTCATACATACCTGAAGGTCTAATGAGGCATGCAAGTTGCGGTCCAGCTCCTCCACGCAGGCTCCACGAAGGTGCGCGATGCCAATGTTCAGTTGCTCATCTGACCCGGCTCTGTCGGTCAAGTGTGGGCTTTGGTAAATTGCGACTGTCCTCATCGTGTCTATCTGTCCTTTCTCTGACCCAACACTTTTCGCTCTGCCATGATGGAGCGAGACATTTCGGGCAATGAATTGAGCGAGGCGGCGGCAGCTGGGAACGGGAACGGATCTCGGATTGAGCGAAATAAGGTGTGGGCGGCCCAGTCAACGGCTGTGCGGCTTTGGCGAACGGGATTTGGGACATGACGGCGATTTCTCTCGAGGCACGAATCATGCCGCGAAAAAATAAACCTCATATCTATCTCCAAGCTGGAGCCGGTCACCGGCCGGGAGTGATTTCAGGGATGCCTCCACCTTCAAAGAACGGGGCCAGCCAGGCAACTCGCAGAAGGTCGCAGAACTGTGGGTGTCAGTATCGTGGGTAGCACGGGCACGGAGTACCGAGCCGCTCACCTCGACTTACACGGAGCCCCAGGTACCTGGGTGAAAGCGGGAAAAACAGCGCGGAGGAAGGCCGGCTTTTTCTTGGCTTCTAGTCCCCGCGCACACCGAGACGAACCAGACCCCAACAAGCTGTCACAAGTTCAGGAGGTGCTCTCACTGGCTGCTTGGCTAGGGAAGCGCCAGAGGAAACAGAGGGAAGGGCGTTTCCCTCATCGGTAGAGCCCCCCACGGCGAGGCCGACGAGAGCTGTCACACCGCAGAGCATGGCGAGGAACCATGGGAAAACGTCGCGGGCGGCGAACGTCTTGATTGGCCAATGGGTCTCGTGCGGCGCTTTGGGGGAGGGATCGTGTGAGTCCGCGGCGATGACGTAGTGAGAGCCGGGTCCCCATGGTGAGCGCTTCCGGCGACTCTGGGGCAGAGCAGGGTAGCCCTAGCAGGGTGGCATGGACCAATCCGCCGCGATGAGGCATCTTCAAGACGAGGCCGGACGGCCATCGGAGACGAAATGGCACGCGGGCGAAGCTCGGCGGGAGCCCGGTGGACGCTTCTGGGGCAAAGAAGCGGCGAGGCGAAAGAGCGACGGCCGAGGTGAGGCCCAGGTGGACGATAGTCGGTCGGCTTCCAGAAGAATTCCAGGTGGGTGCCTCCGTCCCGTCCGACGTGAAAAAAACCGCGCGAAACCTGCGACGAGGGCCGGTCGTTTGCGACGACGGACGCGGCTGGCGCTGTCACTGGTTGACTGGGACGGTTTCGCGGCTCCAATTAGTGGCCCTCTCACTGTGCCAGATCCGATTGTCGACGGCAGTAGGAAGTCGAGGCACATGGAAGCATGCTATCGTCCGCATTCTCCCGCGGTTTGGGATCAGCTACTCGTGCGTTGGATGGAGACGAGCCAACGAGCTGGCTGCACGCCGTCGTCTGGATGCACAAGTCAGTACTGTACGTACCGTGTACAGAGCATTATGCGGGGGCTCCAATTTGCAGACAGATACATAGGTATCGTGGGTGTAATACTAGAGTTCGACGAGCTGGAGGCGTCTTTGCCGAGTTGGTGGCTGCGTTAGAATTCCCCGAGTCGTCGCTCTGGCTAGACTTGGCTGGATGATGAAGTTGGATTACTCTTCTGTTGAGGCGAATGACACGAGGCACCCAACAGGCCTGGCCATGGCAGGCAAGCACCAGGCAGGTACGATGCGCGAGGCCCTGGTGAGGTACCTGCCGAGCTCTGGCGATGCCGTGCTGCAGGCTGGCAGCCCTTCCGGAGAGCGCGGCCGGACGGTGCGACGCACTGTGACACGACTTGCCAACCTGGGCAGGGTTCGACAGCTGCCGATAAGGCGATTGGACAAGGAACCCCCCCTACAGTAGCGACTTGTCGCCGTCGGCCACAGAGCGCCTGAGCCAGTCAGGATGCGGCATCTGCTTGCGGCCAGCAGGGGATGATCAAGACGGTCGCTCAATGGGCCAGGGAGCAAGCTCTGCGTCATAGTGGCTGCCGTGTCCCGGCCCTAGTCCTGAGCGCGAGCGAGGGATAAAAAAACCACTCCGGGGAGACGCTCTCGCCGCCAGAACATGACGAGAGCCCGCGGAATTGAGACACGGCAAGACGATATTTGCGGTGTCTGGGACATGGATCGGATACAATAGGATCGGTCTAGAGTTGTCGTATTCAGGAGCAACCCAATTGACCGGGTGTGATCGACACGAAACAGTTTGCGGCGAAGCCATGAGGCAGAGTTTGCCAGGCCAGGAACAGTTGTTTCATAGCGTATCAGCCGTGTAAGTTGGAGGGAGGGAGGGCTGGAGACGGCTTCACTCTCCGCGGCCAGCTCGGTGAACCGCTTGCATGTACCTTAACGCTAGAGCTTAATGCTTAATGGTACCTACGGCCGTGGCCCCTCCCACTGAATGGATTCTCACAGTACGAGAAAGCCTTCCTCCCATCGCCTCTCGCGGTGAGCGACAGACACGAGTTTGATACTGAGTAAGGTCCGGGCTCGATATGGCTCTCTGACCGCCCAGGGCTGCACACCCAGTGTCGTCATTTCTGTCGCCGGGCTCGACCATCCTTCCCAGAGACGGAAGAGAGCATGGGGGAGGTCGAAAATGCCTCAGCGCCTTTCTGTCTGCCTGTTGGCCTGCACAGCAGGAGGCACAGTGCAGTACAGAAGCACGGGACAGGCTCTGGCACCTTTGGCACAGGAGCCCTGCCCCCAGGCGATACGGTACGGTATGTACGTACGGTACAGCACGGTACTTGGATGACGAGGCGAGGAGGGATCCGTGGTCCAGGTGCTTCGAAACGCCTCCCTCATGACATCGCCAGGCCAGGGCCAAGAACAGGATGTGATACTGTTGCCGCCGTTCGCCCGCGCGTCGTGGTGACTCCTCGACCGCCAAGGTTCCAGGGACAGCGGCCAGAGACATCACGGCGAGCAGAGCGCCTCGGCTCACGGGGAAATCGCCGTTCGTGATAGACATGGCCAAGGCGTCTGGCGGCGGACGGATACTGTGGTTTAGTGACTAGGACGGAGCAGTCAGCGAGGTATCACCGACCGTCGCCCCCATGCTGTCAACAATCATCATCAATCATCGGCGCTCTGATGGGTGGGTTGGAGGTTGTAGTGGGGAGCCGCCATTCATTGTGCAGGGCCTGATCCATACTGCATATCAAAGCTGAAGATGAAAGCGTCCTTCAATGTTATTGTCGGCTTGCTAGACTAATAACAACAACAACAGTGTTGCAGCCCCCTTTCTCTATCATCTCAGGACCGAGGCAATTCTAGACGGGCCCATCCGGCAAGGCTTGCTGCGATAACATACCTGGCCTGTTTTTTTTTTTTATTATTCCTCATGCTTTCTCAAACATAGTGATAGTCACGGAGAACCTACGGCAAGGTAGCGTCGATTCTTGGCGAGAGATTACCGTCTTGTTTCCATTCCCCACGCTGCTGGCCCGCCACACACCCTGTAAGACCCGCGCACTGTGCTCTGGGCACGGAACACTTGCTTGCTTGCATGGGCGGAGCCGTCTGAGCAGGGACCGGGCCACTGACAGGCGTCCCTGGGCCAGGCGGATGGGGTCTTTTGCGTCGGCCCCAGCGCAGATGCAGCGACCGACGCCGAGCAAGTCCACCCGTCCGTGGCTCCAGCCGACGGGGCTCTTGCAGCAGTGGAGACGGGGTACATTCGTCGGGGTACCGCCCTGCATCCTGGGCCGGTATGTGGCAGTTGTTTGTTTTGTTGTTTACCTGGGCGGAGGAGCTGCTGGTTGCCCAGAGATGGCACAATGTTTCCCAGTCATGGCTGTGCGTCACGGGTTTCAGTCGGCTCGGGCAGGGGCAGCTGAAGTTTAATGGCAAATGCTCTGAGAAGCGGGAATCGGGGAACTGACCCTCAGGTACAATTACAGGATTGTCTGCAGTCGTTGCTGCGCTGGCCCGGTATATGGCCGCATCATGAGTTTTTGACGAGCACGGCTGTCCGATACGATACCTCCAGCGCAAGTAGCTCTTCGAGATTTTACTCACTCAATTGAGACCTTCTCATTCGCCGGAGCTCCAGAAGGGGGGGAGGGGTGAGCTAGGGGGCGTGTGAAACGGGGGGGAAGCTTGGGTGTGCCTGCCCCATCGCTCAGAAAAAAAAAGCAGAAAAAAAAAAGGGTAGGACCGTGGATCTCCAGTCCAATTCATACGGTAGCTGCGCTCGTCCCAGGCCGGGACGGTACCTGGCGCAAGGTACTCGCTCACTGTGCGTGCCGGGGGGCCCGTTCTTGTCCCAGGCCAGGATGCTGGCAGTCATGACCGATCAGGGCCGAGCTGGGCGTAGTCGGGTTCGCTCGTTCGCACCGGGCTCGGCAAGATGCAAGGTAGAGTCCTTTGGCAATCGCGAGTGCGCGCGAATTCCCAGCTGGTGCGGCCCATTGCGATTCCATTGAAATAGAAGCCCTTTCCCATCTCTCATCTCGAGCTCCTTCTCTCTCTCTCTTCCCTCCCTCACCCACGAATGCTTCTTATTCAAGCGTCCCAACCTTCGTGTGGTGCTTGCACTTCCCCCTCCCCACTCCACCTTCATCCCCTCTTCTTCCTTCTTTAACTCTCCTGCTTCTGGCAAACCGCTTTTCCCACGCTTCCAGCAGCAACATTCTCGCTACATATTTTCCCAGTCTGCTGCCCGCGATCCCCCTAAGAGCCGCCTCCTCTACCTAGACGCTATCGCCTCTTTTACAACAAAGAAAACCCCTTCCATCAGTCGCTTCCCGCGCAAATACAGCAATGGCGGAAGAGAAGGCTGTCGGCGCCCCGGCGCTCGACACCAACATCGAGTCCGGAGGCTTCGACGAGAAGCAGGGCCAGGTCCCTCCCCAGAGTGCTCCTGCCCCCAAGGCCGCTCCCGTCGACGACGATGAGGACGAGGACATTGATGCCCTCATTGAGGATCTCGAGTCCGAGGATGGTCACCAAGTCGAGGAGGAGGAAGAAGTCCAGCCCGGAGGTGGACGTGTTGTCCCCGAGGACATGCTCCAGACTGACAGCCGTGTCGGTCTGACCGAGTCCGAGGTCGTCGCTCGCCGACGCAAGTACGGTCTCAACCAGATGAAGGAGGAGAAGGAGAACTTGATCCTCAAGTTCCTGTCCTACTTCGTCGGTCCCATTCAGTTCGTCATGGAGGTAAGTCTTTTCTGATTTTTACTTTTTGCTTGCCTTTTCCCCCGCCAAGCCTACGGTTTGCGACGATGTACACAGTCTACTTGGGGTCGATTGTCTCAAACACCTACCCCAATTGCCCCAACTCCCGCCATGGTCGAGTTGTCCAGCATTGGCAACAACAACAACAACAAAAATACAACTAGCGGATCCGAAACAGTCAGGCACAGGAATCCAGAGCGGCTCTCGAGAACCAGGCACAACAACACTGTCTACACGCCTCGCTCGGCCCCGGCGACTTTTCCCCAAAGCAACTTTTTGCGCGGTTTTGGGCGCAGATTACGAGCCCCACCAGAGTTCCACACAAGCTCTCGGTGCGTGGGTCAATCGGCGCTGCAGCACTGGATGATCCCCTGTGGAGCTCGATCCAAGCCAAGCCCGCTGCCAGCATTTCTCGCTGTCTGCTGTTCTCAGGCCATCCGCCTCGCGCCAGCCAGCCAGCCAGTGGGCCGCTCGACCGCTATCACAGGCTCGCCCAACACCATCCAATTGGCACTGCTATGCACCGGAAATTGCCATACGTCAGAGACTAAAGCTAACCGTTACTTTCCACAGGCTGCTGCCGTCCTTGCTGCCGGTCTTGAGGACTGGGTCGATTTCGGTGTCATTTGCGCGCTGCTTATGCTCAACGCCTGTGTCGGTTTCATCCAGGAATTCCAGGCTGGTTCTATTGTCGACGAGTTGAAGAAGACTCTGGCTCTCAAGGCTGTTGTCCTCCGTGACGGCACCCTCAAGGAGATTGAGGCTCCCGAGGTCGTTCCCGGTGATATCCTCCAGGTCGAAGAGGTGAGATTTCCATGAGCCCTCATCTCACTGCCAACACGTTCACTAACACGCGCTAGGGTACTATTATTCCCGCTGATGGTCGCATCGTCACTGAGGATGCTTTCCTCCAGGTTGATCAGTCCGCCATCACTGGCGAGTCTCTCGCTGTCGACAAGCACAAGGGTGACAACTGCTATGCTTCCTCCGCTGTCAAGCGAGGTGAGGCTTTCGTTGTCGTTACCTCCACTGGTGACAACACCTTCGTCGGTCGCGCTGCTGCCCTGGTTTCCCAGTCTGCCGGTGGCACTGGTCACTTCACTGAGGTTCTCAACGGCATTGGTACGATTCTGCTCGTCCTCGTCATTGCTACTCTGCTCGTTGTCTGGATCTCGTCTTTCTACCGATCCAACAACATTGTCGACATCCTCCGATACACTCTTGCCATCACCATTGTCGGTGTCCCCGTCGGTCTTCCCGCCGTCGTCACCACCACCATGGCTGTCGGTGCTGCCTACCTCGCCAAGAAGCAGGCCATCGTCCAGAAGCTCAGCGCCATCGAGTCTCTTGCTGGTGTCGAGATTCTGTGCTCTGACAAGACCGGTACCCTGACCAAGAACAAGCTGTCTCTCGCTGAGCCCTACACTGTCGCCGGTGTCGAGCCCGATGACCTGATGCTTACTGCCTGCTTGGCCGCTTCCCGCAAGAAGAAGGGTATCGATGCTATCGACAAGGCTTTCCTCAAGGCCCTGAAGTTCTACCCCCGCGCCAAGGGTGTTCTGTCCAAGTACAAGGTTCTCGACTTCCAGCCCTTCGACCCCGTCTCCAAGAAGGTCCAGGCCACCGTTGAGTCCCCCCAGGGCGAGCGTATTATCTGTGTCAAGGGTGCCCCACTTTTCGTCCTCAAGACTGTGGAGGAGGACCACCCCATCCCTGATGATGTTGACAAGGCCTACAAGAGTATGTGATCGCAACAAGCCACCCCAAGACAGTCTAAACTAACTGAATCGATAGACACCGTCGCTGAGTTCGCTTCAAGGGGTTTCCGCAGCTTGGGCGTTGCCCGCAAGCGTGGACAGGGCTCTTGGGAGATTCTCGGCATCATGCCCTGCTCTGACCCCCCTCGTCACGATACCTACCGAACTATTCAGACTGCCAAGCAGCTTGGTCTTTCCATCAAGATGTTGACTGGTGACGCCGTTGGTAAGACCGATAGTAACTGGTCCAAGCGATTTTCCAGACTAATAGCTTTCAGGAATCGCCCGCGAGACTTCTCGTCAACTAGGTCTTGGTACCAACGTCTACAACGCTGAGCGCCTCGGTCTCGGCGGCGGCGGCGATATGCCTGGTTCCGAAGTCTACGATTTCGCGCGTAACCCTCCTTTATACAATCATTATTATATGCTAATACCTTGCAGGTTGAGGCCGCTGATGGTTTCGCTGAAGTTTTCCCCCAGCACAAGTGTAAGTGTTCACCCTGTTATTTTATGTCTTGTTACACAAGAATATTTCTCCAGAGACCCACATATTTTGTCATGTGACCATTATCATCAACACCACGAACACTGGTTGAGGAACTTGACGAAATATGCGTGCTTTTGCAGGAATGCCGTCGACACTCTTGAGAACTGAGACTGACAAACTTGTAGATAATGTCGTCGAGATTCTGCAACAGCGAGGTTACCTTGTTGCCATGACTGGTGACGGTGTCAACGATGCTCCCTCCCTGAAGAAGGCCGATACTGGGTGAGTTCCAACTTCGTGATAGCTTCAAAACAACGCAACTAACAACCCCGCCGAATCGCCGTCGAAGGAGCGAGTGACGCAGCTCGTTCAGCAGCAGACATTGTCTTCCTTGCTCCTGGTCTGTCTGCCATTATCGATGCTTTGAAGACCTCCCGACAGATCTTCCACCGCATGTACGCCTACGTTGTCTACCGTATCGCTCTTTCCCTGCACATGGAGTTCTTCCTTGGTCTCTGGATTGCCATCCTGAACCGAAGCTTGAACATTGAGCTTGTCGTCTTCATCGCCATTTTCGCCGATATTGCCACCCTGGCCATCGCCTACGACAACGCTCCCTACTCGCAGACCCCCGTCAAGTGGAACCTGCCCAAGCTCTGGGGTATGTCCGTTCTTCTCGGTGTTGTTCTGGCCGTCGGTACCTGGATTGCCCTTACCACCATGTACGCTGGTGGTGAGGACGGTGGTATCGTCCAGAACTTCGGTAAGATCGATGAGGTTTTGTTCCTCGAGATCTCCCTGACTGAGAACTGGCTTATCTTCATCACCCGTGCCAACGGTCCCTTCTGGTCGTCTATCCCCTCCTGGCAGCTTAGCGGCGCCATCCTGATCGTCGACATCATCGCCACCATGTTCTGTATCTTCGGTTGGTTCGTTGGTGGCCAGACCAGCATTGTCGCCGTTGTCCGAGTTTGGATCTTCTCCTTCGGTATCTTCTCTATCATGGGTGGTCTCTACTACTTCATGCAGGGCAGCACCGGCTTCGACAACCTGATGCACGGCAAGTCCCCCAAGCAGAGCCAGAAGCAGCGCTCCCTGGAAGACTTTGGTAAGTTCATTCAAGAACCCTCTACATGTGAATCAATCGCTAACTTTCTCTCCAGTTGTCTCCCTCCAGCGTGTCTCTACCCAGCACGAAAAGTCTCAGTAAATACCCTCAGATGTTACATATCCGGAGCGCCATCGGCCGGACATTTCTCCTTCACTATGTCTAAATTTGCACTGTACGGCTCATCACGAGTTCCGACATTCTGGCGTGGATGAGGAGGAAGCTTTTCATACCCCTAGAGATGGTCTTCTAGACAACTAATGAATAAAAGTAAAAATAAAAAAACGTGTGTGTCCTGTGAAGTCATTGGTATAAATGCATAACAACTTTTCTTGATTTCTGTCGCCTTCCATTATGAATATTGACGTGTAAACTTTCTATTGTCCTAACGGAAGGCCATGCCCAGGTTGGGTGGCTGCCAGTCACGTGCATCAAATTATTTTTTTACTTTACTTGCCCCTAACGATTGAGCGTGCGCCTCATCAACCTCATCAATCATCTTCTTCCACTGATCGATAACATTTTACTGTCATCGAACTGAAGAATAAACAAAGCCTCTAGGGTATAATGGCTACTCAAACTTGGCCAAGTATCACCACTGGCTGATTCGTTTCATCACACTTTCTCGCCGCTAGTCCTCCCGCCACTGGTGATTCAACATGAATCCCGAAATTCCAGGATATTACTATGGCAAGCCCACGATTAATTATTATGCGAGCGCTGGCAAGTTTCTAACTTAAGCGTACAGATGCCGTAAAGAAGAGATACTTCAAGATTGAAAAGTCTCAGACAGCATTACCCTCTGCGTCGTGGTCATCTGATGCCGTCAAGCGACGTAAGATTAATGATGACGCTAGACGGGTAGAGCGCCAGAGAGAGCGACTCGTAAGGAATCACATCAAGCGCAATGTTCTGGGGCGGGATACTCTCACGCATGGGCTTCTAGCTCGTGAGATTGGTCTCGATTACACGGCTGAACATGGACGAGGAAGATTACTCGATGGCGAGCTTAGCGCTGAAGTTTGGGCAAGAGGCCTTGTAAGAAAGGGACGCATACCATTTGTCCCAAGTTTTGCAAGAGATCGGTTTGCAAATATTCCGTGCTTTTATATCGGCGTAGAGGATAATCAGGATGGGATGGGAGTTGCATATGCCTGTGAGCAAACATCGTCGCCGCTAGAGATAACACGACTGACCAAACTACGGCAACAGCTTTGGATGAAGAAACACTCATAGGAAGCTATATTTCTACGGATGATAATGGCTACATCAAACTTTCACGTGGAAGCAATACTCCAGGACCGGATGGCATCGGTTCAATCTTCCGCACCGAGATGATTCGGTGCCCCCAAATGTCTTCGATTAAATATCATCGTCCTTCGCACAGGATACTTTTGACATCCCGAGAACCCGACCACAGTTGTGGACTGTTTTTCTTTTCACCGCCATTATCTGGGCCGGAAGGCGATGGACATCACTGGTTGCTGGGAGAAAGTAAGACAAAGATTGATATCATATCACTGGAACTAGCTGACGGATTTCGCAGCCAACCACTACCAACGTCTCTCTATTAGGCACAGTATGCGACGTGAATGGCTCGTCAATGGCTGTACGCCCGCTCCGGCATCCTCGAACCTGATTTGCGTCATGGGCACTAATTGCGGCGTTTTGCGAGTCCTATCCAACGAGTCTATGTCGTGGATTGCACCAACGAGCCCCAGAAAAGGAGTACAGACTCCGCAAGAGATCTTTGCTCAAGATTTCCAAATTGATAATTCTAACATATTATTCGCCGGTGGCCGTCAGTCTCGACTTTGGACTACTGACCTTCGCACCCCTGAGTCCGAATGGACATTCACAAGCCATGCGAGCTCTATCTCTCACCTTCGCAGCATAAACAGTCACCAAGTCCTTGTCGCCGGTCTACGAAACTCTATGGCTCTCTATGACACCCGCTTCTTCGGCCGCCGTCCCAATGGCCCTAAACCACTACTCACTTTCCCGGATTACCGCAACGAAGCGCATCTGCAGGTTGGATGGGACGTGAATCCCCAACTGAACGTTGTTGCCGCGGCCCAGGACAACGGGACGGTCAAAATATTCTCACTGGCGTCGGGGAGGAGACTTCGCAACCCGGTGGTGGATGCGATCCGGACGCAGACTCCCGTCAAGGCGTTGATGTTCCAGCAGATGCCACGGGATCAGATGTCAAGTTTGTTTGTGGGAGAGGGCCCATCGATTCGGAAGCTATCGTTTGGCCCTCGGGAATTAGAGGATGAGGTATGAGGCTACCTTGAGCTTCTTCGAAACGTTCAAGATAAATAATTTCTAGACGATGATTCAATGATGAGTTGAATATTACTCAATCTGGAGAATATCTCTGCATGCAAAACTGATCCGAAATCGGGTGCCCCCGGAGAATAGTGGTGATGTGATGTGATTAAGAATTGCCATCTGCAGTCGTGATTCTATGTCATATTCAGCGTCGCGATTCAGTGTCATGATTCAAATTTGTGATAAGGAGCCGCTGAGGGATGAATAAGTGATAGCCTGACCACCCCCATTTGCCGTCCCGAAGAGAAGAGCGAGTCAAACACGAGGGATATTTGTAGGAATCAGAGGGAGGATGATTCTCTGACCTCAAACCCTTACCCTTAAACCTCTGACCTTAAACCTCTGACCTTAAACCTCTGACCTTAAACCTCTGACCTTAAACCTCTGACCTTAAACCTCTGACCTTAAACCTCTGACCTTAAACCTCTGACCTTGAACCTTCAGTCGTGATTCTGGCTCATTCTCATAGACTTGACACTTAATCACATCGCCACACCATTGTCACACACCGTATTATAACATAACTAACCCGCATTTGAGACACCGACCGTCTTTTTTTCTCAGGCTGTTCAAGAAGTAAATGTGAATCTATTTTACGTGAATCTATTTTTTCTTCTTTTTCTTTTTTGTGATATCTTTGAACATATCTCTGTTGAAAGGGTATAGATTAGGCAGACCAGACCCCTAATCCAGCCACCTATACACTAAACCCTCATCATTATCTCTCTCGTCTGCGTTTCAGTAACAGCCGTCAACTGTGGTACTTATTCTAGATCGTTCAAAGCCAAGAGCTCCTTAGCAATCTTCTGTCGGCCCTTCACACCCTCTTCACCGTCTAGCCACGCCGGCATGAAAAACACCAGGAACTCCCTGAGCATCTGTGCGTCAGGGAGCGCCGAATGGTTCTGGCCAACTAAAGGCGACTTAGGAAAGATGACCGGAAAGAAGTTGGCCAGTTTTAGCGAAACTCCTGAAGGCAAGTTCTGCTTGAAACTGTGGATCACGTACGTCGTGGTGATGTGATGAGCTTTGGAGTGTCGCTGGAGGTACTTGGTTATTACTCTGCCGTCGACATCCGACATGGCCCAAGAGATCAAAGGTCTCCCTTCTTCATGGATATTCTTTTCGGCGAAGAGGGCTGCTAGCTTTTCGGGATCCGTTGCTTTGGGTGCGTACTTGCCGCTTTTGTTGATTCCCAGCCTGCGACACGGGCATTCCGATAGCCCATACGCAAGCAATACGCGACCTGTAAGGCTTTCTGGGGTGTAGAAGCTATTACAGTCATGCTGAACATTCTCTTCGATAAGAATTTCGCCAGAAAGAATGTCGACAACACCTATTTGGATCATATCTTGGGTCTTGACGCTGAATTCAGTGTCAACAGCAAGACAGTCTTGGAGAGGTTGTCCGTATGTCTTCAACAAATATCGAAAGTCTGGCTGACACTTCCATTGTTGTTTGAGCGATTCCACGATGAGTTCTCGAGTCTGTTTTTTCGGGACGAGATCGGGGCTGTATGCGCGCTTCTTCACTTGCGAGACAATGTGGCGACGACAATATGTCGTCTCCCACTAGCAAGGCTCCCTGCACCCTCGGGAGTGACAAGTACCATCGTCTTCGGGTTGCCGAATGAGATGGAGATCTTTCAACTCTCTCCAGAACTTGACAACGTTCTCGCATGGTACGCATCTGGGCGAGAAAGCTGTAACGATCTGTCCCTTATTGCCCACCATTTGGCGGATTCTGGCGGTACCGACATCTATGGTTGCTTGGTGTGGGCAACTTTTCCCAGCTACCCAACCTTGACGAGAAGTGGTAGCTGGGCCCATGCACTTTAGAAGATAGGCTTTTATACCAAGCCTGAGGTCTTTTCTACAGCCTAAAATACAGGTCAACCCAAGTTCATAACAGGTTCCAAAGGGGTATATATCCTCATAAAGTGCTGGTTCTGGGCAGACACTTCATCCTCGGGAGGGCTCTCGGAGCATTGCCTTTCAACCTTCTGCAGTAGTTCCTCGACCAGGTCTCTGGTTATCTCCACTGTAGCGGTCTCCTCGATGTCGTTCTCATCGAGCTCATCATTGTCGAGAAGGTCGACCTCGTCAGGGTCTTCCTCATAGAATTCGTCCTCTCCGAGTTCTTCGTCGTCGTCATCGTCATCGCTGTCGTCTTCGTCATCGCTGTCGTCTTCATCATCCTCATCATCCTCATCGTCTTCATCGTCCTCATCGTCCTCATCGTCCTCATCATCCTCATCGTCTTCATCGTCCTCATCATCCTCATCATCCTCATCGTCCTCATCGTCCTCACCGTCTTCGTCGTCTTCGTCGTCTTCGTCGCCCTCACCCTCACCCTCACCCTCACCCTGATCCTGATCCTGATCCTCATCTTCATCCAGCTTATTACTATCATTACCATCGTTGCCATCAGGTTTACTTCCATCGTTCTCATCATTCTCATCCTCCTCCAATACTTTCTTGTCGCTGTCCAGTCTGGGTTCATTAAGCTCGACTTCATGGTCCAAATCTCTCCGTTCTCCTTGTTGAGCCCCTCTCTCAATCGTAAGACTTGCTGTCCCCTCTGTAGTTGCCTGAGTAGTATCATTTGAGCCAAATAGCTTCTCCTTGAGGACGGCTAAACAGGATCCGTCTAAGGCTTGCGCCCGGGCAGGTTCGTACTCGCCCTCGGTTTCAATGTCGCCTCTCGATACGTGCTTACCCATGTGCTTATCGATTCCGGCTTGGGTCAGCCTTTCGCCAGTTGAAGCCCTCAAACATCCAGGCACCGTGCACCTGAAAACATCCTTGTGAACTGTTTCTAGGTGTCTACTGGCGTTGCTTGGATTCGCGAAGGACTTCCCGCATACCGGCATGGTACATTTGAAGGGAGTCTTGTGGCTTCTCTCGTGCATTTTGAGGCCTCTCTTGGACTGGACTTCGTGATCACAGGAGTGGCACACAAACTTAGTGCCTGGAGGTGGGTGAATATCTGTGATATGCCTGTCGAGCTTTGCCTTGGACTTCAGTTCCTTTCCACATGCGCAGATGAATTGCGCCTCTGGGTCTGGATGACTGTTGCGGCGATGGTGACGTAGTGAATCTTTGGACCCGAGCACCTCTTCGCAAAGATCGCACGGAAACTTTGTTCTTGGTTTCAGGTGCATCTCTCTGCGATGTATATCACGCCGTTTCTTGGTTTCGAATGGTTTTTCGCAGAAGTCGCATTTCCACTCTGCCCCTTTGTCCAAGTGGACGTCTTTGCGATGGAGCCTAAGTTGCTCCTTCGACTTGGATCTGTGTCTGCAAATCTCGCACTGAAAGACTGCGTTTGGATCCGGGTGAGAATCCCTCATATGCTTTGCAAGGCCGTCTTTGTTCGCCAGTACGCTGGGGCATATGTGGCAATTATAGATCACCCCTGGCGGAGGGTGAGTCCTGCGATGGTTTGTAAGTTTTTTCTGATCCGTGAATCCTTTAGGGCACTTGTCGCATTTAAAAAGCACCCCAGGGTGACTGGCTTTGCGATGATCGGCACGCAACTTTAGATTTGTAAACTCTTCAGGGCAGACATCACACTTGTAAACATTTGCTGGTTCGTTGTGTTCGCGTTTACGATGTTTCCGAAGCTTCTCTTTGGACTGGAACTTCATATCGCAGCTACTGCAGTCAAACCATGTTCCCGGTGGAGGGTGCATGTTATCAATATGTCTTTTAAGTCCCACCTTTTTTTGGAAAGGACCTGCCACAGCCGGGGAAGTCGCATTTAAACGGCTTCTCGTCCGCAACCTTGGCTCCTTCGACGGCCTGGGTTGGCTCAGCTGCGTGGGTTGGCTCAGGAGTGTCTTGAGGTTCAGTGGTGTCTTGAGGTTCAGTGGTGTCTTGAGGTTCAGTGGTGTCTTGAGGTTCAGTGGTGTCTTGAGGTTCAGTGGTGTCTTGAGGTTCAGTGGTGTCTTGAGGTTCAGTGGTGTCTTGAGGTTCAGTGGTGTCGTGTGATTCAGTTGTGTTGTCTGGATTCGGAGTGAGGGTTGGATTAGGGATGAGAGTTGGATTAGGGCTGAAGGTTGGATTAAGAGTGAGGTCTGGCTCAAGAGCGTCGGATGTCAGTCTCTTCTTCTTCGGTCTCTCGGGGAGATCGATTTCAGTACTAGGCTTTCTCCGGCGAGGCATGGTGGTGACTTTTCTTTGCGTTGCTTTGGTCTGGTATTGGCATGAACGTAAGAGGATAAGAGTTTCCTATAGATATTAAGGAAGGGAGTGTTGTCATTTTATAATTGAGAAAATTCTGCAAGCGACAGAAGTTACTCTAGCTCGGGTTGTGGCAGAATCTGCAGTATTCACTTGTTTGTTGCTGTCTCTCTCCTAGGCGGGTGTTTGCTGCTGTGTGAAACCGGTGAATCAAGGAAGTTTTACCAAATGATTGATTGAATGTTTCACTGGCTACAAATTTTATCCAGCCATAAACCGTGACTGCCTTGAAACGTATCAAAGTCTGGTAAAGAACACCACTCTTTGTTATGATACTATATCCTTACCATCCCAACCATAAGGAGTCATATTTTCCCATACAAAGAAAGAAGTAAACTCTGATCTATGATTACAATCATACCCTCATAAAGCCCACAACGTAGGGACAATTGCAGACGGTGACGCGGTCACGGACGCCCTGACTGCCGATACCCGACAAACAGCCCCTGAAAACGCCCAAAGTCTTCCAAACAAACTGAAGTTTGAAAGAAGGTTTTGTGGAAACCAAAGATAAACAGTCAAGTTTGCTCATGTATCATTGAACCGACCACGGGGTTACATCCAGGCACGTTGACGCTCAGTGTTACAAAGGTTACCACCCAGATAGGAGAAGACCTGTTTCCATATGTTGCAACGTTTCAGTACAGGATGTACAAGATGGAGTAAGGAGAACCTTCTTTGCCACGTGAACTTTGTGCTCACAATGAAGCCGAAAGGTAACAAGAGAGATCACGATCAGTGGATGCTGGTGGGCGATGGCTGGTATCACCGCAGGCTGTGGCACTCACTGCCCTTCCTTTCCACGGGTGTCACATCGCAACTCAAGGAAGCAACAAGTGATCATGGATGGGTCTTGGAGGACCGATATAAGTCTTATTTACAGTAGAGTAGACTGGTCCCTGAGCTGTGCCCACAAAGAAGAGTAATTGGTCTATGAAAGGGTATAAACAAGGCAGACCAGACCCCTAATCCAGCCCCCTACACACGAAACACTCATCACCGTCTCCCTCCCCTCCCTCCCCTGGGCTTCCCAACACCACCCATTGACTGACCATGCCTTTTCTCAACACCCAACCCTCTCCGTCCAGCCGAAATACCACCCCTTCCACTCCTCGCACCACCCCCACGACCACCCCGTCCCCTAAACCGGCCCCCGCGCTCACGCCCAGGGCTCATCTTGCTCTTCACCGCCGCGGCATCCTCCGCATCCATCTCCTCGTCGTCATCGTCGTCGCCGTCCTTGTTGCGGCGGTTCGAGAACTTGAGCTTGCCGCCGCGGCCGCGCTTGGCTACGTCCTTGCCCTTGAGCGCGGCGACGTAGGCGCCTACGCCTGAGGCTTCGGAGTTGGGTGCGGCGTCGACGTCCATAGCGTCGTCGTCGTCCTTGCCTAGGATCAGCTTGCCGTCGAGGTCGACCTTGGCTTTGGTGCGTGTAGGTTTGCGGAGCTTCATGGGCTTGGTGGAGGAGATGTTGGCGAGGGCTTTCTTGTCGAGCAAGTCGAGCGGCTCGTCCTCATCTTCGACGATGTAGGTCTTGCCACCCTTCTGGGCCTTCTTCTTCGGCCGGGGAGCAGCATCATCGTCATCTGAGCCGCCGTCTGAGTCGGAATCGCTGCTGTACAGAGCCTGGTCGTATTCATTCTCGAACTGGCGCTTGGGTTGGTCCTCGTCCTCATCGCTCTCTTCGTCGCCTCCAGCCCGAGAAGCGTCCTTCTTCTTCTTGGAGCGCTCCTTGGCCTTGCGGATGTTGACAATCAACTTCTTGTCGGACTCGGGGCAGTTCTTGTAAATGTTGTCATATCCGAAGCGGCGGACCATGCGCTCGAGGATATGCTTGACCTTGGCCTTGAAGTGGCCTTTGTGCTCGTTGCTCCATACTATGAGGTTCGGCACGAGGGTGGAGAGCCGGGGCAGCATGAGTTCAACGGGGAGGCTGATGACGCAGACCTTGACGAAACCCAAGCAGCTCTTGACGATTTCTCGGTTGTTCGAGGTCAAGAAGAGATCCATGGTCTGGACTAGGTCGGAAAGGGTCTGCTCGCTCAACGATGCCCGGAACTCATACAGCAGTCGGCTGAGGGCTGTGATCGAAGCTGAAATCATGTGCGGCGTGCTTCCAGCCAGACCAGCGCTGACCATGGTGAAGAACTCCTCAATGTTGGCGGTTCCAGCTGGTGCATCCTTGGGCATATGAGGGACCTTGCTGTTGTCGATGGTAGCACCGTTGGCATCAACCATGCGGTGACCCATCTGGACCAGGAGCTCGTATGCCGTCTCTCGTGCCCGCTCGTTGTTCTCTTTACAGCAGATCACGACCTCGCTGAGCACGGCAGGGATGAAGTGGAGGGAGGTATCGGGGATGAAGGGGAGGAGGGCGGTAATGGCAGCGAGTCGCTCTCGTCGCGCGGGCGCAGAGACCTTCTCAGTGCTAGAGAAGATGAGGTTCTGAAGCTCTGCACTCCTCTCCTTGAGCGCGGCCTTGCCAATCTCGGAATCAGCCAGGCGGGGGATAAGCTTGTAGGCCTTCTTCTGGAGTTGCGGCTCATCCTCCTTGTAGATGATGACGGCCGCAATTTCGAACAGAGAGGAGAAGCTGTCGCGGGGAAGGTAGACGGACATGGTGATGACAAGATCCATGAGCGTCTGTGCGGTGGATGGCATATGATCCTTGGGTTTCTGAGCCTTGGACTTCTCCTCGGAGTTGGTCGCCTGCTGCAGCTCGGCCGCCAGCATCTTGCTCACGCGGTCGAACGTCTCCATGAGTTCCTGGTCAGGGGTTATGCTCAAGAATGTGTTGATAGTTTGCAGGATCGGTCCTCGAGTTTGTGGTAGGGTTTGGGTGTAGACGTTGAACAGCACAGCCAGCATGTTTCCGGCAAATTGTCCGAGGTACTGGGTGTTCTTCTTGGCCGCTTCCCGAGTGATCCTGCACTGCAAGACCATGTCCTCCTCTTCCTCCTCAATCGTCGCAATAGCCTGGTTAGATTCCACCAGCGTCTTCAAGGCCCTGCAGACATCTAATCGGAGGTCGACTTGTTTGTATAGGAGGTTAGCCAGCATCTCAGCAAAGCTCTGATCGAAGGCTTCGACCAAGTCCAACGGAAGATCGCAGTAACCGGGGAGAGTAGACCATATCTGCTGCACCAGTGTCTCGTAGATCTTCAGTTCCATCGTCTTCTCAGCGTTGCCATGATCCAGCACCTTCTGGAACATGAGCTCGCTGAGGGGGACCAGTTCGCTCTTGAAATGGCTCAGTTTGGTGTTGCTCGTGTAGTCTCGTAGCAGAGGGAGCATCCAAGCTCGTCCAGGCTGTCCTTTGGCAGGCTTGGCCAGGTTCAGGGGAAGAACCGACAAAACAGCCTCAGGTCCCGTAGATCGAATAGCCTTTCCAATGACCTCGTCTGCCTCCTTCTTATTGCGGAATGATGAGTTTTCTCGAATCTCGCCGATCGTCTTGGTGACATTGAGCATGATCGGGTCGGCCCTCCACCTAAGTGCATCAAACATAGCACCCAAAACATTGAAGGTCTGCAACCAGGCTGCCTGATACTGAACTGTGAGCAACGATTCGGCCGTCTTCGCGATCTTGCCAAGGGTCTTCTCGTCGTAGATTGAGGGTTCGACGATGACCTGTCGCGGAACACAGTTCGCCATGAATGAGATCAGACACTCTGAGGCAGAGATTCGGATGTTTTCTGAGGGCGACTCGAGAAATTGCGCAATCATGGTGAACAGGTTCGGCAGGTTCTGGAAAGTCTCCTCGGGTTCCATCTGAGCCGACACATCGTATCCTCGTGAAAGAATCGCAAGCCACGGGGGCACGAGCTGGGTGTCGTTCGCGGCAGGTCGCAACTCGGAGATAATTTCCATCAGACGGGGCAACTTGGCGGAGGAGACCTCGTCGGTCATGCCCTCGAAGATCATCTCGAAGATCTCAAAGGCCGCCATAGTCATGTACTCGTTTCCGGTCTTCGCAATTCCTAGCAACAGCTCGCACAGCGACTCGATCTTCTTGCTTGGCCATCCTCCACTCGCAGCAGCAACCGTCTTCACCAGTTGAAGTGCGTGGATCAGCGCCGGGTCGTGGTTCGCATCCGTCGACTTCTTGCCCTTGCGTGACTGTGCCACCTTGGCTGCCAGGTCCTCGAGATTCTTCAGCGCCGTCTGGGCGCACATATCCGCCGCGGGATGGTCCAGTGAGGGACTAGGAGGGGGGTTTCGCAGAACCTTCTTCAGCGCATCCTGCGACCTCTTGCGCACTTTCGGCCTATGGTCCAGCGACATGTTTAGCAGCCCCGCGACAGCCCGTCGAGGTCCGATCTGAGTGACTCCTAGCTCCCAAGAAGCGGAATCCTGAGCCAGAAGAAGAGATTCGAGACATCCGATGGATGTTCGAAGCAAAAGAGGTTCGGCATCTTCCAAGAGAAGGACCGGGGCGAGCAGAGTGAGGATCTGTGTGAACTTGGCGCGGAGGAGAGGCTGCGGGGCGAACGGCGTTACAACGTCCAGAAGGTAAACGACAGGTGTCGCCAGTTCCGCATTGATCTGATCATTGGAATTTGCTTGCTGGAGAAGTGCCAGAAGGGCGGCAAAGTATCCCGTCGGCGTAGGCGAGGTGTTTTGTTCCTTGAGGGTCGATTCGACGGCATTCAGCACCACAACGGTCTGCACAACATTCTGTAAGTAAACGACACCGGAATAAATGGACAAATCATAAATACTGACCCTTTGCTGACTCTGAAGACCAGGAGACTTGATCTTGTCCAGCCGCTCGGCCAGAGAAGGGGTCGCCATGGTTTCTAGCAATTCGATCGCACCGTCTTGGATTTGTTCGGTGAAGCAGACCCCAGACTGGTGTAAAATCTCCAAAATCCCAAAATTTTCCACAGCAAAATCCTTATCGCGCCCCGCACTCTACCGATAAGCTTGAGTGGCTTGTGCACCCCAGCCACACCTTTAATCCCCGTTACAGCAATGCATCGCTGTATCCGTGCGCTACGTAACAGCCACCGGCTCACCGTCGGTCTGCCCCTCCAGCCTCGCGGAGCTCCAGAAGGCTGACAGCTCGGGTCTCTTTCCATCGCAGATCCCCCGGCAAGCTCCTCGTTCTCTCGCGGCCTCCCAAGAACGACACCATGGCGTTCCTCATCCTCGTCATCGGCGACCTACACATCCCCGACCGGGCCCTCGACATTCCCGCAAAGGTAGCAACTCCCGATCCAATTGCGCGATTCGGCAGCTAACAGGCGGCCAGTTCAAGAAGCTCCTCGCCCCCGGCAAGATCGGACAGACGCTATGCCTGGGCAACTTGACGGACAAGCACACGTACGAGTATCTGCGCTCGATCGCGCCGGATCTCAAGATTGTCAAGGGCCGCTACGATGTCGAAGCTACCTCGCTCCCCCTGACCCAGGTCGTCACCCACGGTAGCATCCGTATCGGCTTCGTCGAGGGTTTCACGCTGGTTTCCAACGAACCCGATCTCCTTCTCGCCGAGGCCAACAAGCTGGACGTCGACGTGCTCTGCTGGGGCGGTACCCACCGCTTCGATGCCTTCGAATACATGGACAAGTTCTTCGTCAACCCGGGCAGTGCGACAGGAGCTTACCAGACCGGGTGGACCAAAGAGGGCGAGGAACCAACGCCGAGCTTCTGCTTGATGGATGTATGTGCTGGTGCTTCGGCTATTGTTAAGTACGGGTGCTAACGGTGTGAAAAGGTTCAAGGCATCTCACTTACCCTCTACGTGTATCAATTGAGGAAGGACGACAAGGGCAATGAGAACGTGGCAGTCGAGAAGGTGACGTACACAAAACCAGTAGAGCCGTCGGGAGGAGCATCATGAGATTAGCGGGCCTGGAAGCGAAGTCATGACATGAAGCAAATGAGTATCAAGGAGCAAGCGGCGGCGAAAGGGTGATACCCAGACGATATTTAGACACATCCCAGGGTCCCGACGAGGAGAGGAGAGGAGTGAGTAATCATATCCAAGACATCATCATTGGCTAAACACAAGGCCAACAATCCCCGGACCGGATGTGCCTGGCTAGAAAAACAACAAAAACATGTAAATACAGACATTAAAATACGTTCCATCGCTTGGTATCTTGAGCATGATTCAGTCTGAGTAGTCCCATAAAAGCACAATTGAAGTCTGACAAGCCGCAGACCCAGACACCAAACGCCGTGGCCTCTATGGCAATGCTGCCGCCAGTTCTGCAGCTCGCTAAAGCATCATGCTCCTCCGTCTCGACGCCGCACTGCGCTCCTTGATGGCTGGACCGTCCTCGCTCTGGACTGCCGCGGACATGCGTCTTGATGGCTTGCGACCTGGTCCTCTCTTCTTCGGTTCCTCGGGGGCGAGGGTTTCAGGCTGAGGCGATGAGGGGGTAAACTCGTAGACGTCCACCTCGCTGACATGGATAGAATCAGAGTCGAGTCCCGTCTTTGTCGACTCTTCGTCACCCTTTCGTCGGTCCTCGAGGCTGCCAAGGATGTCTTTCTTCATCATGGATTGCCGCCGCCGCCTGTCCGTCACCGTTGAGCTGGGGAGGTCCTCAAGAGATCCCTTTCCGGCCAAGGGGCTATCCGGGACGGAATCAGTGGCTTTCTCAGTGGAAGACCCCGACGGTGGCATTGGTGGTAGCTTCTTCCATGAATCTGCGTCCACTGACTCGCGCTTGACCTTGACCGGCTCGAGGACAAGTCCCTCGGCCTGGCTGGACCTTCGCGAATATTTGCCCTCGCCGGTGACGGCATCAAATAGCTCCTTGGTCGGTCGGCGCATCTTGTCTCTCAGATTGGGCTCCGCATAGCTGACGGCTGTCCTGTTCCGTCTACTCGGTCTCGCCGTTTCCCTACTCGCCATGACATCTGCAGGTGGCGGAGTAGCTCCTCGCGCGCCATCGTCAGAGACAACTGGCTCTGGTGAGCTTGGCGACAGGAGGACAGCCTCATTCAGAGGCGTGCCCAGTTCACACGTGACATCCTTCACTTTCGGGGCAACCGGGTTATTAGACAGGGCGGCCTCGATAGAAATAACAGTGGTGCTCTTAGCCTTCGCCTTGAGCCGCTCTTGCGAAGCCTTGGATCGGATGAAATCAGCCTTGGCGGCCGCAACTTCGTCCAGGATTGCTGGTTGAGAATTCTTCTTGGGGGAACTCATGTCGTCGTTGGTACTCTTTGCTGCAAGCGGCTTCCTTGCGTTCGTGGGGTTGTTTGATCTCTCGCGTGCCTCCTTTCTTATGTTGGCGAGCTCCTTTAATGTCTTTCCTCCGGCCTTTTCTCGGATTGATTGCTTCTCAGCTAGTTGACGCGGGGGCTGGTTTTCGTTTGTTGTCTTCTGTGGTCTGGTAGTGCTAATATCGTCTCTGACTGACAGTTTCCGCTTTGACCCGGCCTTAACGGGTTGAGGGGGTGCTGAGGTCGAGACGGGCTTTTCTGACGGCGCCAAATTCAGGGGCTTCGTTTCTTGAGGCTGGGGCTTGACTTCTTTCTTCTTCTCTGGTGAAGGTGATCTCTCGACAAGTCTGACGCTTTTTGGCGACGGCAAAGTTTCCGGGGGTTCTATCTTGGATGCGGTGTCTTCGTTCGAAGCCTGGATTGAACGAGAGTAGCTCGGGGAGTCGACCTTAACAGGATCCTCGTCAATAAACTTGGACATCGGGGGCGGGCCCAGCTCGGGGGATTCGATCGAGTCGTCAGAATCAGCTTCCGACCTAAGGGCCAGTATCTGTTCGGGACTGTAGAGGATTAGATTTGAGCGTGCGAAAAGTCCTTGATGCACTCACTTCATCGATCTTCGCGGGTAAGACTTGTTTTCGGCAATGTGTCCCAGCTCCTCAATGTCTTTCGCAATGTCGCGCAGCCGTCTCTGGGACGGGCTTGGTCGCGCTGAGCTGAAGCTCGGTCTCGACTTGGTGGACCTCCTAATTCGCGGCGAGTGCTTCTTCATGGGAGGCTCGAGCCCCAGCCCGGCGAGGAGAGTCCCCCATTCAGTCAACTGTGACTCAAGTTTGGCCTTGATGGCCAGAGCGTGATCTGCTATCCTGCGCGCGTCGTTGTCTTCGACCTCCTTCTCAAGCTCTAGAATTCGGCCTCGGAGCTCGAGATTTTCGGACAGCATGCAGGCACACTCATTTTCAAGTTCGCGGATGCGTAGGGCTCGGATGTTGTTGGATTTTGCGAGCTCTCTGTTCTGTCGCAGGAGCTTCTTTCGGACTGTGGTGAGGCGCAAAGCCAGTTAGCTCGACTCGTGAACTTCGACACCACAGACATGGCAATACATACGAGTTTCGAGCGTCTCCGTGGGCACGGGGGGTTCATTCAGCCTAGCCATAGTTCATACTGCAAGAATATCAACGTTCAATCTGGCTGCTGGTGTGGAGAACCGACGAAGGGATCGAGTTTCGCTTTGTTGAGGAAAAAGGTGGTTGGGTAAGAGTCGGTCTACTAGCGGGAAGTTCTGGTATCATGGGGTTATTTACAAAAGCCCTGTTTTGGTAAGGCGCCGGCCACCCGACGGCATCGCCGTTGCCAGGGTGCCCAGCGCGCCACAGCACGTGAAATTGACCCCACCATCTTCAATCTACAGTCACAAAGACATTCCAGCGCATCTCCAGGCGTCGGTGTCGAATCACGTATAATCGCGACGAAATTTCAAAGTCCTCCTCTGCGCCCACCATGTCGTATCCTGCGCGCTCTCTGTCGTCCCACATGCGCGCGCCGAGTGCTTCGACCACAGGACAGCCTCCGGCCCTTGTCGCGCGAATTGAAGAGAAGAAAGCGGAACTCGAAAACTTGAAGGAGCTTCGAGACTTGAGCGCAGCTGTCGCAACACAAATGGAGGCCCTGGAGAAGAAGCTATCAACATTATCCGACGGTACTGAAGGTACGGAACGAACCAGACAAGAGTTTATGAGGCTATGCTGACATTGAGTAGCTATCGCGGCTGTCGTGGGCAACTGGCATAACGTGCTTCGCGCCATCAACATGGCATCCAGTTCGTCTTACATCTACATCGTTTCTGTAGCTCTTGCTAACATCATCCAGCGAAACTTGCAAAGACTGCAAACGCCTCATCTGAAGACACCGAACAAGTCGAGACAGTGCCGCTTCCGCAAACGCTGGTTCGCATCCCGACGGAACACGCACCCGCATTGCAAGCCCAAGCCGAGGCAGCTGAGGCGACGGCTGCAGGTGAAGAATGAAGAGAAACAGCTTTCTCAACCACACATTGGGAAAGAAATCTTCGTGGCAAAGCAGCGCCTCCTTGCGTCAGGCAAATCCAGCCTCTGACGAGCTGAGTAATGTTCATGCTCGGCTTGATCGTTGACCAAGCTAAATGAGGGAAATCTGTTACGTACAAACCCTGCGCTTCGGCAACATGATAGCCCTCTGGGCTTCTGTCTTCGCAGTCCATTCATGGCACGCCAAGCGCGGGTTACATATCACTCACGGCCTTGGTGTTAAAGCAGATCTATTTATGCTACCAAAACTGCATCACCAGGGCGGGGCTCTCTTGCGAAGATTTCAGCCTGCAACGAGCTTTGAACGATCAACAGGCTTGAAACAGAACAGACACCATGAATGTGTCGCCAGTGACTTGATCAAAAAAGCCGCCACAGTTCGTTGAACAAACGATGTGTGGCTGTTGTGGCTGCAGACAGCCGAACTGCGGGGTTGAACGTCATAAGGCGCTGGTAAAGACGCGACGCGTGTCTTAGTCAGAAAAAGTCAAGGTCGCATTTCGACAAGGATTGAAAGGAGTCAAATCGCTCGCCCCTGACCCCTTGTTAATGGGAAAGCGCAATGCACGACAAGGAAAACTCCAACGAGAAGGCAGGAGTCTTGTAGATACCTTTTATTCATCGCCGTCCCGTATATATTTGGAAATGCAAGAGGATTCTGAGACTTTGCGGTTGCTTCTGGTTGCTGTTTTGGTGCAGGTGCAGCTGAACGGGAAAGAGCAGGAGGAGTCGGTTTGTTTACTTGGTGCACTTCGCTGCTGCCTCTCGTCTCCTCCTCTTTTCCCCTCTTCTCTTCTCTTCTTCTGCCCACCACCATTTGCTATCAACTCCCATCCGCCAACATACTAACTGATCACTGCATCTTCATTTTGGTATCAACTCCTTACGAGTTTGCTAATCAACGCTTGCACTGCTCCCCCGCCTGGCCGCTGGAACTCGGCCGCCGCTCCCATCTGAGACCCCTGTCCATCTGCGAAATTGCACCTCGCTACTCGACGCTTCCTGGCCCATTACTCCTCGCCGTAGCCTCTCATTTGGCTGCCCGAGTCCCCCGAAACGTCCCCCACCTGGTGTCCACGTTCTTCCAGGGTCCAGGGTCTCTGGTCTCCAGCACGGAGTAGGGACGAGTCGTCTCGAGCCATGGCCCAGGTCTGCGTCCACCAGGACGTCCTCGAATCCGTCCTTGACGCCGATTCTTCGACTGTGAATCCCTGCTACACTGACTCTCCCCGCAACGCTCTTCGTGAGGTCTCAATTGGCAACATTCAGAACCGGATCAGGACCTCGTACATCTCGGAAGAAGCACTCGCATCCCTTGAAAAGCTCGGGATCCTTTACAAGCCAGCGTCTCGCGGCGGCGGCTCTCCGGAAGTGAAATCTAGCAAAGCCAAGGTCGCATCGCGAGGGCCTCAGTGGCGGTCGGCCATTCAACCCGAGACATTCGAGCCGCTTGATCCTGTCGTGGAAGAATCTAGCACCTGCATCAATCCGGATTGCTCTCTGACTGCAATTCCATCGCAACCTGGCGGAAAACAGCAATCCGGCAGCATTTCTCCAGGTGAGTTGAGGCCATTCAATTTTAATATTCCTTCTCCCTCATTAGGCCAGCTTTTCGACTAACGAATTCTGTCTCTGTCTCAGATCGCAAGTCTATCGAGAACCACCCTCTCAATTCTGCCGAACCGAAGAGCCCTGCGGATGAGTTCCTGAGACACCTGGCAGGTCAGTTCGATTGGCTGATAACGTGCCCGCGGCCAGCCAGTTCAGCCAGCGATCGAGGGTCGAGCGAGGACTCTGACGTCTCTCAACCGAAGCGACCGTTAATCTACGGCTGCAACTTGCTGGCACGGGACCGGCATAAGGCTCCGATCTCCCAGAAGACTCCGAGAGTGTCCCCCACGGCTGACACCTTTACACTTATAGCCACCCCCTTAGACAGTGATGCATATGCGTCCACTGGTGTAGATACAGATACGATTCGACGGCAGCAGAGAGACATGGCGTTGGATCAGCCCCCAGCATATGAACTACATCCATCAACTCCCTTAAAGGTCCCTGAAGTAGTCGAAGTCTTCGAGCAAGCTGTGTCGCCTGCCCTCACCCTCACGAGCGAGAGAAGTAGCAGCTTTGCCGGAGGCTCATCGAGGGCAGGTTCATTCTCCGTCCCCCGGATCGAAGATTCCTTTGAGGAACTCGATAAGCTCGAGGAAGAGCTTGAGGCCATTCATGCCGTAGCCAACTCACGACGGGTTGCATCTCCTGAATCAAAGGGTGGCAGGCAGGGTGAACCCGCGCCCCAAGTAAAAAAACCCACCAACCCTAAGCGAGCTTCATTTGTCGGACAGGCGGCGACCGTCCGGGTCAAAAATTCAGAAAAATCTCGACCCTCGATACGACGATCCACATCTCTCGTCTTCCGCGAGAAGAGGGAGAATGGGCCGGATGAGTCTGCTCCAAGCGGGAGTCGCATTTCTAGGACCAAGTCCGTCAACACCCACTCGACGACTCCCCGAGGCACTATCAAGTCGAGCAAACCTCCAACCGTGCCGAACTTTGAACTGCCTGGCGAAGCCGTTGCTCGGCGCTTGAAGGAACAGCGTGAAGCTCGCAAGGCGCATCAAGCCGAGGCCCAGAAAGCAGCATACGTTGCTCCTCCACGGCCCAGGTCTAGCAAGCCCCTTACGAAGCCGACGTTTACTCTTCCTGGGGAGGCCATCTCACGCCGGAAACACGAGGAGCGAGAGGCTCGATTAAAGGCTCAAGAAGAAGAGGAGCGCAAGCGACGCGAGTTCAAGGCCAGGCCCATTCGTCTTAGTGTTACGCCGAGTACTGTGCCTCGCGAGACGATTACCAGTCTGGCTCGCCAAGGCAAACTTCCACAGAACGATGAGGCTACAAAGCAAGCTGACGCCGCCAAATCGAAGCGCCTATCGGTTGGTCTCACCCGAGGCGGCTCCGTGAGTAACAGATCACCCCAATCCCGGGGCAGACTGAGCACTATGGTGTCTCATGAAGATCTAAGCCGAGCGACTTCGACATCCACTGGTAGTGTCAGCGGCAAGCGAAGCACGCTCTCCGTCGAGGAGGCACAACAGCTCAAACTTCGCGGCAAGGAGATTTTTCAGCGAGATAACAACCGTCTTAAGGAAGACAGGGAGCGGGAGAAGCGGGAGCGCGAGGCGCAAGCGCGGCTGGCCCGCGAGCAGGCGGCCGAGCGTTCAAGAGCCGCCAGTAGGGAGTGGGCTGAGAAGAAACGCCGCAAGGAGCAGGCCGTGAAAGATGCCTTGCGGCAGCAGATGGCTGCATGATTTGTCTGACGACACACCATTCTTTCCTCTGTTTTGTGATTTTCCATGGCAAGCTTTGGAGTTGGGGACGCACGGAACCGGCGCTTAGACCACCCGCGAGGTGTCTTGTTTGCTTTTGTTTTGTCTTGGCTGTCGGCATATCACGAGTACTCGGTACAGCATGTCAGTCTGGAGTTTAGGGGGATCCGTTCATTCATCAGGGGAAAAAAGCCTCGATCTTTTGTTTTAGAGGCGGCTTATGGTTCTTTGTATATACATATGCACTCTTAGTCCCCGTTGAGACTGCTGAGGTGGTTCTCGATGGGTTTTGAATTCACGTAATATCCGCTGCTTGAGATTCAAAGTGAGATCTCTCGTTGTCCCGTGTTTCATCAGTATTTGTTTATTTACGCGTTCGTGTACTCGATTTAAACATTTGTTGTCTTAGACACAACATTCCAATGGGATGCCGCCAGTGCCGCTTGACAAGCTTCAAGTTCTCACCACGACGTCATCCCGAGCTGTCAGAAGAACAAGTCTTGCATACAGTATAGCAGTAGCTTTCCAATTCACATTCGCTGCCTATGTACCGTATCATCTCTATCTACGTCCTCCCATTCATCAACCCCCTCAACTACACCCCAAGATCGACGCTGTATCTACCTCCCTCCCCATTACTCCCAACCCCTGGTGGATAATAATAACAGAAACAGAGTAAAAATAAACAAAGTCCGAGCTCTCTTCTTCTCGAAATCCGCTATGCCGTTCATCGTATGTACAGATATCTTCATCTCGTTGTATAAGCACTGCGGCGGGGGGGGAGTGGTCCGCCTCCAGGTTGTTTTTTTCGTCGACTCTCTAGCAGATAGAAATGGAAAAGGAAATTGCGGTTAAGGGAAAGTCGACGGATTTTTTTCTCTTTTGCAAAAATTTTGAAACTTTTTGGAGAGGAGAAAAAGGCTCCGTGGTGGTTGTGGTGTTGAATGAGTGATTAGGCGGTAAGATGGTTTGGTTGGTTGTATATCGGATGTTCGTATAAGAATATCCCTCGTCAAGAAACAATGCCAAGAAAAAACAATGCAGAACGCCAGGCGACGGCACCGCTTCCTGGCGAGAGAAGATACGGCAGGAGGCGGGTATCTCTGATAGTAATAAAATAATAGACCAAAAATGGAGCAGCCGAAAAATCAGAAGCTGTTCAAACAACCCAGACACCGGTTAGACAGGAAACTCGACAGAAACGTGTTAAAAGTTTTGCGAGATACCGGCGCTTTGTTGAGGATAGTGCGACGGGTTCTCGATACGTGTGTTGCGGCGTGCTGGGTTGTCTCGGATGACAGGTTGTCCTGAAGAGCTCTGCTGGAAACCGTTGTCGGTGTAGGGGTTGTTCTGGGCATACTGATCGTAGTATGTGCCGCCGGCACCGTAAGGCACACCTGCGCCATCAGAGTTGTCGGACCTAGCAGCCGCGCTATAAGACGACGAAGCATTGGAAGGGCCACGATGGACGTCAGCCCCCCGGTTGTTCGCAGTCGACGGTCCCATAACACCCAGAATCTCGCCCTCGGGCGATTGGCTTCCATCCATAAGAGGCGCATCCGACATGTTTGCACGGGTAGGCGAGGCAGCATCCGAATAGGCTTGGCCAGTGACACCACCCGACATCGTAGTCGAGGCTTTTCGGCCAGTAGAAGAACCAGCAACCGTAGTCGTGTTACCCCAGCCTCGGTACCCAGCAGATCCATCTTCTCTCATCTCGTAAGAACCGTCGCCGCTCATGACGTTCGGAATGGTCGGGTCAGCATTGGGGTTGTAAGAGTAATCCTCAACTTCCTTCCGTCGCTCCTCTGCGGCTTCCTGGCGTGCACGGCGTTTCTTCCACCAGAATAGACCAACCAGTGCCAAAATTGCAATTGCGGCAATGGGAACGACGACACCAATGGCGACTTTGCTCTTCTGACTAAGACCTCCACCTGAGCTTCCCGAAGGATCGATGGGAGTGGCCGTCGATGTCCCAGACGAAGAAACAGTTTCCGAAGCTGCGTTGCCCTGCGTTGATGTGGCGGTCACCAGAACAACACTGGTCTGAGCGCTGGTTCCATCACTTGGGGTAACTGTGACCACGGAGGTAGACAGGTCTGGGCTCGAGGTAGAAGCTGGATTGGCGGAGGTGGACGCAGCCGCACTGGTAGTAGCTTGGGCGGAGGTGGTCAGAGCAGCTGAGGAGGTCGAAGGCGTCTCTGATGTGGTGGAAGTGCTAGATGGTGTTGTCGAGGTGCTTGTCGTCGACGTGGTAGATGTCGTTGTGCTGGAAGCAGGGGCTGCAGATGTTGTCGCTTGGGCTACACTACTGCTGCTTGGAGATGCTACAACTGATGATGCGGCATCTGAGGTAGGAGCAGCCGCTGCGGTTGTGGAAGCTGCTGCAGCCGTCGTCGCAGCTGCCGGGCTTGTGGTTGCGGCAACTGGACTCGAGGCTGCTTCGGTGGGCGTGCCCGCGCCCGTCGCGTTGCCGGACATGGCGAAGTCGTCCGAGGACAGGCTGGGAAACTGCCTGAAGTGAAGGAACATGTCAGCAACATGAGACTCCCATGGACACGGGAGCGCAATGAGACGGTGAGAGAGGTGACGTGAAGCGCGAAGGAGACGGAGAGAGAGGGAGAATCGGATGGAAGTGGTCAGATGGTCGGGGGTCCAGCATTAATCGATGGCTGGAAGGGAGGTGTCGTTGAAACGGCGATGGAGAAGCTGTGGTGAGAGTGTGGAATGTGGACGACAATATTTTGGTGGTGTTTGCGATGGAGCCATCGATAAACTGCAGCGAAGGCCCGCGAAGGGGAGGGTGGAGGAGGGTGGCGGCTGAGAGCACTGGACTGGAGACGGCTGCGCGGGTTGATGCATGGCAACGAGAGCTGAGGCGGGCTGATAGACCTGCAGCCAGCCATTCGAGCGTCGAGGCCGTGAGAACGTGCAGCGGCCGTCCCATCTCTCGGGTCATCATCGCAGGTTGCCGCAGCAGGACAGCGCAGCACAGTGTGCAGCATCGAGTACACCCAAACGCCAGACCACCACCACCATCCACGCGCAAGACGCCATCGACCAAGGGGGGCGGACCAATACTGTAGGCGAATGTGCAGATCGGGAGGCAATACGTACCTATGGGTTTCGACAGCGGCAGCGAGGATTCGACGGGAGGGCGATTGAACGACTAACGCGCGGGATCGAGAGACGAGCGGCGAAAAAGGGAGGGAAGGCACACGCAGAAAGGGACGACGCAGGCGAGGCGAGGCGAGGCGAAGGGGAGGGAGAAAGGGAAAAATGGCGTTTCGAAATGGTGTCGCGGCTGCACGAGGAGAGGCGGAGCCGGCGCAGCGACAGAGCGTGAGAAAGAGACGCAAGCGACCACCTTCAGCGTCGAAGATGGGGCCTCCTCTGCTGAAACGAGAAGCTCTAGCAGTCTAGGGGGGCAGGCTAGTCGAGGTTGGCCTCTTTAGTCGCGGTACTTTTAGCTGATCGATAGCGCAGGGTCGTGGCCTGGCAACAGGGCTGGCCAGGATGCTGCCAGTAAGCAGAGACGCAGGACAGACGCAGGTGTCGAATGAGAGGTCGGCTGAAGAAGGAGCGAGATAGACACAAAAAAAATTGTGGCGCAGGACAACAGCAAAGTGCAGAGCGAAGGGGACAAAAAGCCTCGCTGGCGACGGCGATGATGAAGAGGAGAAGAATTGGATGAGACGAGACGGAAGAATGGAGGCAGCGATGAATCCCAACGCCCAGACAGAATGGGGAAGGAAGGATCGCTGGTGAGGAGCCCGCGGACTCGGGAAGGTACCTTGGTTGACGGCGGTCGTGGCTGCCGTCTAAGATTGCCCGTAAAATTGACCTCCAGCTCCTTCAGCTCATTGTTCTCCTGTCTTCATACCTGCCAATTGTTATTTTATCAGAGATGGGGCACAGCAATCCAGCGAGCGACAATGACAGCAGCAGCAGCAACAACGAACAACAAGGATAACAATCGGAGGAGGCGCTGCAGTGACAACGGCCCTTCTCTACGGCCTCCCGACTCGCTCGCCGGGGCCACCGTCGCCGCACACTCGCTCCGTCTTACATGAGATTCCCTCCAACGGTGCCCTGTGCCTGACCTCGCCTTTCACCTTGCAGGGCATATCCCGCGGCACAGCATCGCAGGCTGTCCCACTGCCAATCTCTCGTCGCTTCCAAAGTCCCAAGCGGGTTCGATGCCTCCCGTTCACGCACGCGGCCTGCAAACTCCCAGACATACATACGTGCCTGACCCAAGATCTGGTCCCGGCCACGAGACGGATGGCGAATGCGTTGCCAAACGGTCGACCCATTGACCCAGCTCAAGGCCCGTGATAGGCCCCAGCCAGACCGTCAAGCCACCCCCCGATACGAGGTTCCCTGCGTTGGCTGCTTCTTTTGCGGAGACCCGTCCGATCCTCCATCAAGGTTACAGTTTGAGCTTCCAGATCGCACACGGAGAAACCCAAGAACAGTCGTATCGATGAGGCAAAAAAGCTGTCGGTAAACCGGTTCTGGCCTTGGCAGCCCTGGAGTCTGCTCCGTATAATACGGACTGCTATCAGCACATTTTGTGGACGTACGTATGCGGATGCACGCTACCCCAGCGGATCTTCAGCCAAACGGGACGTCGATGAGACCTTCTATATTACCCGTGTTATTGGTCTCATCTCCGGATTGTGGGATTGCCAACACACTTCCACGCCTCCGCATGTGACGTCCGAGCCGGAAACCACCATTCAATGACCTTCATATATCCCATCCTGTATCTTTCGCAGAAAGCCGATCAGCGAAACTTGCCATGTCTCGAGAAAGAGTCGCCACAGATAATCGACCGAAAACCCAACCTCACACCCCCACAGCTAGTTGTGATAAAAATAGATGCTGATCGCGTGCCTATCCTGTTCTGTGCATTCCGTACCTGCGCCTGTGCCTGTGCCTGGCTCAGCCCAGCTCAGTTGTTGCCATCCAGCCAGTTACATCCAGAGCTGCCGAGTGACCTATTCTAAAACTCCGTATGGCTTCGGAACGTCATTGTGGACTGGTGGTTAATGATCCCCCTTTCCTTGCCAGGAAGACATGCATCACTCATTTGACTGGCCTGTTCATCATGTCTTGATTTGTATCTCACTTAATCAACACACAAAAAGAAACAACAGAGTCACAAGATAGATTCCAGTGTTGAGCGCTTCAACACCATGTGCAATTGAGACCTATATACAAAACCGCCGGACATACGATCTGTCCAAGCGGCAGTCGTCATCTAGATAGTCGTTGTAGTTTTCCTCCCCGTTCTATATGCAAAGCCTCGACAGAGGTCTCTGCCTTCGCGAGAGACCCCATTGGGAAACAAATTTGACAAGTCATCATGGACCCTGAATTACTCCGGTGAAGTGAAAAGAAAGTGACGGCGGCGACTCCCAAAGGATGAAAAGACTTGACTGAAACAAATTGACCCGGCCCCGGCGCACGCTGTGATCTAATGCAATGTCAAACACAAGAAGACGACTAGTATCCGCCTCATGGACGCATGCCCCATTGAGGCTTCAACTGATCCTGCAGTGCTGCTTGCGTGAAGACGGTGTCGCCGGGCAGTCGGCTGACACGACCGGCGCCACCCCGGATGGCTCCGAGCTGTGCGGCCGAGATTCCGCTGCGGTTGCTTCGAATGCTGCCGGCGTCGCTCATCTCATCAGGATCGCGGAACTTCTTCGGGGGCGCAAAGTCAAGACCTGTGAAGGTACTAGACTTCCGGAGCAAGTGACTACATTTCACATTAGCATGTCATTTAGAGTGTTGTGGCAAGTTTTACTCACGGGCTTGGGAGAGCGGCCAGCTCATCAAATGCTGTGACAAGAGGGTTGTGCGCAGGCACAGCCGGCGAGTATGGCCGCCTCTCACCGAGCGGGCTCTGGGATCTGCCCGCAGCCGTATCTTTGAATGTGGTCGGAGGAGCAAAGTCAATGGCGCCCATGATGGCAAAGGAGTCGTCTCGGAGCTTCGAGGGAGTGGGTAGGGTTGTGAGGGGAGCTGGCGGTGGCCCCTTCTTCTTAGGAGGTTGTCGGAACCGAGCAGAAGCCGATGAATCGGGTCGAGGTCCAAAGGAAGATCCGGCACGAGAGCTCATACCGGATGGGGCCCGTCCGTAGGCTGCTGAGCCAGCACGAGGACGACCACGAGGTCCACCGGGAAGACTCATGCCTCCAAGGGAACCGTGAGGGCCGTGAGGGCGTCTCGGTCCGCCTGGGCCACGAGGTCCGGGACCACCAGGTCCTCCGCGGAAGCGACCCGACGGAGGAGGGGTCATCGCACGGCGAGTAACCGGCTCTGCGTACGGCATGACGAAAGCGTTCGTTTCGGGATCGAAGTAGGCGGCAGCTTCTCCGAGATAGCTCTGATCGTAATCCTCATAGTAATCCGGACCGCCGCCCCCTTGCCGGGGCATTGGGGGCATAGGCGGTGGTGCCTCCTTGGAATCGTCAAAGTACTCCTTATAGAATGATCGAATCCGGTTGGCTCGGTACTCGGGGTCTTCAGACTCATTAATCTCATCCGGGGGCAAAGGTCGGAAGCCAACCGACAGTCGCTTGGTGTTCTGCTGAGGCACACCGAGGCCCTGCTGCTGAGGACCTTGTGTGGGAGAGTCGGCCCTTTCAGCCGAACGACCACGGTCATACTCATCAAGATCATAGTACTCTGAGGTTTGGATTTCAGGCTGGTACTCATGATAGTCATAGTCTTGCTGATGTTGAGACTCGAGAGGAGCAGACATAGGTCCATCATGAGCAGTGCCGATTTGAGGAGATGCAATAGTTGGAAGATCAAAGTTCAGGCCGAGTCCAGTAGTGTCATGCTGCTGCTTGTTGGGTGGGAGGGGGAAATCATCACTCTGAGCCATGCCAATATCGCCGACGACTGGGCCAGCCGGGAGCTCAAACGGATGAGCCGCGGGAGGCGATTTGGTCCTGGCTGGAGAAGGAGCTCGAATTTCGGGGACGTCATAACTGTGATAATCCATCTTCTCATCAAAGTCGGAGATCACACCAATCTCAGGAACGATTGGCTTGACGGGGAGAACAGGGGATTCAGTCTCGACGGGCGAAGACGTCTTGACAGCTGGTTCGGGCATCTTGGGTGTGGCGAAAGGGTCGACATTGTTGCTGTCTGCGGGAGAGATGGGAGACTTCGGGAAGCTATCTTGTCGAGGCTGGCCCATCCTAGAATGGGGGACTGATCTTCCGGTCATGGTTGACATGCGTTTAGTGTAGAGGGAGGACGTCGTATCTTTGTGAGGGTTGAAGGATCTCATAGACCCTGTCTCGCTGTTGGTGTACGTGGGCACAATCTGGTAGGGATCCTGAGTGTCGGGACCAAGCGTGCGAGCCAAGGAGTGAAGAGATTCCCGAGACTGCTGGAGCCCAGGGGGAAGAAGGTAAGGGGATGAGAGGTTCATGTCCATCGAGAGCTGTTTCTTGCTGTGAGATCCACCCTTCTCCCCCATGCTCGTCAGAAACAAGCTCTTCCGGTTGCCCTTCTTCGGGGGAGCCGCGTTGCCATTGGCGGCGACTCCAAAGTCCAGGCTCTTGTGAGGGTCTTGAATATCCTCCATCCTTTGACGGGCCATGTTTCTCCGATGGAGATAGAACAGAAAACAAGCGATGAGAATGCAGGGAATACTACACAGATTAGCATCAGGTACCTCACAAAAATATTCGATGCTCTCGCGACATACACGACTGCTAGGACAATTGGTACGGTCATGCTGCCGACAGGCTTCTCGCAGGTGTCGGATTCCTGAGTCGACTTGCACTTTTCGCGGCGGAAGAGGAAGCTGTGAATCGTGGTGGGCTCGGCGACTGTTTCCGAGGGCTCAACGGTCGGAACATCGAGATCAAGATTGATCCGCGGCTTCAGCCGGTAGCCGTCGAGGCGAGTGAGCTCCATGATCAAAGGTTATGGCGTGCTGATGTCGACTATCGCGTAGTGCATAGGTTGCGGCTCAACAAGACGATTCCTCCAAGAACAAATCCAAAAATGCCAAAAAGGGGTGTTGGTGTAATTAATGTTTCCGCAAATTAGATCCAAGTCCAACTCTCATGACCATTAGAATTTAGGAAATTTGGTGTTGGTGAGATCGTCAAAAGACAGCGTCGACTTGAGAAAGGGAGGCGCAGTGAACGAGTCGATCGGTCGAAAACTTGTCGTCGGAAACCAGCAAAGAAAATCAAAAATTAGATACAGCAACAGGAAGTCCTGAATATGCCAAAGATTTGCCAATCGTGCCAGGCGAGCAAAAAGTGAGTGTGTAACGCGGTGTCGTGTGAGGCTGTATTGATGGGCAATACTCGTGCCTTGGCGTCGAACGGGGCGTTTCTCAAAGGAGTGAAAGGTCGTGGGATCGATTAAGTGAGTGAGGCGATCGCAGCGAACAAAGAATAAAGAATGACTAAGAGCTTGACAGACAACAAAAAACGAATGACGAGCCCGCTGGCAGGCAGTTCTAGGACGAGATGCTGCCGTCGGTCGACAGTTGTCGAGGAGGGATGGAGAGAAGAGAAGGAGGAGGAGGAGGTGCAGAAGACGGGGTCTGGAACGAGAGCGAGTTCCAGGGCCCAGCCTCGAGGCCCGGCCACAGGCACCGCCCGCTGGAAATGGAAGCCCCCGGGGCCCAGGTCCCCCCAGTTCAGGGCAGTTACAGGCGTACAGGGAGCTACGACAGTGGGAGGGCCAGTGAAGCAGTAGTCCAGGGCGGCGAATGCGCGATGCTCATTGGCCGAAGAGGAGAAATTGAGGAGTGGGGACGCCTGGACGGGGTGGTGCTTTCCATGTTCCTTGGAAGAGGGTCCGGGCCAGCCCAGATCACAGCAGGGCAGGTTGCTTCCTCCTTGCCTCCCTCAGAGCACTTGGCACCCAGGAGCAATCCATGGAAGGTGGTACGGGAGGGGCCTCATCAGCCAGCTGCCCACTCAGAGCCACACCGACCAGGATGGCAGAGCTCGACAGGGGCAAGAGGGGAAGCGAAGAAAAACCTGAACCACCGTCCAGGCGAGTCGAACGTGCAATTTCCAGAGCCCAATTAGCGCCGGCCCCCGCCCAGACTGCTGCACAGCGTCTGCACAGCGGCTGCACAAGGCCCAGATCCTCCACGTCGTGACCTGCATAAGAGGCGTCTGCCAGTGGTCCATGGCTCGACGGGGCGGCGGCTGGGGCGACGCTATGGCGGTGGAGAGCCCTGGAAAGGGGAACTCTTCCAGGGGGCGTTCAGCAGCCGAGAGGGTCTGATGCAGGTACGCGGTCTGCAGGTGGGGGAGGCGACGACGCTAGGACAGTGGCCAGGCCTGTAAATAGCGAGCTGCACACTGTAATTTCTGCGTTGTCAGGGCGCGGCATCTCTGTGCCAGCGGGTATCATCTGCACTGTGCTTGTGCCGATTGCGCCCCTGGCACTAATGCCCCTTTTGCCTTAGCCACACGATCGCCTGCTCCCCAGCGGAACCCCTGGTCGCCCAACTCATTCGACTTCAATCCAACACCACGATGTTTACATTAATCTTCCCACCGCACTTATGCTCGCACTTATGCGCACCGACTGTCTTAGCAGTGCAACCGTTGCTTCAATAGACCCGCGAGGCCCATCGTCGACTCGGTCTTTTTTCAGAGCGTGACGTACGCCACCTGTGAGGCTCACCATCGGCTTCCGTTATCAAGGATCTCGGCTCAGGCCCGTCGCGGCGAGACATGATCTTCACAAGTACCGGCCAGAGTCGAGACATCGCGACGCAGTTGTTATTATTACCGCCAGGGCCCCGAGATGAGGAGACAATCTCAAGTCGAGGCAAGGTTCCTGGCGAGATCCAGCATCCTCCGACGTTAGCAGCACTCCTGCTCATATCTTCTCCGCCCGCATGAACCGTCTGCGCTCATTCATACAGCTCATTAATCATTCGTCCGTCTGTTCACAAGCAGAGCCGGCGCCAGTGACCCGGGCTCGGCCTTCCGCCCACGACCTGCCACTTCCATGCGACCAAATCGCCCCATCGAGGCTAGCATCGAGAGACAAGTGCTGTCTTGCATCTTGAACTGCCCCCTTGCATTCCGTCCGGGACGCATTGCCACTAATCACTGGCACCGGCACCGCAGTTTTGGACGGAGGTCATTGTTGACTTGGAGTAATGAGACGGAGTGTCCAAGCATGGTAGGATATGTCACTGCGTGCCCCTCGGGCTCTTGCTCAAGACAATGCAACTCCAACAATAATTTTAACTCAGACGGCGATGCCGCACCACAGCAGAATGGCCCATTGCCCCTATATTGCGCAGAACTGTTACCTATGCGTCTTTAATGTGAGGAAGTTGACCTTGACCCAAATAACCTGGCCCATAATGAAACCATCACAACATCCTTCGTCTTCGACCAACGCATTTGTTTTTCCAGTGCCCCTCTCATACCTATATCCTTGATCCAATATGTCACTACCCCAAGCAGCGGCAGCCCGCTCCGACGCTCCGGTTTCGAAGAGCGGAGAAAACCTGTTTATCCAAGATACAACCCAAGCTCTCCATCATTCATCCCCTTTTGTCCGACAGCTTGTAGAACTCAGGAGCATACTCGGTCAACCAACTCTTCTCGATCTTGGTGATATCGTGGATAAATATCTTGTTGCTCGTTTCCATAACCTCGTGGAATATCACCCAGTCCGCCTTGCGGTTGAACATGAGCGAAGTCGGGTGCGCATGTAGTATCGTGCCGCCCTCAACGTTTCGAAACGTGCCATCGGGCTGCATCCTTGCGGCGTGGGCGAAGTAGCCCGCCGTGAGGCATCGGCGAATCTGCTCTGCTTTGCGAGCGTTGTCCGAGGCGGGGCCCGCGAGAGTCTCGTCGACATTGATGCTAAATCGCTCGAGATAACGCTTTAGCTGCGCCCGTATGCTAACTGCCTTGGCCATGGACTTGTAGTTGAGGTGGTTATCTCGGCAAAACTTGGCCTCCTTTTTGCCCTTTGTGACAAAGGCTTGATAGGCGTTTAGGAGGGTGAGATGGTCGCCTTCCTCCACGGCAAACTTCCTTCTAGACGTCTCCATCCGTTTCTTTTCTCCGTCATGGTGAAACCAAACACTCCCTCCCAAGCTTGTCATGGCTGCAATAGTCAACATTTCGCTCAGACAGCCAAATTCTTTTGCTGAGAGAAGAGTCTTGGCCATCATTGGCTCGACTGCCAGCTCAGCCATCCTCGACCCGAGCGGCCGTGTGAGTTTGGCATATTCGTCGAGTGCTCCAAGCGCATAGAGCAGTTCGAGCGCTTTCGACACAAGCTCTGAAGGCGGAGGTGTCAGGAAATCGAATCGAACAATATTGTCGATTCCAAGAGCCTTGAGCTGTAGGATGACCGGGGCCAAGTTTGACCTTTGGAGCTCGGGGATGTTCTGCTGGGGAAGCGCCTGAAAGCTATCCTCGGTGTAGAGTCGGAAGCATTTTCCCGGCCGTGTTCGGCCAGCTCGGCCTGCCCTCTGCGATGCTGCAGCTTTTGAAATTGGTGTTGCTGTAAGAGAATCGATGCCGGTTCGAGGGTTATAGGCTCTGAGCTTCACAAACCCTGTATCCACGACGTAGACGATTCCGTCGATGGTGACTGACGCTTCGGCAATGTTCGTTGAGAAAACCACCTTCCGCGTCCCCTCCGGTGGTTTGTCGAACACGTACATTTGCTGCTCGCTCGTGAGGCCAGCGTAGAGGGGTAGCGGTGAAAGGGGTCCATGTCTCTTATCCAGGTCCAGCATCCGCTCAGAAACAGCCTGAACTGCATTGTCTATCTCCTCGCGGCCGGTTAAGAAGACTAATATGTCGCCCTCTCCTTCTTGCGTGTGTATGTCAAACACAGTGTTGATAGCCTTCTCCACGTAGTCCTCAGCCGGCGACTCAAGGTATAGAATATCGATGGGGTACGTCCTCCCTTCGATGCTGATGATAGTCGCAAGGTTTGTGTCATCACTCGCATTGTCCTTCTTCGGCTGCTCTTCACTGGTCTGTGTGAAAAAGTCAAGGAATTCCTTTGCCTGGAGTGTGGCGCTGCTAATGATGATGCGAAGATCCGGTCGCTTCCTCCGTATCTTCTTCAGAAGACCCAACAGGATATCTGTGCTAATTGACCTCTCGTGGGCTTCATCTACCATGATGACAGAATAGCGAGTCAGTAGGGGGTCCACGAGGGCTTCTCTAATGAGGAGTCCATCTGTGAGGAACTTGATCCGTGTCGTCTCGGAGGTGACATCTTCAAATCGAATCGAGTATCCAACCTCTTTACCAATCTCACAGCCGACTTCTTCTGCCACACGCAGAGCAACCGTCGTGGCTGCTACTCGACGAGGCTACCCATGGTCAATAGGCTGCTAGGGTTCCTTTGGGACAGAGGATCACACACCTGAGTTACAGCAATGACCTTGCCGTCTGAACACCATCCAGCCTGTTCCAAAAATTGGGGGATTTGTGTCGTCTTTCCGGACCCAGTCTGCCCAATTACTATCGTGATTGGGTGAGTCTCGATGACATAGAGAAGGCTGTCTCGGTGCCTGGCAATGGGCAGCAAAGCCGGGGGCTTGTGCAGAGCCGGTATGAAGGAGGAGTCAAGGTCAATGTCCGCCATGTTGATGCCTATTTCATGGGTACGTCAGCACCTGGCTGTTGTCGTCACCATGGAGGAGACCAGGCCGGCAAAACGAATGAGCCGGTGTGCAGATCAGTGAGATGTCTGAGCCATCCTCACCCCAGTAGATTGAGTCACGGATAAACTCATCAAAAAGAGCAATTGACGAGCTGTCAACAACATTTCTAGCTCAGCTGGAGCTTCTATTGTCATCTACCCTAGAGCCAAATGTCGAAGATTTAAGCTGTGGAGCCTAGTTGTGGCTTGCAAACGTGGCTGACATCAAAAAGGTTGTGGCAAATCAGGGTTCAGGTGGCTTAGTTCGTAACTTATGCGGGTGGGGCACGTCATCAGCCGGTGTGGCCAAGCAACCCCTCGCGCCTGCCTCATCAAGTTTCCTTATTATCACAGGCCAGCCACAACGAACTGAAATCTAGCAATTTCTTTATCCTACCACAAAGTTACGACCTGAAGCTGAGCAGAATCTACCGATTATAAGCTGTGCTAGCTTAGCTGTCACTTCACATCATCCAGTATCAATATGTCGGCCCCTACAGACACGGTAAGCTAGCTAGGACTGCCCTATCACAGGCTACCTTGATGCGCCTTGGAGCTCCCACTGATATCGACATCATCATGCAGGCCAAGAATACCACCGAAAGTGGCCCGGAGTCGCCGACTACAGCTCGGCCTCTTGACTTGGACGACGACGACGTTCAGTCGACTGGTGTGCTGGGAGACGATGGGCCGAGGTCTCCAGCTCCGGCAAACCCAACTACTTCGAACCTTGCCTCGATTCCGTCACAACCTGCCGAAACGGAAACGGCGCCACCCAAGCCTCCCCGACCGCTGACGGAGGCTCAAAAGAACGAGATGATTCTTAAGGAGGCTTTCCCAACCGTTGATCCCGGTGTGGTCAAGGCGGTTCTGCGAGCTAGCGGTGGACAAGTCGAACCCGCCTTCAATGCATTGCTGGGTAAGAACAAACTCCGATCAGGAAAAATGGTGCCCAAGCTCACAACCTCGAAGAAATGACAGACCCCGATGCAGTGAGGAATGAGCCCGAAGAAGAAGAAGCTCCTCCACCGCAACCCCCGCGCCCTCAAGGCCGCCAGCCCATGACCCAAGTCGAGGCCGACGAGCTTTACGCACGCCAGCTCGCAGAGCACTACGACAACGTTGGAGCATATGAGTCACGAACATCGGGCCAAAATTACAACAGTGGTGGCCGAACCCGAGGCCCTCGCCCAGGCATGGGCGAAGACGACCGCGAGCACAGCTTTATCGATGACGATCTTCCCGTCATCCGGGACAATCTGCGCAAAGGATTCTTGGAGACACAGACCAAGGTCAACAGCTGGATTACCAACATCAGGAAAAAGATTGAAGACAATTTTGACGAGAGCGAGGAATCCACCCAGAGGCCAGGCGAGCAGAGCCGCCCTGGACAGCCCAGCCGGAGGAGTGGTGACTACGACCGTTATGATGCGGATCCGGAAGTCCTCAGTGACGACTTTGCTGGAATGAAGTTCTCAGCCGATGGTAGTAAGTTCCAAGAGATGAGCCAGATTCCCGATCAGAAGACTAACATCATGAAACAGCCCCAATGGGTAATCGACCTATGGCCAATACTGGTGTCTACAAGCCACCGCAGCCATCGGTCTCCCCCAAGCCTAGCAACGGACGCCGGGTGGGATTCAAGGAGGAGACGGAAGAAATCAACATGTATGACTCGTCGCCCCGAGTGCCGCCCAAGGACGCACCTTCATCAGGCTCCAAGGCGAGCAAGTGGCAACCCCTCTCGACGGTGGACCCTAGCCCTATTGCCGACAACGACCCCTTCAGCCTGGGTGACAGTGAGGATGAGAAGGACGCCAAGGAGAAGCTCAAGGATGGCAAGACGGACGACGAGGAGAGGCTTAAAGCAGCGGCCGCCGAAGCAATGGCCGATAGCCTGGTCGAGGCGGAGCCAGCAGCGAAGAAGAACTAGAGGGTTCCGGCGGTGGAGGCGAGTCCCCGACGACAGAGCTCATGGAAGATGTTCAGATGAGGCCAGACAGAAGACGATGTGAGAGAGGCAGGTTGGGATTTGACTGTTTGGGTATTCCCCAGGGAGGCCTTCGTTTTTTGCGACTTTCTCAAATGATTCGATAGTATCGTTTAGCCATATCATTCACTGCTCGTGTTTTACACTGCTGGTTAGGTATCCATCGATGCTGTGGTAGGAACTAGGAGAGCCACAGAGAGTGGTAGAATGGTAAGTAGTATGAGAAGTGTGGTAACTGAAATCATGATATCAATATCTACCGTCTTTGCTTCATATCAGGATTGATAAGCGGTGTGATATAGTCAGCCATATAAAACAAGAAGGCTACTAACATTAACTTTCGTATAGAATGATACGTCAGTATCTTAGTGAGACCGTTGTAGAAGCCAGAAAAGCTTAAGTGTAAGCATGTAATTGGAAGATGTAGTAGTGAGTTTTCGTCAGACCGATATGCGGGTTCAATCGGGTTCAATGCATTCTGGCCGGTTGACAACTCGGGGTTGTGAAAAATTGTAGGGTTCAAACTTGTCTGAGGAAATGCAGTTGGTTTAGTGAGGTGGAACAAGCAACCGGGCCGACAGCGGGAGGGGATCACGGTGAAGCAAAAAAGGTTGGTGGGCTGGCAGGGTCCGCGATGCGGCAGCGAGTAGCAAGCAGCTGGTGTCAGCGACTGACATGCCCGCCGGTTTTCTTTACGTACTGGCCGGGCGACGGGTTCGGTCTCGAACGCCGAGACGGCATCGGATTCCCGTGATATTTTCTCGCAAAGAAGTCGAGAGAAACAGCTTGTGAGGAGGGGCCGGGCCTACTCGGGATTATGGGGAGGGGACAGTGCAGCTACGTCGACACAACGTCGAGCATCGTGGCCCGGAATGGAAACGCTGGGCTGGTGGTTAGGCTGTGAGGTGTCGTTAGGCTGGGATCATCCTCCCGTCGAGGCGCACCGGATCATGCACGTCTCCCCGGGCCGTTCACCTGTCGCTCGAGCACGGGGGCCAGCGAGGAGCCGTGATTGGGCGCTGTGAGGCGGAAGGGGAGGGTTGAGCTGGCGAGGAAGAACGGGTGGACGGGGGGTGGGAGTTAGCGGGATGCTTGTTCTCTGGGGGGGAGATCTGGCGGCAGATGGGGGCCTAGCAGTGATGCGCAGAGCGTGGCGGCGGCGCTGTTAGGCGTATATCGGCGGGCGATCAGAGGAGGGAAAAAAAGCGTGGTGGGGCTGCGTAGGTAGCTTGACGACGTCGAGTGCCCACGCCATTACGGCAAGCGCTGCTGGGCCAGGGCAGGAAGTGCCTGCACTGGATGAGAGAACCAAGAGAATGCGGGCTCTCCATCTCGACAACGACCACCACCACCACATCCCACGTAATAATCCCTATCTCTAGCCTCGCAAGCCCGCGTGGCCAGTCAGTCACGCTGCCCTTGCCTTGACGCCGCAGCGAGCCGTCATCCCCGCTTCTTCTTACAGAGTCGATGCGCGGTGGTGGAGAGCTGTCCCGTCCGCTGGTCTCGCTGCGCTGCGCTGCGCTGCGCCAACGCTCGCTCGCTCGCTGCTGATGGACACCTCGACCGGTCACTGAGGGTTTTCTCGTGCCTGCCACTCTCTCTGTCTCGTCAAGACTCGCCTCGATTTCGCCTTGACGTCGTGCAGAGCAAGTGGTTGCTGTGGCTGTGAGCGACGTGATATCCGTATCAACGATATCAAGCACCCCAGGCCCAAACCACCAACGTCCAGCCGAGGCTCACCTCACCGACCAACCACATTGCCCTCCCCCCCCAGCCTCTAACCCCCCGTGCCCTCGCCCGGATCGGCAGTACTGGTCACTGCATCCAGTCCAGAGCCCGTCTCAGCCAAACTCAGAACTCTCCGATCCTGACTTGGCTACCTGTCAACGGCTTCTTGATTTGGGACTGAGCCGCATCGCCGGGTCCCGACTCCAACTGGTTGGTTGCTTCAGTAATCCTCCTGCTTCCTGCAGATGCCGTGGAGTCTCAGCGTCTTCGGTAACCGTCCCGAAACGTTCTGACGCGGCTGGTCACTCACATCCTCCACGCCTCTCGCGGCTCCTCGCGCACGCCCTCCCTCCCTCCTTGGTTTTGGGGTCGCCTGCCAGGTCTCGGTGACGAAGAGGATCCTCCCAACGTCAAGCGCCCCTCCCCACGTGCCCTGGTCAATACGACAAGGGAACGAGAAGGCTGCTCTGCTTTGCCTCTCTACAGGCGGGTATCGGGCCATCGTGACGCGCCGGCTAGATCGAGGCATATACCAGAGCGCTCGTTGCGCGAGAGACGCCTTGGAAAGAGCCGCTGCCAAGTGTTGGTTGGAGACAGACAAAAAGCCCCGGTAGAGCTCTGGCGAGTGACGGGTGACCTGACCTGGACCTCGATTGGCCCATCAGTCTCACCTCGCCTTATTACGGAGAACCTGACCTCACGTTCCCTGCACACATACCTCATATCGCACACGCTCGGGGTCGAGTCTCACTGTTCACCACGAGGCCTTGCTGCTTGCTCATCGCTATCAAATCAGAGGCGTCTTCCTCGCTGGCCTCGCTTCGCCTTCACACATCGCTTCTCAGTTCCCTCACCGACGACAGGGGCTGCTGTGACGGCCTCCCAACCGCAACATGTAAGCCTCTCTTGCACTCTCCCACGCTGCGAACCCCTAGTCGTTCTCCCCCTAGCCCTATTCGTCTCCCACAGCATCTGGGGGTCCAGATTCGCTTTGGTACCTGAACCCTACTGGAGAGGCACTGACATAATCTCGACAGGAAGTTCGGGAAGCAGATCCAGAAGCGCCAGCTGGAGGTCCCCGAATATGCTGCCAGCTTTGTCAACTACAAGGCCCTGAAGAAGGTGAGTTTCTGACACATCTCCTGCTCTTGCCAACCCCTCGTTTCCTAGACTGCGCCTGGGACGGAACGTGGACGGGCCTCCGCATCTCCCGCTGCCGCCCTGGCGCCGGCTGCGGGCTGCCCAGCTCGTCAATCCCTGCGACAGCTGGTCGATGAGCTGGCCCGGGACCCCATCTTCACACAACCAAAAAGCAATGCACGCTGTTCTCCATCTGCATGTCTGTTTCTGCTCGTCCTTTGCCCAGTTCTACCTCCTCGCTTCTCACTGGACTGCCCTTTAACCCCCTTCTCCTCCCCCACTGCATCTGCCATTCCTGCTTCAGCCCCCAGGCACGTTCCCCGTCGAGCTTCTCCTGCTCGGTATCTGTCTTGCTCTAGCTCTTGGCCATCGCTCCGCACCCACAGCTCGCACGCGACCCCTTGGAGCCCAAATCCAGCAGGTCGAGCACAACCGGCGAGAACCATTGCCCACTAACACTGTGCGATGTAGCTCATCAAGAAGCTCTCTGCTACCCCGACCCTCACGGCCCAGAATGACGCCCATCGATCGGCCACCCCCGTGGATTCTCAGGCCGCCCTGCAGGCGAACAAGGCAACCTTCTTCTTCCAACTGGTAAGCAGCAATCACGGCGCCCGTCTTGCGCCATGAATATTCCGAGTGCCTTGCTCACTCCCGACCAGGAACGAGAACTCGACAAAGTCAATGCCTTCTATCTTCAGAAGGAAGCCGAGGTGAGTTGTGCATCCACAGTCTAGTCCTGTTGAACCTTGCGCGCCACTGGGAACGACGCCCCTATATCGATATTATCAAAGCAACGCTCCTTCTGACTCTAAATCGAAACTATGTAGCTCAAAATCCGGTTAAAAACGCTTCTAGACAAGAAAAAGGTGCTGCAAACCCGACAAGGCATCTCCCGACGCTCCGCCAAGTTCACTACACTCGAGGAGGGCTTCCAACAGTTCGCTACCGACCTCAACAAGCTCCAACAGTTCGTCGAGATCAACGGCACAGCCTTCTCCAAGATCCTCAAGAAGTGGGACAAGACTTCAAAATCAAAGACCAAAGAGCTTTACCTCTCCCGGGCCGTCGAGGTCCAGCCCTTCTTCAATGCCACCGTAATAAGCGAGCTCTCAGACCAGGCGACCACTAGTTTGCAAGAGCTTGGAGCTTGGTCGGATGGCATCCAAGTCAATTTTCAGACCTCCGGGCATGTCGTCACGAGCCAGCATTTCATGGGGACTGACGAGGGTGATGCGGACACGTTACTCTTGGATACTGTCATCACAGGGAATCTCGATAATTTGACGGACCTCCTATTCAGAATGCAATCTGCAAGCCAGGCGAGTGAAGGTGAGAGTTCCTTGATAGAAAGGCTCACTCGCACGTTCCTTGCTGCTATCCATGAAGCTCCGACGGAAGCTCTGCGGGTTCTGTTGGATACCGGATTGGTCGATCTTCACTCCTACGACGATATCAACGAACGGAATTGCCTCCACCAAGCAGCCATCTATGGAAAGCAGGACGTTCTCATATGGGGTCTTGAAGCCCAAGTGGTGGTTGATCGAACAGATGTCTATGGTCGCGTGCCTCTGCACTATGCTAGTCTACACGGCAGACTCGAGATGCTTGAGCTGCTGTTGAATGGTAAGGATAAAATCAAAAGATCGACAGTTAGCGACTTTACTAATAGCAATCTAGCAAACCCAAAGACCATCGATCTCATCGACCATGACAACTTCACCCCCCTGATTCACGCCATAATCCATGGACACCTCGACTGCATCGAACGCCTTCTCGCCAGATCTGCGCGTATCGACCCTGTCTCCGAAGCAGACCACGTTCCTTTGAATCTCGCCTGCGAGCACGGTTCTGTGGCTGTTGTTGAGATTTTGCTTAAACATGGCGCAAGAATACTACCGGATGCTGAAGGCCTATATCCCCAGCATCTCGTCGCTCGAGCCGGTCAGACGTCAGAGCTTCTGCTCTTGCTGAAACAGTACGGGGCAGATCTGGATCAGATCGATAAGCTTTACGGCTGGACCCCCCTGGTACATTCGGCAAGCGAAGGCAATGTGGATTGTCTTCAGGCGCTGCTCAAAGTCGGTGTTGATGCAAGCATTGTGGATGAAAAAGATCTTCCAGCTATGTATTACGCTGCTTGGGAAGGCCATCTGGCTTGCATGAAGCTCCTGACACCGTTCAACTCGAGGACGCGAGCAAGCCCTCTAATTGTCCAGCCTACACTGGGACCTATGGGATCTAGTAATGCACCCTTGCCCATGTCGTTGGACCCCGATGCCATTCCCGAACTCGAGCTTCCTCCGCCGATCATCCCTCTTCGAAGATACGGCCACAACTTCCTCGACACGAAGACTGTGGTGCAGATCAGCTTCGAGGACTCTGACGAACAACCCCTGATTTTCTTCCAGGACGGCAAATACCCCGCCGCTCGCCTCACCATCTCGTCCAAAGTCTCAGACCTTATCCCCAAGAATATTATTTTACCTTTCCAAGAAGATACCCGCATCGTTTCGTTCCAAGTCGACAACTTGGAGACTTTCAGTCTGGATTTTGACGTTTTCCCTACTTACGGCGCCAAGGTGATCGCCAAGACGGTCGTCCTGCCCAGCATCTTCAAGACGCTCCAGGGCAGCTCGCGGTGCTGTCTGCCCCTATTCGACCCGCGGTTGCGGGCCATTGGCCAAATCAGCTTCAATGTCCAAGTCATTAAGCCGTTCAGGGGCAAGCCGCTGGAGATCACCGACTTTGAGACATACTGGAAGGCGACGAGCCAGTTCAATCAGCCCACGAGTGCGATTGTGACAGGATCTAGCCTATCTGGAGACTATGTTCGGTTATTTGTGCAGTATACGTGTGACGGTGTGCCGGTGCTCTGGCCGCGGTGGACTATCTCGGTTGCTGGCATGGACATTGCGGTGTGCCGACTGACGTTGGAGCAGTTCAGCACTATGACAGCTCGGAGCAACAGCCGCGCGGAGCTGGCAAGTCTGCGGCTCAAGTCGTCAGAGAATATTGCCGAGGTCTACCACATCCTTGCCACAGCAGGAGTGACACTACATGAAGCCCTATCGGTATTGAACCCCGGAATGCACGTCAACCTCCAGATCCTCTATCCTACCCCCGAGGAGGAGAAGGCCTTGTCCCTCGGCCCGGCCCTCGACGTCAACGCCTACGTCGACTCCATTCTGAACATCGTCTTCGACCACGCGCGGGCACAGCGAGCCCAGTTCCCTGACCGCGTCCGGTCGATTGTGTTTAGCAGCTACAATCCGAGCCTCTGCACGGCACTCAACTGGAAGCAGCCCAACTTCCCCGTGTTCCTTTGCAACGACCTTGGGCGAGAAGAGACGACAGGCCCGTCGAACATCATTCAGAGCAGTAACCGGCGGAGCGCGTCTATTAAGGAGGTGGTCAGGATAGCGCAGAGCAATAACTTTATGGGGTTGATATGCTTCTCCAGGCTATTGGTAAGTCTCGCCCGTATTGAGCCTAAAGACGCAAACCCCTAACTTTCATATCTAGGACATGGTCCCCGCCCTAATCGACGCCATCAAGTCTCATGGCCTGGCCCTGGTTATGGACAAATCTTACGACTCGCCCGACGCCAGCCCCTTGACGGATCCCTTTCCGCGACCGCCCAAGGGTGTAGATGGTGTACTCAAAAGTCACGGCATTCTACGGTTCAACGACTCGATAGACATGTAGAGGATGAATACGACGCTGTACGGAAGGAAGTCGGCTCGAGGGTAGATAGAAAAAGCGATGCTTCACAATTTAATGCCCCCTTTTTTGCATAACGCTGCTTGTAATCTGTGATACTGTAGCCACGTTCCCACGTCGTATGAAATCCCTGCGCCGAAATCACGCGCCCTTGTACTCGTACCGCAACGCTGACAGCTCCCGCTCCGGATCCACGCTGCCCATCACCGTCTTCGCTACCAGCACCACCACATACACCACCAGCGGAAGATATCCCATCCCAGGCCAAACCACCGCCCCCCGGCCCGCCCGCGCCACCACAGCCTCCATCAGCGCGAGCACAACACCAAGCCCCAGATTCAAGTACGGCAAATACGTCTCCAGCGGACTGCGCCTCGGCCGGAAACTAAACGAACTCCGTCGATTCCTCCTCCGCTGCGCCCGCGGCACCTCATTGTCATCATCCCCCTCGTCCTCGGGCGACACCTGCCGCGTGGGATGCGGCGTGCGCGGCCGCGCCCAGGCGTCAAGCCACGGAATGCCGGACTCGGTCGGCGCTTGGTGGTGTAGCAGGTAGGCGGTGGAGAAGAGCGATGTGAGCGCCAGGAGGGCGAGCAGGGTTGTGGCGGGTCGGAGGAGGGAGGGCAGGTAGGGGAGGGTGGTGAGGAGGGGGAGGGAGAGGAGGAGGGTGCGGAATTGGGCGTTGCGGGCGGTGTTTTCGTCGGCGAGGCGGGCGATGAGGTCTTCTTGCTCTGAGGAGGGTTAGTATACGTATGAAGGGGTGGTGGTGACGGCTGACCTTGTTCGTCGAGGGCTTCAGGCTGGGAGTCGGTCGTGTCATCATCAGTAGGATACTGGAACGTCCTCCGCAGCCTCGCGGTCGTGCTCTTCACATTATCCATCTTGCCAACCTCTCGTCTGCAAACATAAATAAAGCAGAAAAGAGGGAAGTGTTGAAGAAAGGCAAGGAAGGCAGAAGCCAGAAGGTTGTCGTCATGCGCCCCCCTCAGCCTTACGACCCGCGCCACACAAGGCTGCGCCCCGCATCGGCAGCAAAATTTCCCCGGCCGGCGACGACCTAAACCTCCAGCGACCTCACCTGATTTCTGGTGAACAGCATCACCAAACGCCAACGATGCTGCAACAACAATTCCTGCTCCCGCGCATGGCCCGAAGGCGTCTTGCGGCGGCGGTGCTGCGTGCGAGGCCGGTGCCGGCGAGGCAATGTGTGCAGAAGCGGTGGATGACACCTGCGCCGAAGCCGGGTGATGGGCCGTTGATGTCTCGTCGCGCGGACCGCGAGCTACCTGGTGAGTTCTCACCACCTACCCAATTCCTCGAAGTCGTATCTGACAACTCCACAGACATCAACGAAGTGCGTTTCCGCTGGCGCCGCACCCTCCCCCTCTTCCTCGCCATCGTCGCAACCTGCTCCGTCGCCATCTTCAACTACCAAAAGATGTCCTCGCCCGTCGTCTCCTCGACGCTCTACGCGCTGCGCACCAACGCGTCCGCGCGCGCCGTGCTCGGCGACGAGATCTACTTCAAGCATCAGATCCCGTGGATCCACGGCGAGATGAACCAGCTGCACGGGCGGATCGACATCTGGTTCAGCGTGCGCGGGAGCCGCACCACGGGCGTGATGCGGTTTACGAGCCGGCGCGCTACCAGCAAGGGCTTCTTTGAGACGAGTGAGTGGAGTTTGGTTACCGAGGGGGGCGAGAGGTTGGATTTGTTGGATGCGGGGGATCCGTTTAGGGGGTTGTTGGGCGGGGGGGATGTGGTGGAGGAGGAGGAGGAGCAGCATGTTGTTGATGATGCGGCGACGAGGGGGTTCCGACAGCAGCCCAAGTTCTGAGCTTAGAGATGTCTGGAGCATGGCGAGAGAGCTGTGTATGTCATGAGAGCTGCCTCATGTCATGGGGAAGTCCATGAGCTGCAGTCAGGATGAAGGAGCGTGTAAGAAAGGATTGGCCCATGAGGAACTCAATCCTCAATGGATTGTAAAAGGGGGATTGGAGCATCAGCGTGTGTTCAAGACTACAGTTAAAACTCCCCATTGTAGAATCTGTACAGTAGTAGATGTGTGTGTGTATAATACAAGCCCGCTTATCGTCTCATCCTTCCTTCTCCCTGGGTTCCATGAATCCTACACAAATCTTCCTTTTAAATCGATACATCTCCATGACCCCGCCTCTCGACATCCGTCTTATATATCTGACAGCTGCGCCGACTGCCTCGCCTCCTTCATGACCAAGTGCTTCTCCCGCGCCTCCTGCAACTTGACCTCCGCATCCGGATGCCTCTCCATCAGCTCCTTCAGCGCCTTCTCGCGGTACGGCAGCGCCGGCGGCTTGCGCTTCTTCGCGTCCTGGATGCGCACCACACGGCCCTTAGGCCCGGCGACCGGCCCGCTGACCACCACGATGCCCAGCTCGTTGTCCACCATCATCACCTTCAGGTTCTGCACCGTCACAAATTCGTTGCCCATGCGGCCTGGCATCTTCTTGCCGGGCAGCACTCGGCTACCGCTGCCCTGCGAGGGACCCGTTGTTCCGATTGTGCGGTGGTTCTTGGAGTTTCCGTGCGAGGCTTCTTGGCCGGCGAAGCCGTGGCGCTTCATACCACCTGCGAATCCCATGCCGCGCGATCGTCCGCGCACGTCGACCAGCTGGCCCTTCTGGAACCAGTCCGGGAGCAGCTGCACGCCCACTGGCAGCAGGCCGGCCTCATCGCGCACCTTGAACTCGGCGAGTTCCGCCTTGGGCGCAATGCCCTTGGCCTCGTAGTATCCCAGCAGCGGGCTCGTCACATTATGGCCCTGGCGACTGCCCGCGCCAATCTGCACCGCCCAATACCCATGCGTCGCGCGCGTCTTGTTCGCCACGACCTGCACCTGGTCGAGCTGCAGCACCGTACACGGCACACGCACCTTGCCATCGAAGATGCTCGTCATGCCCTTCTTAACAGCCAGCACACCAGCACGCAGCGGCGTGGTCTTCTCGCGACGCTTCAGAGCGGCAGCAGGTCCGGTAGTCAGCACCGGGAGGCCCGATGAAGGCTGGTTGAAGCGGCCGTGTTTGCTTCGTGGCGGCGCTGTCGACCAGCCGTATTTGACGCCGCGGGTGGTGGTGAGCGGGAGGAGACGGAGCGGGCGCGCGGTCGGCGGGGCGCAGGGCCGTGGAAGTGCCAGCCGCATGCTGAGGCGCGGCGGCATCGTGAGGAGTTGTTGTGGGAGGTCAATGGGGGGAGGTGGTGCAGGTGACGGAGACGGGATGGCTGACGATGGTCGTGGTGGTGATGGAAATTTCGGGAGGTGAGGTTGATTGGCGTCGGAGAATCTTCGGCCCTGGGTACGTACCGTGCGGCTTGCTCAACACCATGACCTGAGCTCATGATGAGTATGCAGTTGCTGTAGGATTACATTGTTTATTTATTTTGACTTGTCGCATAAATTTATTTGGATAAAAATAGCTACTGGTTAATAGGTTTCCTCTTCATGAAGATTTTCATCTTTCTATATGCCCTTTGCATGAACCTCTCGAACAACTCTCATCGCCCTCCTCACTGCCCAACACCACTGCCCATCTGATTCACCCCCGTTCCCTTCACCTTATGATCCCCCGGCTGCGGCGCCGCCTCATACAAAATATTCGTCGGCGCCCGTCCCAACTGTGTCCACTCGCCCTTGAACCCCAGATAGCTCAGCTGCGTCACATCCTCTTCGCCGTCACTGAAGTTGTCCACAAAGAATAGCGTCAGTTGCTGCACCCTGCCGAATAGAGCTCTTCGCACCGGCAACTCCTGCATCTCTGACGTCTGCGATAACTCCAGTTCCTGGACTGGGTCAGATTCCTCGGCGGTGGTGAAGTCTAGGTCTGGGCGGTTGATGAAGAGGCGGAGCGTCTTGGGAGCGCTGAGCGCGGGGGAGGTGCGGATGAGAATGGAGTGCAGCTTGATTTGCGCTGTGAAGCTAAAATCACATTTGAATTAGTCAGAGTCCAATCTCAGGCAGGTATAGTATTGTGTGCCAAGGGAATACATAATACATCATAAACGGAGAAGGTATCTCATGGGTAAAGTCGATGCATATCACCTCTTGAAGGACACTCACGGAACTGTCATGAGCAGCTGCTCATCCACATCGCTCGCCAACTCCGGCTCGACGCTCAACCGCTCCGTCCACGGCTTCTTAACGATAGCCTTGCCCGCATCGCGCTGCGCCTCGTTGAGCGTGACGATATGGTCGAAGTTGATCTGGTTGTACAGCGAGAACTGGATGGCCGGCGTGATGTCGTCAGAGTGGTCGTGCTCGGCGTGGTCATGGCCGCCGTGATCGTGATGCTCGTCATGGCAGTGATGAGACATTGCGAAAATGAGATGGGAATTGAATGGTTTTCTGTGTGAAAAGTGGCAGAGTTGAGATGTAGAGGTGAGGTTTCTCGCGGCTTCTATTGTAAGTGTGGTGCGTGTACTTGAGTGCCTTAGTAGGCAGTACATCAGCCCCACAGAACATTGGCGTCACTCAAGGTACCGCCACTCTACATGTTTCCAACATGGCTTGGCTTGACTTTCATTGCACAAGTGTCATGAAACGCTCCGACTTGGAATCCGTTATGCAATTCTTGAGACCAGGACATATACGTTAAATTCTGTCTTCGCATGCATCCTCTCGTTCCATACTCAAAACTCAGATATGCTCCTCCTCCAACGCCACTGCTGTCTCGCAGAGTCCCCCAAACCCCCCTTACTATACAGTTTGCATCCAACTTGATCCCATTTCCAACTCTTGATCCCTTCAATCCAATACTCTTAGAGTTCCAGTTCTTCCAACAATGTCTCATGCCCCGTATTCATCCTACCGAATGCCGCGCGATACTATCTCACAAGTTAGCTTACTCTTATTCTCATCATCTTGGATAGGTCAACATACCTGGAAGAAGAAATTCAGTATCAGCGCCATCATCAACGAGAAGCTGATAATCATCGGCCCAATCATATTGTCGAAGTCCTTGCCGCTCCTCTCCAGGATCATCTGCCGCCGCACCCGCAGCATCCAGTATCCCCAGACACCAGCGAACACGGCAATCAGGATATATATAATACCCATGACCGACGCCACAAAGTCTTCGCCCGCCGCCGTATACAAACCGACGGCCAGGCCGCCCTGCAGGATGCAGATGTGCTGCCACTTGAGGAACGTTCGCTCGTTGGCAAGCCACACCTTGGGCTCGACCTTGAGCTCGCCGGCGTTCTTGATCCATTCCGTCGGTTTGACCACGCCCGCTGGCAGTTGTGCTAGCGAGGCCCGCTTGGCCCGCGAGTACTTGGACAGCGAGAAGCCGGGAATCATCGACGAGAGCGTCCCGTAGCCGGCTCGTGCCTCGCCGTCGCGAGCGCTGCTCGACTCACCCTCCTCCTCGCCGCCGTTAAGCAGCGCACCGCTAGCGAGCGTCTGCGACAGTCGGCTGTTTGACTCAGCCGCCATGCGCTCGGCAAGGTACGACTTGCCAACGGGCGAGCTCTGGCCAGGCTTGTACGAGCTGCCCCTATTCCCTATCAAGCTGCCCACCGCCATAACATCCTCGGCTCGCTGCGCCCGACGCTGCTCCTCCTCCTCAAAGGCCTTCTGGGGGTCCTTGCGAATATCCGTCTCCAGATCGCTGAGCCAGAAGGGCAGGTTGTTCACGTGGTCCTCGAAGAGGGAGGCCACACCGTGTACGAACTTGGAGAAGCGAGGGCATGGGTGAACGAGGTGAGAACCCATCAGATCCTCGACCCACGAGGGTCGCTTCCGGACACCGTCCTCCTTGAGTTTGATCTCCAGCAGCGCATACGGAAACCTATTGACCTCGCTCTGGTTGATGTTCTTGAAAGGATATGACATGTTGCTGTCGTCGATGTCCAGGCGGTGCCACTCGTTGGGATCACGGCACGGGCGTTCGCTGTCGATAGTGTCCTCGCGGATGAAGGCAAGGTCGGTGTCGATGGCGATGCGGAGGCGATCGTCGCCGGGCTTCTGGAAAGCGGTGCGGATGTAGTTGGCCCGCAACAGGGGGGTCAGCTTCTTGGAGTTGAGGAAGTCCTGGATCGAGGCCACCGTCTTCTTGAACTCCTCTCGCTGCTCGGGGCTGTAGCTCTGGCGCTTCATCTTCTGGACGGCCTTGTCCATCTTGTAGTCGCCGTCGACGAACGACTGGACGTACTTGTCCTTGATAGGGAATCTGAGCTCCTGGCTGTCGCCATTAGCGCCGACCGTCTTCTGCTCAACATAGATTTCTGGACGGGAGCTGAGCTGCCCGTACCACCGCAGGCGGAGGGATGAGGCCTCTGACTTGCGGTCCACCTTCTCGGAATAGAGCTCGAACTTGGAGTTGTCGAAGTAGAGCGAGGTGATGGCGGGCGAGTCGTTGCCGTCGAGCTCCTTGGCGGCCTGCTCGCTGTAGACGAGGGCTGGGAGATGTCGCAGGATGACCGTCTTGACCTCGAGCAGGTTGTCGGGATGCACCCAGACTGTAAGAGTCAGCCAAGAAGATCAGACAAAATGAAAGTATATTAGCTTACACTTATGGGCGGTATATCGTTCACCATTGAGCAGCTCCCCCTGCGTATCCAGATCTGGTGGCGGGGCCTGCTCATTGCCGTCCTCGAGCTGCTGGCGGATGGCAAAGTACATGATGGACAGCTTGTTCAGCAGCGGGGAGTAGCCCTGCTCCGAATTGAAGGGCCGCTGGGCGAGGCTCAGACGCACCATGGGCCGGATCTTGTAGCGGTCGCCGCGCTTGCGGTCGTGCTTCTTGACGATCTTGAGAAAACCCGTGTAGTTGATGCTGCTGTACTTCTTGAGCTCGCGCACCTCGTTGAGAATGTCGTCGAGCTCCGCCTCGAGGGCTCGCAGCCGCGACGCTGAGATCTCGCCCTTGGCAGCCGTCACGGCCGAGGCAGCAGAAGGCCCTGCATCTTCATTGCCAGCCTCGGCGCTGTCCTCGGTCTGCGGCTCGACAGGAGCTAGATCCTTGAGCTTCTCGAAGGCGGAATCGACACGGTCCTTGAGGGCGTGGAAGCGCTCCTCCTGGAACTGGGCGACCTTGTCGAGCTGGACGTTGAAGATCTCCTCGCAGAAGCGCTTCTCGTCGTCCTCGGTCCAGGCCTGGGAATCGTCATCTGGGCGGCCCTCGCGCAACAGCGTCTTGAGCTTGGCGTAGTCGATGTACTTGTCCTTCCAGGGCGCGTAGATGGACTCGCGCAGCGTCTGGCCGAAACGCATCTTGGGCAGCCGGTGGTTGATGTATCGTCTACTATATAGATACCTGCCCTATCATGCCAGTCCCGAAGGCTGTTCGGCAACTATCGATCGGAGCCTCCCCAGGCAATGGCTGGTGGTGGTGAGTGAGGTGAGGTGGGAATGGACGCGATGGAGTCGCAGCCGATGACGAGGAAAGATAGACCTGGATGTCAGGCCAGCAACAGCATGATAAGCAGAATCACCGATTGGATAGCGAGACCTGGTGAGATAGAAAGCGAATGGATGGTGAAAGGTTTAAAGAAGGCCCGAACCCAGCAGGCGGGAAAATCGGTTCGGTGGTCAGGAAAGCCAAAAGGTGCAAAAGCTTGAACTGAGTTGGAGCTGGAGCCGGAGATGGATCAGGTCCCAAGCTGGCGAGCTCCCGCAAGAACCACAGCGTGCTAGCAGCGGTCGGGCCCCTGGAAACACCGCTAGAGCCCCCCGCTGTCGAACGCCTAGCAACGCATTCTTACAGGGGGGTCTCTCCGCTGCGGGAACTCAAACTGCTGCATCTCAGACACGCTGCGCCCAATTGGCCAATGGCAGGCGCCGGCGACGCACGTGTGCTCATGATAAGCCCGGCTCTAATGCTGCGGCCAACGATTTCGACGCCAAATGACGCAGCTTTTTCTTCTTGCAGAGCTGAGTTGAGCACGTGCCTCGATTGCAACCGCTTCTGATGGTTCATGCTGCGAGCACGTGAAGTGTTCATCTCCATCTTTTGTCTGCATCTGTACTCCGTACGTACCTCTATGATATGCTTTGACTGTTGAACAGTACGTAAGCACTTTTCCTGGAATTGACAGTCTCTTCAAACTCGCCGAGTCTAGATCTCGACCAGAGAGAAACATGGCCGGTTCGCTGGTAATTGTCGTGAGACCCTGACCCGCCGCAGGGAGGCCGAGCCTATGATTCGCTCCCCGCAGCGAAGACATCTCAAGTGACATTCGTCGCTGCTACATTTTCTAGGGCTGGTGAGACTCACAGGGTCGAAAGGATTTACGTACTTAGTTGTGCAGCTAGTTCCCCATTCCGTGTCCCTACTGGCAATGTCTAAAAATCCCTTCCCACTTAACAGTATAGAAATATGCGCTCGATGAAACAAGAGAATCTACACTTTTTAATAGATATAGATATGCCCGGGACAGTACTATTTCCCCCCAACTTTTATCCCCAATCCCTATTCCATATTTCCAATCTATTATTTTCATACTCAATCCCTAATATCAACCTTACCTAGTTCTATCTATAATCCGGACCCTATCCCTTACCTGATCCTTATACCTAATCCCTAATTTTTATCCCTAATCCCTAATATCTATCTATCTAGATCCTATTCCTCATCTCTACCCCTAATCTCTCCACTTAAAGAAGAGTCTTACATATGAAGACATGACGTTCGTCGCTGCTATAATTATTAGGGCTGGCGAGACTCTTAGAGTTGACGGATAGATTAAACAGACAAACGACCCTAAATGAAATGCCTTATTTGAAAGTACAAGACATAACTCCTGAGAATTATAAAGAAGTGAACAATAACCAATACCTCGAGCAGGATAGTGCTGCCAGGGAGCCTGTGATTCACGATAACCAAAGCCATCTAACAGTGTGATTCACAACAACCAAAGCTATCCAACAGTGTTATTCACAATAACCAAAACATCCAATAGTGTGATTCACTAAATAAAGCCATCTAATAGGAGAAGTTTCATGCAAACACAAAAAACCATCTTTTTAGCAGCCAAATTTAAAGGAAACCAGAGTTACCAAGAATATACAGCTCTTTCTCGGTTTATTAACCACCCTTGTCTTTTCTTTTCTACCTCTGTCTTTTCTTTTCTTTCTCTTATAACAACACCAAGCTTCGTGACGCCTCAACGTCGCGCCCTCGCCAGTCAGACCTTATTTCGGATTAATCAACCAAGATTTACTTTCCTAGGTCTACCTTCGGGTGACCGATATTCCCTTATGAAGCTCACTTGAGCTTCATATATTAACTGTCCCGCGTCCCGCGGAGGCTTCTCTCCTGGTATTTAGCGTTCCCTCTTCTGATAATATCTAAGGGTGACTGACGGGTATTTTTTCAGTGGTCTTCTGTTATTATGACGAGCGGTTTCTTCGGCCTACCTCTAGGTAGCTTACTCTTATTCAACAGGCCTACGTCCGGGTGGCCGACTGTTCTTTTCCTGGCCTAGTGTTTCTGGCGCTGTTGGTTCTGTAGACTCTTGTTCTGTCATGTGCCGGAGTTTCGTCTTCTTGGTGGGCTAGTTCGTATCTTCATCCGGCGCCGTCCTCTTTTCTTCTGTTACTGGTAGTTTGTTGAGGAACCATGGTGCTTCAGGGTCTGGTTCCTGTGGCCCCTCCCAGTTCATATATGGGAGGTTCGAATCAGTACCTTTGGGTGGCCAAATCTTGTTTCCCAGGCCCAGGTTTGGGTGGCAACTCTATCAGCGGCCGATCTGATTTGTCAAGATCAAAACTACACAAGACGAAAACTCAGGTTCCCTTCTCTTTTCCCGTCTTCATGGTTTGGCAAGGCGAAGCAGAAAAACGAAAGGGACGGATGGTTGTTGATATCAGGCCCTTGAACAAAATGTCCCTGATGGACGCGTACCCAATGCCGAGGATAGACGACATAATGAACCGCATCGCTGGAGCAACACACGTCACAGTGATGGACGCCATATCGTTCTACTACCAATGGCGTCTACACCCAAGCGCAAAATGGGCTTTCACGATATCGACCGCACGAGGTCAGTACACATTCGACGTACCAATTATGGGATATAAGTGTTCCGGCGCTTATGTTATACTGGAACGTTTCCGAGCACACTACGGCGATGCCTTGCAACGGATGAAGAAGGCACGATTCGGGCTGAACGACATAGACCAGGGGAAAGACATATACACATTCGTTCAAACAGTAATCAGAGACGCTCGCACCTGCGGTCTCAACACGCAAGGACAGCTCCAGGCAGCATACCAGGCATTTGACGGTATCACGCAGGGACTCGTCGACAAACCATCTGCCGCGACTTCAATCGACCAGTTCCTATCCAACATCCGCACCAAAGAGTCGGCATTAAGGAAGATTGCAGCAGAAAACAAGCCCCGCACCGGGTACCGCCCAACGACCTTGCCGCAGCGCCAGCCTATATTTCGGTCCTAACAAAACCAGGGACAGGCACAGGTTCAAGGACAGTTCAATTCCTACACGCAACCGGCCAGATACGGTTAAAACAACCAGTACCGGGGAGACAACCACCATCAGGGTACGAGAGTAGGGGATTCCTCGCTGAACCGACGAACGATAAGATGTCAAGCAATACTGTCCCGGAACGCCTCCATCGCGACGACATCGAGGCGCAAACCCTCGAAGCCCCTGATCTTACCGTCGACCGTTTTGACACGGCCGTTTGGGGAAACTTATTCGACAACGCCAAGAACCGACATACTAAGACGGCCGTTGAGTTCATTTTCAGGGCCGAGGGACTTACGAGGCTCACTTTGCCCTCGTGCACTCGCGTTTCTCTACCAACACCTTCCCCTCGTGGGACCGAGCCCAGCCTCTCCGATGGGCCGCCCACAACGGTGAAATCAACACCCTTCGAGGTAACAAGAACTGGATGCGCGCCCGTGAGGGTGCCAACGCCAGGGAGTCAGTGTCAAGTCACTTCCGCAATAAAGGCCTGTATGCGTTATTCCGACTGGCGGTAGAGGGGTACCCGGCGCTTGGGAACAAGCGATTTCAAGTCATCCCCTACGAGGGTCTCTGCCTTCAGGGAATGCATCAACAACTTGAACTGAGGGAGATCGGGTGTCCCTGGATCCAGCTGCCAGCCTTGCCTCCTCCAGCAGCTGTCGTCCGGGTCCTTGGTCCTCAACATCAGGTGTTTCATCCTTGGGTTCTTGGGAATAATGACGGCGGTAGCTGAGATAGGCAGGCAGGGCCCTGTCGGCCTCCTCCTTCAGTCGAAGGCCTTCCTCGAGGATCTCATCCTCGGTCGGCGACATGGTTCCAGCTTCGGCACCTCCAACGGTGGTAGATCAGGTCCCAAAAAGTCGATGGCAGATGCATCTGTTCCAGTACTCGCTTCAGGTTGGCAAGAGCACGATGTCCCACAGGGTCGTCAGGAGTCTCTGCCTCATCAGAGACGCCCGCTTTTCCGACCATATGCATGCAAAGAAATATCCGACATCATGATCAGGAATGCGCTCGACTACACGACCCAAATCAATGCCGCGCCCCTTACCTCCGAAGAACACTCAGCCCTGCACGACCTGCTCCATCAGATGCTTCACCCGGATGAGGAGCCTTTCCTTACTGGTTATAAATAACTTGACAATATAGAATTGTGTGCTCAATGGAAAAAGAGAATATCTACAGTTTCAAGAGATGTAATGCCTAACACGCATTCCCAATCCATCACCTTCGTCCTCGATCCTTTATGCTAGTCCTCAATCCCTAATCCCAACCTCAAGTCCCATCCATAACCTAATCCTCATCCTCAGTCCCTAAACCTCATCCCCAATCCTTAATTATTCCTAATCCCTAATCTCCATCTTTAATTATCTCTAATGCCTAATCATCACTAATCCATAATTATTCCTAATCCCTAATCTCCATCTTTGATCCTATCCATAATCTAAATCCTGTCCCTCATCTAAAAACTAACCCTAATCTCTTTACTTAAAGAAGATTCTTATATGTATAGACGAGACTTGCTTTCACCTTGCTCAACTTCACGGTACAGAACATTGATCTATAAAAATTGTCAAATTGGTATAACTAAAACTCAATAATTCAAGATTCCTCCCTTTGCTTGCATGCACCGTTCCTGTAAACCAACTCTCCCGAGTGTATATACGGTCCCTGTGCTCCATATTAGAAAGAGAATCAACAACTCCATCCATCCAGCCGTCGTGAAAGCATTCAACGAGTCTTATCTCATCATTCTTTTCAATTTTGTCTTTTAAGCACGGCTGGCAAAAATCTCCTGCGCAGTGCGCCTCACAATACCACCCGTGACGGGCAGGCCGGTGCTGTGCTCGAGGAACAGATCAACCTCGCGAGCAGCCTGGCGACCCTCGTTGATGCCCCTAAGAGAGAGTTAGCTTCGATTCAATGTATACGAAACACGGGTCAACTTACCAGACAATCAGGGACTGACCACGACGGGCGTCACCAGCAGCGAAAACGCCCTCAATGTTGGTGCAGTATTTGCCAGGGGGAGTCTTGACGTTCTTGCGAGCGTCCTTCTCGATGTTGTCGCCTAGAACACGGGCCTCCGGGCCCAGGAAACCCATGGCCAGGAGGACCAGGTCGGCAGGGAAGAACTGCTGCGAGCCCTCAACCTTCTTCATGTCCCAGCCACCGCTGGCAGACTTGGTCCACTCAACACGGATGGTGTTGATGCCCTTGACCTTGCCGTTGCCGTCCTCGACAAACTCCTCCGACATGATGCAGTACTCTCGTGGGTCCTTGCCGGTGTGCTGGCGCACCTCAGTGTGACCGTAGTCAACACGGTAGATGCGAGGCCACTGAGGCCATGGGTTGTCACGGCCACGCTCAGGCGGGGGCTGAGGGAGCAGCTCAAAGTTGGTCACCGACTTGGCACCGTGACGGAGCGAGGTACCAATGCAGTCGTTACCGGTATCACCACCACCAATGACCACAACGTGCTTGTCCTTGGCCGACAGGTAGGTGCCGTCCTCAAGGTTCGAGTCGAGGAGCGACTTGGTGTTCTTGTGCAGGAATTCCATGGCGAAGTGAATGCCCTCGAACTCACGACCCTTGATGGGGAGATCACGGGCAACAGTGGCACCAGTCGCAATGACAACGGCGTCGTTCTCAGCGCGGAGGTCGTCGAGAGAGGGGTTGCCGTCCTCGCCAATGGCGACGCCAGTCTTGAAGATGACGCCCTCAGAGGCCATGAAGTCCGTTCGTCGTTTGACGATGCGCTTGTCGAGCTTCATGTTAGGAATACCATACATCAGAAGACCACCCAGACGGTCGGCACGCTCGTAGAGGGTGACGGTGTGACCGGCGCGGTTGAGCTGGTCAGCGCAAGCGAGGCCAGCAGGGCCAGAGCCGATGATGGCAACCTTCTTGCCAGTGCGAACCTCAGGGATGCGCGGAACCATCCAACCCATTTCGAAACCCCGGTCAATGATGGCGCACTCAATCGACTTGATGCCGACAGGGTCCTCGTTGATGCCCAGGACACAAGCACCCTCGCAGGGGGCAGGGCAGACTCGGCCCGTGAACTCAGGGAAGTTGTTGGTCATGAGTAGACGATTCAAGGCATCCTTCCATTGATTTTGAAATACCAATTCGTTCCATTTAGGGATAATGTTGGAGATAGGGCAACCAGTCTCGGATTGACAGAAAGGAACACCACAATCCATGCATCGAGCCGACTGGTACTTGAGCTCGTCCTCATCGAGACGAGAGCTCAGCTCGGCCCAATCCTTGAGACGAGTGGTGACGGGGCGGTACTTCTCAGCGCGGCGAGCGTACTTCATAAAACCCTTGGTCTTGTCGAGGACGAGCGCACGCTTCTTCTTCTCGGCGGCGTTGTCGCCAACGGCCTCCTCGAGATCCTGGAGCTTGGCGGCCTTTTCGGACTTGTGGGCTTGAACGCCGGAAACTGCGGGCAGGTTGTACTCGGCGCGCTTGGCCTCGGCAGCTTTGGCAGCTTCCTCAGCCAGGACTCGCTTGTAGTCGACGGGAAGGACCTTGACAAAGCGGCGAAGAGCTCGGGTGAAGTCGACCAAGATACGGGCGGCAAGCTCGGATCCAGTGTAGTGGTGGTGATCCTCGACGAGACCGCGAACAAAGGCAATCTCAGCGGGGTCCTCAAGGGGACCGTACTCAACCATCTCGGTGTTGAGCTTGGACTCAAAGTCATCGTTGACGTCGAGGACATACGCGATACCACCAGACATACCAGCCGCGAAGTTGCGACCAGTGCTGCCGAGAATGAGAACGCGTCCACCAGTCATGTACTCACAACCGTGGTCACCAACACCCTCGACAACGGCCGTGGCACCGGAGTTTCGGACAGCGAAACGCTCGGCAGCAACACCACGGAAGAAGCAGGTACCGGTGGTGGCACCGTACAAGCAGGTGTTACCGATCAGGATGTTCTCCTCGGCCTTGAAGACGGCATTTCGAGGAGGGTAGACGATCAGGCGACCACCGGACAGACCCTTACCGACGTAATCGTTGGCATCACCCTCGAGCTCGAGAGTGACACCAGGGGCCAAGAAAGCACCGAAAGACTGACCAGCAGATCCCTTAATGTTGACATGGACGGTGTCCAGGGGAAGACCAGCCTCGCCGTAGCGCTTGGAAATCTGATAAGACAGCGACGTACCCATAGCACGGTCGGTGTTGACAATGTCACACTCGATTCGCGAGGGAAGACCCTTGTCGAGGGTCAGCTCAGCCTCCGAGATCAGCTTGTTGTCAAGTCGAATGTAGAGCTTGTGGTCCTGCTTGCGCACGTTGAAGGTGGCGACACCGGGGCGAAGCTTGTGAGCCGGGGTCAGGAGCAGAGACAGGTCAATGTTGGCCGTCTTGTTGGTGCGAAGGTCGTCACGCATCCTCAGGACCTCGACGTGACCAACCATCTCGTTGATGGTGCGGAAACCGAGCTGAGCCATGATGGCACGGAGCTCGTTGGCCACGTAGTAGAAGAAGTTGATGACATGCTCAGGGGTACCCTTGAACTTCTTTCGGAGCTCAGGGTCCTGAGTAGCAATACCAACAGGGCAAGTGTTTAAATGACACTTACGCATAAAGATGCAGCCCATGGCGATAAGGGGAGCAGTGGCGAAGCCCCATTCCTCAGCACCAAGAAGACAGGCGATGGCGACATCACGACCAGTCTTGAGCTGACCATCAGTCTGGACGACGACACGGCCACGGAGGTCGTTGAGGACCAGGGTCTGATGGGTCTCAGCCAGACCCAGCTCCCAAGGGAGACCGGCGTACTTGATACCAGTCCATCGAGAAGCACCGGTACCACCGTCGTGGCCGGAGATCAGGATGTGGTCGGCCTTGGCCTTGGCGACACCGGAGGCGACGATACCAACACCGACCTCAGACACAAGCTTGACAGAGACTCGGGATCGGGGGCTGGAGCACTTCAGATCGTAGATCAGCTGCTTGAGATCCTCAATGGAGTAAATGTCGTGGTGAGGAGGAGGCGAGATGAGACCGACACCAGGGGTCGAGTGGCGGGTTCGCGCAATCGACTTGGAGACCTTGTGGCCAGGCAGCTCACCACCCTCACCGGGCTTGGCACCCTGGGCCATCTTGATCTGGAGCTCGTCAGAGTCAGCCAGGTAGTTAGAGGTGACACCGAATCGACCAGAGGCGACCTGCTTGATGGCGGATCGCATGGTGTCGCCATTGGGAAGTCGCTCGGATCGCTCAGGATCCTCACCACCTTCACCAGTGTTGGACTTGCCGCCGAGTCGGTTCATGGCAACGGCAAGGGTAGAGTGAGACTCCATGGAGATGGAACCGTAAGACATGGCACCAGTGCAGAATCGTCGCACGATGTCAGTCCAGGGCTCGACCTGGTCAATGGGCACAGGAGTGCAGTCCTCAAACTTGAAGTCTAGCAGGCCTCGGAGAGTACAGTGCTTGATCTGCTCATACTCGGAGCGGGAGTAGGCCTCGTAGGACTTGTCGTTCTTGGTTCGGACAGCATCCTGAATGTTGGCAATGGAGGTGGGATCGTTGACGTGAGCCTCGCCGCCGTCTCGCCAATGGTACTCGCCGGACTCGGGAAGTCCCTGGATACCGACAGTGTATCGCGAAGGGAAACCACGCTCGTGGAATCGGAAGCCGTCCTCGGCAATGAGCTCGAAAGTCATGCCTTGGACACGGGAGGCAGTTCCCCTGAAGCATCGCTCGATGACGGTCTCGTCCAGGCCGAGAGCCTCGAAAATCTGGGCACCCTTGTAAGAAGCCAGAGTGGAAATACCCATCTTGCTCATAACCTTGAGGATACCACCGTCACAAGAGTGCTTGTAGTTGGCAATGAGAGCTTCGTCGGACAGCTTCTTCTTGATGAGACCCTCTCGGTTGAGCTTCAGGATACACTCCATGGCAAGGTAGGGGTTGACAGCATCAGCGCCGTAACCAAGGAGGACACACATGTGGTGCACTTCACGGGCTTCAGCAGTCTCGACAACGAGAGCGACCAGGGATCGCCACTTGTTGCTGACCAGATGGTGGTGCACCATGGCAGAAGCCAGCACAGCGGAAACGGGCATACGGTCAGCAGAGGTGGCGCGGTCAGACAGAACAATGATACGGTCGCGGGCCTCGATAGCAGCAGTAGCCTCATCACAGATGTAGTCAAGATGCTTCAAGTAACCCTGGACACCATCTGCCTTGGGGAAGGTCAGATCAATAGTCTTGACAGTCCAGCCAGAGTAGTTGTTGGACATGTTCTTGATGGAATTGAACTCCGGAATGGAGAGGATTGGGCTGGGCAGCAAGAGACGGCCACACTGGGAGGGGTCCATCTCCAGCAAGTTACCTTGAGGACCAACATAGCACTCCAGGGACATGACGATGGCCTCTCGGATGGGATCGATGGGAGGGTTGGTGACCTGCGCGAAGAGCTGACGGAAGTAGTCATAGAGCAGGCGGGGAGCCTCGGTCAAACAGGCCAGGGGACCGTCGTTGCCCATGGAACCCAAAGCCTCCTTCTCATCAGCGGCCATGGGGGCGAGCAGCAGACTAACTTGCTCGTGAGTGTATCCAAAGGCCAGCAAAAGAGGGTCTTCCTGGACGCGCTTGTCATCGAGCTTGGCAGCCAAATCAGCTTTAGCTCCCATCGTCTCAAGCACGTTGGGCAGGGTAATCAATTCTTTATCGAGCCAGGAGCGGAAGTCGTGTCGGCTTGCGACAGCTTCCTTGAGCTCCTTGTCGTCAATGATGCGACCAGCCTGGGTATCAACCAGAAGCATACGACCAGGCTGGAGTCGGCCCTTCTGGATGACCGACTCAGGCTCGACGGGGATGGTACCGACTTCGGAAGCACAGATAATGCGGTCATCGTCCATCACATAGTAACGGCAAGGACGAAGACCGTTTCGGTCCAGGTTGGCACCGCAGTATCGGCCATCAGCAAAGGTGAACAGCGCCGGGCCGTCCCAAGCCTCCATCTGGCAAGCGGCCCACTCGTAGAAAGCGGCCTTCTTGGGGTCCATGAGATGGTTGCCCTGCCAGGCCTCGGGAACCATAAGCATGACAGCTTCAGGGAGAGACAGGACACCGTTGATCATGAGAAGCTCCAAGACGTTGTCGAAAGCAGCCGAGTCGGAGCCACCGTCCTCGACGATGGGGTACATCATCTCGAGCTCATCTCCGAAGATGTTGGACTGCATGACACCCTCACGGGCGCGCATCCAGTTCTTGTTACCGCGAAGGGTGTTGATTTCACCGTTGTGGGCGGCCCATCGGAGAGGCTGGGCTCGGTCCCACGAGGGGAAGGTGTTGGTAGAGAAACGCGAGTGCACGAGGGCAAAGTGAGCCTCGTAGTCGGCGTTGACGAGATCGTGGTAGTAAGAGTAGACCTGAACGGGAGCAAGCTGGCCCTTGTAGACAATGTTCTTGTTCGACAGGGAGCAAAGGTAGAACCAGTTCTGGAGACCAATGGTCTGAGTGGCGCGCTTTCGGAGGACATACAGCTGTCGCTCGAAGAGACGCTCGTCAAACTGCTCAGGATCGGTCATTTCCGGAGCATTGCCAGTGCCGTAGGCAGAGGCCAGGACGACAAAGGGCTGAAGGATGATGGGCTCGCGCGACCTGGCGGCAGGACCCAGCAGGGTCGAGTCAACGGGAGGCCGTCGCCATCCCAAGACTCGCAGACCCAACGACTCGGCAACATCTTCCAGCTGCCTCTTTGACTCGTCAAGAGTCTCCTCGTCAGGCTTGAAGAACAAGTTTCCCACGGCATACTGGCCCAGAGGGGGAAGCTTAATTCCCTCCTCCTTCTCAAAGTTCTTGATGAAGAACCGGTGGGGGATCGAAGTCATGACACCAGCACCGTCGCCGTCTCGGGCATCGGAGCCAACGGCACCACGATGGGTCATGTTGCACAGGAGGTTTCGTGCTGTTTACAATTAGTGATCTGAGAGGCAGTCTTTGCAGCTTTGGGAGCTTACCATCGCTAACAATTTTGTGGCTCGCCTTGCCCTTGATGTGGCTATCGAGCGTGTCAGTCTCATGGCTCCTCAATGCAAGATATTCAGATCAACTCACCAAGCGAAACCGACACCACAGGCATCCTTCTCGAGCGAAGGGTCATACAGACCCTGCTTCACCGGGAGGGCACTGGCCCACGAGCCATTGTTCTCGGTCTGATATTCATACGGCTTGTATGATTCTTGCTCGGCCTCGATATGGATTTGTCGGTCGTCGAAGTCCTCGAGATAGCCCATGCTAGGCGAGGAATTCGTAGAACCAGACCGGGTTGAAGGTGGGGGCTGGTGGGGGTCGGAAGGTCGCGGGGTACCTCGGCGAGTAGCGAATGGCCACTCTAGCGTGAGATCTGTTTGCGGAGCTGAGTTAGCTTTTTCTGAGTCTGAGACACAAAAAAAAAATGAGGCAAAAAATAAAAAGTGAAGTGCGGTGCTGTGATGCAAGGTAGGGAAAATCCTCGGAGCAAGATCCGTGAGCGGTCAATTTTTGGGCGCAAAAAGCTCCCGATCTCGAATGATTGACTCCATCGTCGTCGTCCCACGAAAGACGTGATTCCAGAGCTCTAGGCCACTCGATCCAGTGGAATGCCGGCATCGGGGCCAGCCAGGCGACTCAGAGATAAGGAATCTGGCGATTAACGAGAAAAGGCCAATATTCCCAGGATGTAGCTGGGACTCCCCAATAGCCACCCCGCCCCCTCACGAGTCTCCAAATTGAGTCGGGTGGTTTTGCTGAATATGGGTACTCGTGGCCACCAGCGCGCTGGATGCTGGCCCCAATACGGCGCAAGTGCCCCCGGAGATGCATCTCCGTTGGAGCAACTGTGCAGCATCAGCAGCAGTGCGCCGTCGCAGAAGCAGCAGAGCCATCACAGCCTCGCCTCGTCCGCCGAGATAATGCACTGGGCGAGCGTGCATATGCGCATGCCATGCAGAGCACGGCCTAGCCAGCGGCAGAATGCACAATTCTGGCAGCCTTCTGAATTTCTTTGGGCGAGAGTCGTCGGCACAGGGCCTTTCCCCGGCGTGCAGCGTGGGATGATGCATGGCGGCCAATAATGGCGGGCATAATGGCAACCAGGCCATGCGGCTAAGACAGTGGCACCACAAAAAACCGCCCGGGGGGGACGTCACTGCGGTGCCGCAGAGCTGCCCTGGCTTGTCTGGCACTTGGGCCGCCGGCGCTGCGAGGACCAGGGCTGATGGCGAGCGGGCTTGATTGGCCGGAAGCCAGTATCTGGCCGGGGACGTCTTGCGCTGCTGCGTGCGGTGCGAGGGTCGCAACATGTGATGCCTCTTGTCGTGGGGTGAGGCTGCAGATGGTCGCCCTGGGGCAGCGGGAGCGAGCGTCGTCGGGAGATACGGCCATCGCTTGCGAGAATCCCTCCTCGTGAGGCTGCTTGTCACGGCAAAGGCCGTCTCATCGTGGAGATCCGTCCGGGGTGATGAATTGAGGCGGGGGAGAGGAGAGAAGGAGGGGGAAACGCTGGAGGAGAGCAGACAGCAGCAGGGTTCACACATCAAGCAACTTACCAGATGAAAAGACTTTTATGTCCTCGATGGGTATCAGAGCGCGTGTGGCAAATGTCGAAAGCAGATGAGGCGGCGCGAGAGGACGGAGCAGCGGGAGGAAGAAAAGAAGGAAGAGGGCGGGAGAGGCAGGAGAGAGGGTGGGAGGAGGAGAGGCTGTCTTTTATGGAATGGGGGAGGGATCTCGGGCAACGGCCGCCGCCGCTGTGGTGGAGTGGCCCTTCTCTGGCTGGCTGGCTGGCTGGCTGGCGGGCTTGCCCAAGCACTCAGTGTGATTGACTGACTGACTGACTTGACTGACCTTTGCAGCTGGCACGACTGGCTGGCCACCGACGGACTGGAGAACGAGAACGGGAAAGGCACTAGCCTGGGGGACTGCGAAAGCGGGAATGGGACTAGGTTGCCGGGATGGAGAGTCGAGATGGAGAAGAAGAGTCGAGCTACGGGGAGGCGTGCTAGTCAGGAAGCGCTTGGCCTTGAGTCAAACGGAGCAGCTTTCTCAGGTACAGACAGACACCTCGCCCAGGACAGGATAGGACAGGGCAGGGCACGCCTGAGCATGCAGGGCGGGGAGAGAAGCCCGGCCGCGGGACAGCAGGAAACCTCCAATATCCAATGGCCAATGGCGCAGCTACGTAATCTGAATAATAGGAATAAGAGTTGCAGCGGTAGAGCACAAGGGGTTGGGCTAGCGGGCAGAGGAGTGCATGGAATCGATGCCCGAGTTGCACCGCAAGAGGCGAGCAAATGTCTGTCCATCCATGCCAGATGGATCATGGCCCTGATGCTCTGCTGAGGATCAATCCATACGCGGAGGGGCGCCCGGCAGCTCCAGGCGTCACTTCAGCAGCCATTGCAGGGGCATGGGCCTGGGGTCGACGAACTCGGAGTTCATCAGCAGCGAGCTACCAGCCCGGTGGGCACCCGTCAAAAAGCAAAAACAAGGCGCAAAAGAAAAAAAAAGTTGCCGCGTACAGTACCCTAATTTTTCCTGTGAATTGGCTGAAGGAGACTGACTGCCTGGAAAGTGGGCGCACATGTCCCCTGCTGTCGCCCGATTCGCCGCCTTCGCTCCTTCCTGCTGGCTGGCAGTATGCACTCGGGCATGGCAACCGCATCCGCCGCACTTGCCTGCTCCTCCTAGTCCGGAACTCCGAGTCGGCCAGCCCATCCCATCCCATCCCATCCCATCCATCCATCCCAGAACAGCCAAAGCCTATGCCCACAAACTCTCGCCATGCCGTGACGGGGAAGACTCCCCCAGACCCTCCGGAAAGCACATGCCAGATGAAAACACCGCAACCAAGCAAATGAGCATCAGTGCATTTACACGACCGCCCGTCATTGACATGCCACACGTCCCGGCAGCAGCGTCCACCCCAGATCCTCGGGGGCCCCGGGCCTCCGTATTCTCCTCGATTTACGATCCCCCGGATGCGTTCCCCTCATGACCGCTGTTCCTTGTCCCTCTCGTGAGTCGTCGATCTCTCAGGTCGGAAATCAGTCAACTCTCTGACGCTGGGAGAAAAAAATTATACCGTCCGGCCATGACCGTGCTGGAAAGGTTGTTCCACGTTGCGCTAGCCAGGCCTCGCCTCGCGCGCCATCCCCCTCCATCCCATCCATCCGTCCATCCACCACTGTCTAGTTGTAACGACTAGCTCCGAACTCCTAGCTCAAGATTGGTTTGCGGTTTTTCGCTGCTACCAGCTCCTGGATCGGCATGCTTCTGACGCTCTTCTCGGGCCAGGGGGGCATAACGCCGTGCGACCCAGCCAGCAACCAGGCAATATGGGAGGCAAAAATCTTTTCTATCCATACAGACGGCGAAGCGAGGGGGAAGAGAAGAGAGACAGCAGAAATGTCCCTCCTTCCGATCACCCCCTTGGCTCCTTGTTCTGGCTTGGCTGATCACCGCACTCGTTCAGGTGGCTAATTGGCAACGATCAAACACGCATCCCAACACATCGATTTGTCGTTTCCGCATGAAAACATAGCCTCCACGTGCCAGCAATCGTCATTAAACAACACTCGACCGTTGCCTGATGCTGACTCCTGTGTTGATCCGATCTTCTCCCGTAACGTGACGCAACGGAGTCGGTCTGACAAAACGGAGTTGACTGACCGTGTGGCAGAGACGAGGTCAATTTCGGTGGTGGATACGTGGTCCAGCCGCAACATGCTCCTCGCTTCGGAGTCGTCAGTCGTCCATGGGTTAACGTCCTATAGACTGTCGGCTATTGCGAGAAAAGCCAGGAAATCGATGTCGAGGTGCAGAATATCCCTCTCGCTCATCTTCCGACGGCCCAATCATCTCCCGCTTATTTCGGCGCTTCCCTCCCGTTGTCATCCAGCGAGATCCATCTCGTTAACGATCAGTTTGCAACACAGTTTCGTGTAAGAGAAATTCATGACAGCTCGGGCGGCGCCTGGCGATGAGCCAGCCATTCGCCAGCCATTCAGCCCACGGCAGAATTCCTCCCCACATAGACCTGCGAGACCGACCAGGATGATCCTGAACATCTCTGATTATCCTTGCCCGTCCGTGCGACGCGGCCTGGAACGTTAAACCCCAATGCACAGGGATCAGCTTGGAGCTCAGCAGTACAGCACCAATCAAGGAGCCGGATTTTCAAAGCCTGGTCGGCCGATATCGCGCTGGGCCACGCCGCCCCCCCATCAGAAGAAAACACATCCCGTCGCCCAGGACCCTTTGACGTAGGTGCTGGCGCGGGGGAAGAGGAGGCTCGTCTGATTCGCCCATCCCACGCACTCCGCAGTCGCAAGCAGAGAGATCTCTCCAAGGAACTGGGTGCTTGTCCTGCACTGGCGGGGAACGCTGTACGTACGGAGTCACAGCTGCGGCAGTGTTGCGTCGGACGTCTAAATTATGCAGATGCTTTTCGCTTGCAGGCCACGTCTGCCAACCCCGTCCTTCCCGTCCATTCGCGGCAGCTCCGTCCGTTGTCCATCCCGCCACACCCGCAAGGATGCTCTGGGTTTCAACAGGGGAGGACCATAATGGGACGAACAGGAGAAAGGAGACGATGTCCGTCAGCGTCATTGCCGGACGATTCTTTGTCGCATCTTATGAAATCAAAACCACCCTGCCGACCAACGCTGGAGCTCTCGGGTGAGCCTTGAGTCGCGTATTCTGTCGCACCGACAATGCCCAATTGCGAGGTCGGGCTGGCGTGAGAAGCAGACCACACAACCAGACCCATTGCCAGCGGCGACGCTCCTCGGGGGTCTCGGTGGCTCTGGTCCAGCTCACTTCATACAAACATCGACTCATCTTTTGATTATCGCTCAGTCAAACAATCGACAACAGAAAATTGGAGGAGGCGACCAATCAGGGCGCCGCCCACGGAGCTTCCCTGCTGCTTATCTCGCACCAACCAGGCGCCGCCGGGCCGTCTCCTAAGGTCCAGGCCAGGGCTCGATGGGATGGATGCTGGATCTGGACGCTACCTTAGCGTGGAGAAGGGCTGGGAGGGGAGGGGAGGGAGGGGCTGCGCCAAGTTGAAGAGCAACACCGAGCGGCGGCAGCGCGACCGCCAGCCAACGGGACAAGCAAAGGAGGGCGAAGAAGGCAACTCTCTGGAACGAATCCCCACTCCCCCCTGCAGGCTGCGAGACTTCAGCACGGCTTCGAGATCGCTCGTGGTTGACTAGCTCGGCGCCATTGCGTGCTCGCACAGATGGACTTGTTCGTTCGTGTCTCACTACAGGTCCCTAACGCCGCGGGAGCCCTCGGCTGAAGACGTCACTGAGCATACGAAGTAAGCTATAGGAAAATTGCATCGGAGGGGAACTCGGAGAATGATTTTTCTTTTCGTCCTCAACCTTCTTGTGTAAGTGTGCCAAGGTTAGTGTGCAAGGGTCCAAACATGGGGGCACACACACACACACATGCACAAACAGACATTCCGCTAATTAATGGAAGGGTGGGATTGAGAACGAAGACTGATCTTCGTTTCACAGACTTTGTTTGTCGGCATTGGCGATGACCATCCCCTCTAACCACTTCTCACAGGCCATCGAATGAGCGGGCTCAATTACGGGTCTCACAGCATCATCGACTCTAGTTGACAACTGTTCCGCAGTGTGATGCTCCCCTTGTCCCCGTCCGCCCTCGCTCTGCCGAACGCCTCATGGTCCATGTCCAGTCAGTGCTTGGCACCACAGCAGCAAGTGCCTTGTATAGGCAGGGGTTGCGTGGTGGAAGAGCCTCCGTGTTGACTTGGAAGTGGGCATTGGGGGCGCATAGCGGCAGTCTAGGTTCGGTCTTCATTGTCCAGGTGCTTTACTGCTGACCACTACTGCGCGTGGTAGAGAATCAAAGATCTAGCGCTTGCGGGGGGTCTTCTCCCTCCCCGTCTGTGTGTCCAAACGGTTACGGAGCCAAACTGTGGACCGATCACGAAGCGACTGAGATATTATAAATGTCGAAGGGACGAGACGACCGCTGGCGAACGGAGCTGGTGGGCATCTAGCCGTCGGCATAATGAAGTGAAGCCCGAGGCGGAAAACCCAGGCCAGGGTTCATTAGCCGGCCGACCTCGGACAGACTAGCAACCTACGTTGCATCTGCGCAACCTACCGAACGTTCCAATAGGGCCCAAAACCCCCAGCCAGCGATGGAGGCTCATACGGCCCTTCGAAACAGCGCCAACGTGGCATCTCGGCGGCATTCCCAAGAGCTGTCTGGGCGCTGAGCTGCGCTGGGCAACGCGGGCCTGCTTCCGACATGTTCCGACACAAACGGAGCACATACGGAGGAATCCTCAGACGCAGAGCTAGCGCAGGAGCGGAAGTCTGCGAGCGGGACTGAGCGGCGGAAAGGCTGCCTGTAGATGGGCCTCACTTGAGGCAGCACGCGTCCACTTACCAAACTGAATGAATCAGCACAACAATCCCCTCAACTCGGTTGGCTGTGATTAGGACCTGGAAACATTGCCGTCTTGGCTGCGAGGCGGTGAGAGTGGTGGTGCTTGGTAATTCCACATTCGTGAGAGGAGAGGCGAGGCCACAGCAACGTCAGCAAAGCATAGCGATGGACTCATTTCCGAAGCAAGGAATACGAGCCACGGCTTTTTTTTTTTTTTCTCACATCCCTGATTTGCAGGGACAGAAAGGAGCTTCACCGTTGTCCGAAGGCCTCACCGAGTGGTTTTGTGAGATGATTCGAGATGCACCCTTGGCCAGCTGCCCTGTAGAAGCCCTGTCTCCCCACCATCTGGCCACGAACCTGGCCGTCGTCGTTGAGAACATCCCTGGTCCCCTGCCCATGCCATAAAAATCTCACAACTCACAAATTGCAAAACAAACACCTTGCATGGTTCCCCCGCGGCTATTAAGCGCGGCCGGGCGCCAGTCGCGTGGCATGCCGCGCCCCGCATCCTTCCTGTCATGGCTGTGCGGGACAACCCCTGCAACGGGCGCCAAAAGCCGTAACCTTCAACACACAACCTCCATGACGCGGTAAGGCCTGTTGACCGCGTCTCGCAGCCTTACCCAATGTTCTCCACGCTTCCAGACTTGACGCCGCGAGATGTATGGCGCTTTGCGATGCCCAAGGCTTCTCTTCGATGGCTCGACTAACATCAGATAGTCGCATTACCTCTGGTACACGTCCTCTCGCAAGCCCGTTGCTGGTCCCCTCGACAACCTTCACCAAGATGGTCAACACAACAACCATCATGGCCAGAACCATTCCCGTCATCGCGGCCACCTCGTTGAGCGGTCTCTTCTAGCACGACTTGCTGCAGACGAACAGTACATGCATCGTCGTCGATTAAATGTCCAGAACTATGGCAGCCACTGGCTGAAGCCACCAGGCATCCCCAAGACTCTACACCAGCTGCGTGAGGAGAAGCGGGAGCAAGAAGAGCACCAAGAAGCTATGCGCCGGGAGCAGCTTGCCCAGGAGCTCGCAGAGGCAGAGGCTGAAGGCATGGCCGAGGAGGGAATGATGGACGATGTGCAACTAGATGGTGCACAGGACCTTGACGACGACATCCCCGATGCTGACGCTGACGCGGACTTTGGCCTGCATAGCGACGACGAGGATGAGGATGATGTTGAGGAAGATGAGGACGAAGATGAAGGCCATGATGACCACGATGGAGCAGAAGACGCCGACGAGGAAGCGCTACGAGAAGAGCGTCAGCACGATCTCATGGCCGCGCGCATGCGCATGAACGACGATGCATTCCGCGAGGCCCTAATCCGCGGCGATCCGGACGGCGACGATGTCTACGGCGACCAAGAGGAGATAGAGGAGGCAGACCAGGGCCACATGCTCGATGAAGACGACTTTGGCGCCCACGGCGACGACGCCCTGGGCATGGATGCCGACCTCGACGACGATATCCCCGAGGCGGAGAGCGGCGGCTACGAGCACACCGACTCGGAAGCCGACCTTACGAGCAGCGAGGAGGAACAGGCCGATGATGACGACGATGATGAGCAAGAAATGAGTTTCGCACCGCGATCCACGGCCCTTCCGGCGCCAGGCTCGCCTACCCTGCATGGCCGCCCGAGCATGTCAGATCCTCGTACCATGATGGACCTGAGCAATGTCTTCTCGCAGGACGGCAGCAGCTTCATGGACAGCAGTCCCGTGAATCGGCGCGCTCGACGATAAACGAACGCATAATGATCAAGACAAAATCCAATAGCATTATACCCCCCTCCCTTCTTGTTTGGTCGGTTCCTCGCCTAATGTCTCTGAGAAGCCCTGTATCCCTCTTCCGCCAATGCGCTAGTATTACAATCTTGTATTCGGTAAAAACAGAATCGAACTGTGTCCCAAGTTCTTCGTTCTCTTTCAAGTGATGATGTTTTTTCGTTCCCATCCAGACCGCGAATCAAAAACGCCCCGTTGCGCCTGTAGAATGCATCCCGTTGCCCGCCGCCGCTCGAAGATTCAGACATATATACGTCCCAGATACAGATACGTCGCTGAAGATCCAGACACGCGTGGGCTAGAACAGCCACACGTACATGAACAGCAGTATCACCGCGGCGAAGAACATCAGCCATACCTTCCACCCTACGCCTGTTCGCTCGGCCATCAGGAGCATGCGGTTCATCGTCCCGCGTAGGCGCACACGCGTCGAGTCAAACGTATCGTTCATCTTCTCCGCGAGCGCCGAAGACTCACGAATCTCATCGCCGATCGCCACCGTCATCTACACACCGTCAGCACTTCTCCCTCTCTCCCTCTCCTCAACTCTCCACACATACATCTTTTAATATCTTCACCTTGCCCAGGATGCCCTCGACCTGCGCATCGTTCTGGCTCTCCAGCTCGTTCAGCACCGCATCGCTGTACTGGCCCTTGCGGTTCGGCGTCGCAGGCCGGAAGCCCTTGTTCTGGCTCGCATCGAGATAGCCGTTCGCGCCGCCGCTGCTGGCGTAGGGATTCGCCGGCGCGCCGTAGCCGTAGCCGCCGCGGGACGGGCTCGCGCTGACGGGGCGGCGTGTCGCGTCGCCGGTGTAGCCCTCGAAGAGCGCGCTGCGGGAGTCGCGCTGGTGCAGCTGAGAAGCGCCGAATCTGCAAATGTTAGCAAGAGACTTTGAACGGAGGGGTGGGAGTGGCAGCGAACGCACCGTTGCGCCATGACGTTCGTTGTCCGCCAGGCGGAGGGTGATGAATCAGACGAGGAAAAGACTCTGTCGAAGTGGTGATCGGGTATCGGTGTTTCGGGCAGACCTGACCCTGCGCTTTTGCTGAGGCGAGGTGTCACTCTGGGCTGATGACAGGGAACAAAAGAAAGTCAAGCCACCCAGGCGTTGCCGTTAGGGGGCTTGCATGCAGGATGGAGGGGGGCGGCGGCGACGAGCGGTACGTACCGCGTGGCTGGTGGCCTCCACCAACGGCGGCAGAGCGCGAGCCACAACGCCTGTTGCTGAACGTTGGGTTTGATGCTTACAGGGGCGGGATTGGCGAACGCGGCGCTGTGAGTGGTGGGAAAAGAGGAAATGAATGGGGAGTTTGTTCATCCATGCGGCATTGGGTGCTGTGATTGGAGATGGGGGAAATAAGGACGTGGGCGGAGGTGGGTGAGCCTCATCTCTTGTTTGGAGGCCAGATGGGGCTGCCTCTCGTCGAGGGAGACACCGTGCACAAACAGCTGGCAAATTCACCATCTCGTGCACAAGGTAAACACTCATAATAGCATGCGGGCAAGCGTCTTCAATTGCTCTACGGAGTACTAGCACAGCACATCTCGACATGCTAAGCAGACATTGCAGAGCCAACAGGTTGGCCTACCCAGCGCCATCCAGCCTCTACCACTGGTATGTTCCATGGGTCCCCAATGCTTTTGTTTTCATATGTTCAGTCGTAAATCCACATCAAGTGCTTAAGCCTGCACATAGCCCACGCTCTCCCTTCGTCCCCCGAGCTCGCCGTGCGTGCGCTTACTCCTTCATCTCGGTGTCCTCATCGGGAGGCTGGAAGTCATCGTCGTCTTCCTCGTCCTCCTCATCGGCGGGGAGCTCCTCCGCAGCCTTGGCGAAGTCGATCTTGGTGCCGCGCGTGCGACGGCCGCCCTCGACGATGTTGTTCAGGTCAATCTCGTCCATGCCGTCGTCCTCTGTGCCTACAGTGTTAGCTTCTATAGATACTGCTGCGCGGGGGAGCGGGCGCAATTACCAGCTTCGGCGGGCTGCAGATGCGTGTTAGCATGGTTGTCGTGAAGAAGTAATGTTAGAGAAATTGATCTTACCTCTTCGTCGTCATCCTCCTCGTCATCATCGTCCTCGTCGTCCTCATCCATGGCGACATCCTCGGGAACGTCCTCGGCGACAGCCTTGCCCTTGCCCTTGGAGGCGACAAGGTCGTCAGAGGCGGCCTGGGGGTTGGTGATTCCGTTCTCGGTCATTGTGAATTGCGGAAAAGTGTTCAATTTGCGGTGTTTCTGGTAGGTGCGTTGAGTGGAATCGTGGATGGAAGAATTGGGAGGTTGATGCAAGGGCGAGGTGGAGGTCGAGGGCGAGTTTGAGGTGAGCTCCAGGTCAATTTGGACGCGGCGCTTGCGATCAGCTTTTAAAGCAGGTGCAATGCGAACCAATGCGACGCCGCTCTGATCTTCTCATAGCAACCGCGTCATACCCGATCTGGGCTAGCGCCATTGCGATTTACATCAGTGAGATCACATGTGCTTACACGTGACGCCCCGAAGGAAAGCTGTAGTGAGGTTACACAGCAGCAAGAATCGTCTATTGCTTCCTTAAGGGTTATTCTTTTAATATTATTGGTTTTCGATTAATGCACCGTCGGTGCGACGGAAAGGGTGTTAGATTGAGTACAAAAATGACTGCATATATGATGCAGCTAGGATGCAATCCGACACCTTTATTGTAGAGGAGCTGCCAGAGAGGTTAACCATGAGACATTACAGCATATAGAAGCTGGGTTACCTGCCCAGAATTACAATTACTCACGAGGTTTTGCCAATAATCTTTTCAAATAGTTTATTGACTCAGTCGCCTACGAACTCTCGCGGACAACAAGCTCAGATGTCACAATGGAAGCAAGACATTTTCAACTTCATAGGCACGCATAAACAAATAGACATTGAGAATGTTTGGAAATATGATGTTCTGGGTATTTGAGATATTTGCATCCCCCTCTCTATTTGTCGCCTCCGCCACCAGTCAGGGTCATCAACACCACAATTCCAATCAACCACCAATACCTAAACACTCAAGGTTAGCACCCCATCCCAATCTCACACTTCATCTACAGCACTTACTTTTGCAAAAACGTCTTCGGCGGCTCCTCCACAACCTTCCTGCCCTCCGGCGACAGCACCACCGGCTTGTTCAGCTCCGGCTGCTTCCCCTTGGCCTGCACCACCACCACCGCCTGCGGCCCAAAGTCGCGCGTCACGCCCGCATCAATCGCCACGCCCTTGCACGCCGCACCAAGCACATCGCCCTTTCCATCCACCGTGAGCACCACGTGCGGCGCATAGCCCTTCTCGAAGTTGGCCGCCGCCGTCGCCGTGGTGCCGCCCAGCCAGGCCTTTGCGCGGGGGTCGTATGCGCCGATGCGCACCAGGGTGGATTGCTCGGGGATTGTGGGCGCTTCGTAGGAGAGCACTGAGGCGGTGGTGGGCGCGAGGGCGTCGTAGGAGATCTCGGCGAGGGGTTGGGGCGTGTTGGGTGTGCTGGTGATGGGCTGGATGTAGATTTGGGCGGTGCGCTGGTCGGCGGCGACGAGCGCAGCAGCGCAGAGGGAGAATAGGGCTGCGACCTTCATTGTGAAGGATACCAGTAAGGGGCGTCGCAGGTATTGAGATGTGAGTTTGGTGTTGGACGGCGTCGAGATGTTTGATGACGGTTGAAACAGGACAGCTTGGGATGGTCCTGTCCTTATCGGCAATATCCCGGATAATCCCAGATGCCTATCACGCCTCATCGTTCATCAAAGACGGCCTGCTTCTACATTGGGAAGGCCAAGATTTCATTTACGACGTCCTAGAATTGGAATCATGAGACATCTAGGTTGCTGTTTGTATCCTCAGCCTAAAAGGTGTTCAGTGACTCAGAAATGGCAGCATTGATCTCTGTGGCTCGATGTATAGCACGACTCTTGAAAGGGTCCTTGCATCGAAGTCTCTCTTTTTACTATTTCCTACAGCTCTGACGTCCGTCTTTCGCTTGAACACGGATCTCTCGCTCCTGTTGAATGTAGATCAAATCAGCTGTAGCTCGGCATGTTTCTAGTAGCTACTTTAGTTTATACTTAAGTACGTTGTGTTTCACTGGGCCGAGTGGCTCGAAGCATTTACTCGTCGTGTCATGGTTCTTTACAAGAGGTGGTGCGTTCTTCAAAAATGCTTTTCTAAACCTGAATCAATATCATTTATCTACCAATTCCCTGAAATCAAGACTCCGAGTAAACCTCGCGGTCGCTGATGAAACATGATGTACACCACCGTTACGCCGTGAAGTGAGTCCGACGACTCCAAAATCAAGTTTAATAGCTCCGGTGAGCCGCCGCGCCGATCGAATTCATGACCATTCCGGAACCTCAGACTGTCTTCTTTCTTCCGTATTCCAAAGTAAAGCTCGGCAACCAGACAATCGACTCCGGGGTCAAACCGGTCGTCAAAGTATAACCCCAAAACTGGAGGTCGTTGATATATAATAATCTCGCTAATTGGCAGAGATATGCCAATGCATGCAGATGGGGTCCTATTTTCGAGCTCCAGAATGATTGCGACATCTTCGATGCCGAACATACCAGAGAAAATGCTGGTATGTTCTGTCACAATCCTGAGCTATGATCCGGGACATGTGATCCGGGCCATTTCAAGAGCTAGGAGGAGCTCGACACGGTGACGCCGCGAATTCCACCCCAGTGAGGCACAGGAAGCACTGCTCATGGCCACCATCCCAGGAATGTCTTTCGGGTGCGAGGTGGAAGTTGGGTGCGGATAGCAGTCGATTTTTGGTGAGATTGGAGAACGAGCATGTGTCTCCCAGATCCCGATACTGGTATCGGTGTTGATGGTGTCCGTGTGGGACCCAAATCTGCAAGATAGAAAACGTATGAGCGTCGAGCTTGTTGAGCTCCCGCAAAGCACTTTACGTGCGTCTCTGGGCAATCGGCTGCCCCTCGCTGTCTAAACCACCATGGTGTGCGCAACCTGCTTCCCAACTTGGGTCAAAAGTCGCTTTCTACCAATTATATGTAGTTCTAGAGGCGTTGGCGTGTGGCGGACTGCGTGTATGCTTTCGCTACTGTCCGCATTCACGTTTGTAGGTGTTGAGGGTGAGGGTTCGTTGGCCGTGATGCTACTCGGCCGGCTCATTCGCATCCGCCTGTTCTTCGGGATCGTCGTCATCTTCATCCATATCTTCCTCGTCCTCTTCTGTTCCGTCGGACTCCAGAACATAGCCTGGTGTCCTCTCGACCAAACCCTTGTAGTATTGGACGAGAACCTCAGGGTTGGGCACAATCTTCCAGTCCACCCGGTACAAGAACTCAAGCTCCAGTAGCTTCAGCTCTGCCACTCGCACTCCACCAACCCTAGCGTAGGTTGTGTTGTTCCAAAACGAGTCCGACAGGCCTTTGGCGGCGACAGTGGCCGCAGTTATGAGGAAACGGTGCACTGTCAGGGTGTTTATGGTGAACTCCGGGTACATAGCGCAAAGGCGATCGATGTAATAAACCATCGCGAGCAACAGCGGCGGAGTGAGGGTCGCGTGTCGCGCCAAGCGCTGAAGATAGTCACGGACGGAGATGCCAGGGGCCGTTCTGAATACACGTCAGTTAGGTAGGTGTCTCGTAGGAGATCAGTGGACTGTCAAAACATACCTTGAATGAAAGCGAGTTAGACCGCCATTCGATATGCGAATGGCATCATTAGTCGCAATCAGCTCTGCCAGCATGTGTGCTATTAACTCCACCATGTCCTCACCAGGACAAAACTCATATCTTTGCGGCAAGACTTTTGGGGGCGGGGCGTCTGGCTTCGGTCGCTTTATGATCTGGGACGGACCAGATTCCGATGCTTCTGCTCCTGCCGGAGCCCTCTGATGGTTGCTGGGCGCCGGCGAGCCTCGTCTCTTGACTGGGGATACGCATTGAGTATGGTTCTGAGCGGGCGGCTGCTGAGAGATGGGCTCGACGGAGGGGACAGATGATGCCGCGGATGAGGCCGTCATGGGCTGAGGGCAGGGTGACTGCGGTGGTACGGGCGGCACAGGCGTCGGCGGTTGCTGCGAAGGTTGCGGCGCCGAGAGCGGCGGTTGTTGTGACTGATGTGGTTGTGGCGGGGGCGGTTGTGAGCGCAAGGACGCAGCCTCTGGCCGAGAGTCGTCGACAGGCACCGGCATCGGCACGGGCACCGACACGGCTTGGGTGCCGTGGTCCATGGCGACGTACTGCAGGCGTTGGTTCATGGTCGTATTTGTATCGGGCTCGCGGGCGGAGGCAGCAGACAGCGACCGGGACGAAGGCCGTCGCCGGATCGCGGACGGCGGCTTGGAGGAGTTCTGGGGAGAGGGAGGCGCATAGCGGAAGCTGCTGGGCGAGGCATTGGCGGAGGTGGTGGTGGTGAGGATTGGAGACGTCTTCAGCATGGTCTGGGGCGCATCGTCTCGACGCAGGAGGAGGGGAGGGGGAAACAAAGATCGATCCGAAGGAACGTCTGCGGCGGTTTTCCGTCCGGCGCAGTGGCGATCGGGGTTTTATCTCGCGGTCACGCCCAGCGTCCCTTCTCGTCTCGTCTCGCCTCGGGGCGCACAGCGGCGGCACAGAGCAAAAGCAAAGGTGGAGGAGGGTCTCAGCACGGGGCCGGTACGGATACTGGTCCTGGACCTGGTATGGGCTGGTGCTGGTTGATGGATGGATGGGTTGTCGATGCGGCGGCGCTCCAGTCCGGGATTCTAGATCATGGCGTTTGCGGGCGCGCGCACGACGTCGGATAGTGCAGCCGCTACGGACGAGAACGCTCACCGAGCGAAAGCGCCCCCAAGACGCCAGTTAGGAGGCTAACAGGCTAACCGCGGCGAGCCAAAGACGAGAGTCGCGCAGCGCATTGGCGTGAGTATCGGCAGAGCATTGGTGAGAGGATGGTTGTTTGTTTCTGCGCAGTGTTATGCACGGGACTGAGGCTAGAGATTTTGACAGGCTGCTGCTACACACAGACGCTATAATTTTTTCTCCTCTCTCCTTCCCTGTCAGGTGGGAGAGTAGCACAGAGGCGGTGATAGTACGGGCGAGAATGGGGAAGGAGCAGCGCGGCTGTTAAGAGCCTAACTGATGAGGCCAAGAGTGCTGAAAAGGGGGGGCAGCCTTCAAGGTGGGCTGGGCTAGGCGGCATCTACCATCCACCATCCAACCATCCCATCACCACTCATTCTCAGGGACCCTTATTGACTGACTGCCATACATCTCCCTGCGCTGAGACCGTCCGATCGATTGACTTTCCGCTGACTCGGACGCTGTCTGAATCCGCTGACCGAAACTCACAACACCCAGGCATCCGTCGTCATCATCAATCGACGGCTGGCACCGACTGACCGCCAAATTGTCTTGTCTCGTCTCATCACGAGTTCCCCGCCATGCATCCAGACTCGCACATCGACACTGACACTCGAAAACTCACTACTCTGTATTATGGATCCATGCTCAGTGCGTATCAGCTCCTCAGGCAAATCAAAGCTACTTTACCCCAGTTCCATCATATCCATTCCTTGGCTTGGAGATCGCCCCCTCCCCTCCCGTGGCGCCGTGGCCGAGATGATGCCCTTGAATGCGCCGCTCTCGTCCAGTCAATGCACAACGTGGGCAAGCCGCGCGCTGTGTGCGCTCCAACACAGCCCTGCGCTGCCTGTTGAGCTGTCGGTCACGAGGCTCCGCAATCCTCGCCCTGAAGCATATCGTATCTTCCGCCGGCAGCAGGGGTCGCAGTTATGTCACTGCGAGAGTCAGTCCAACGACACGCCTCATGCGAGACAACATAGCGGTCTGTAGCTCATGATACGCATTCGCCGACATGCCCATTCCCGGTTATCATCACGATGACTGCTGATCAGTTCGGCACTGGCTAACATTCTCCAACGCTCGGGCTTCTTATGCCGGGTGGAGAGACAATGGTGGAATATTGCCACAACCAGCCGCAACTCTCCGCACCCGTGTCGACCGTTCAATGTCAGGAGATTGCATTACAACTCGTTGAAATTCTTCTCCTGCCACTATATCGAAGCTCCAGCCAAGCCCTCAACCCACGTAGACCAGAAAGAATTATGATGCCGTAGTAAAGAAAGTGAATTCACGGGCTGCGTAGTCCTCCATCGTGCTTCATTTCTCGATGTCTCGTCAAATGCATTACTTCACAGGCGCGAAGACCCTAATTTAAGACTTAGCTGGCTGCCCAAAGCAGTTTCGCACTCTGAAGCCATCACCAGACCCAGAATCCAGCTGAAGCGCCCCGATCTGCGGTGTTGTTAGTCGCCTTGTCCATCCCGCCTTGCCGGCTCCGGCTTATCGATAACGCCCCCCAGATTGGAGTTGGAGGAAGGTGCCCACACGTGCTGCTGCCGCGCCTGGAACTTCCAATTCTTAGATGTTACGTGATCGACCAACGCAACACTGCATTTTCCCGGTAACTTCCATCTTTCTACCTGTCCATTATTCAACGCTTTTTCTCAACGGTCGGGTTAACCCTAATAACGGCCGCTTCCCTGACGATCTACGACTGTATTTGGTACTTGGGCTGCTTTCGAATCTCGCTGGCGCACTGGGGCAACACACGGATCATCCCCTGCTTCGGCATCAGATTAATCCATTACGCTGTGGAACGACATTTCAACCGCCGCCTCCCATCGACGACCGCCGTTCCCTCGATTTGCGTCATTCACAGCTCCCCTCGCGATGGCGCGGCCGCAGAGTCCCCCGATACACTCCCAGCTACGAAATGCCAGAACCCTCCCGGAGCAGGCAGCTGCTTTGCGCGCCCTCAAGAACGAGATCGTTGGTCACGTTCCGCGGAAAGAGAAATGGATCGCTTTGGGCGTACTAGACCCGATCGTTAGAACTTTGTCGACCGCCTCGGTGCGGTCGCCAAGCAGGTCGAATGGGAAAGAAGCTCGTCTTCCCATGGTTGAGAGGTCGTTGACGGACGAGGAAAACGTGCGCTTACAAGCGCTGCAACTGGTGGCAAGCTTTGCGAATGGTAAGCTTCTTACAAGGCAAATTCCAACGGCTTTGCTGCAAATGGAATTAGGCTAACACCGTGAAATAGGAGGCCCCAAGTTTCTCGCTCCCCTACACGCAGCACATGCACTTCCTGCTCTGTTGGCTAATATCTCGCCGTTCACGAACCCACCCCAAATCGTTGTCGCAGCTCTCAGGGCACTGACAGACATTGCCAATGCTGCGGCACGAGCGTCTCCATCTTGTCCTCTCAATGTCGACACTCTCGCCGAGAGCCTTTTCGCTCCTCAACATTTGGATGCCCTAGGCGCCATGCTATCGTTCTCGTCTGCAGATATACGGCGGCAAAATCAGGTTACGCTTTGCGCCGGCCTCATTTCAAAACTCTGTCGAGAGGAACGCCATCAACACGTGTTGACAATGTCGGGGATCCTGGATGTACTTTCAACACGATTGGCGAGCTTTGCCGTGCGGAGAGGCTTCGTTATTCCGGGGGCATATGTTGCAGCTCGGGAAAGTGGTCTCTTCGAAGCATTCCCTGATCCAGCACCTTTAACTGGGAACTTCACAGTCGTCCTAGAAGCAATATCTGTCCTGCTAGGCAACTCAAAATATCGAGCATATAGGCTCGTCAACTCCCCTTCGATCCTTGCCGTCTTCCCAGCCATCAAGTTCAGAGCCAGTGAGGATTTATTAGACTCGCCGGAGTATGGCAGTCTCGACAACCTAAAGCTTCAGTCTTTGACAGCGATGGAGTATTTACTCCCTATGGCCGCACCCATTACTATCTCAAGAAATTTGTCTCATTCGGCCTCTATGACACCCGCTACCTACACGACTCCCCAAGCCGGAGGGCTATCACAATCGACTTCCTCCAGTCGCACATCGCTCAATAAACTCGCCTTGTCATCCTCATGGGACACTTTCCGCCCTCAACAGCCACTGAGTACAAACGGTGACGCCGACGCCGACGAAATCGAAAGCCCTCTTATCCCCTGGCTGATTCATCTTGTGAGAACGTCTGACAAGTACGAACGACTGTTGGCGTCATCGATCCTCGCATCATTGATGAAGGCCGAACTTGGGAGCAAAGCTCTTAGAGAGGCCAGCCTCGGCCTTCTCGTGGTGCCTCCGCTCGTCGATATGATCGTCAAGAGTCACAAGGACCTGTCTGAAGTGGAAGGGGCCGAGGAAAACATTAAACGACTCATACTGGAAAGCGCGCCAGCCACACTGGGTCGTCTTATTATGGACAACGAATACCTTCTAAAAGCAGCATTCGACTGCGATGCAGTCAAAATCTTGAGCAAACTTCTCAAGCATGCATATGAACCTGTCAAGCAGTCGGATGGACCAGGATGGTGGTCTCCGACTCCTGACACTAACATGGATGTTGAGAATTTGGAACCCCTAGCACAACTCGGTGAAGAAGGACCAAATCCTCTGCTACTGCATCGGCTCAAGGTACGGGAGAGCGTATTGAAAGCCATTGCAGCGTTAGCGGGCGGAAACCAGGATTATCGACAGAAGTTCCTGGCAGAGGACATTATTCCGTTCGTGGTCGAATCATTGTCCGAGTTCCCTCGGAAGCCCCTGACGGTAAAGGAACGGTCGGCGGAAAAGGCCAACGGCGAGAGCCCGAGGGAGAGCGAGACCCCTGGTTATGGACGGAACCCTGTGTCCATCATCATCGCCGGGTGTCACGTTGTTAGAATGCTCTCGCGCTCTGTCAGCATTCTCCGGACAGCTTTAGTGGACTACGGAGTATCACAGCCGATTCTGCAGTTCATGAAGCATCCGAATGTGGACGTTCAGATTGCGGCGACAGCCGCCATGGCCAACTTTGTCATCGAAGTTAGCCCCGTCCGTGACGTAAGTTTGTACATTCACATTCGACAACCTCAGCTAACGTTTTATCAAAGCTTTTGGCAAACCAGGGTGTGGTCAAGATTCTTTGCCAATATGCTCATTCCGAGAACCCAGCGATGCGACTCAATGCACTATGGGCACTCAAGAACTTCATCTACGCAGTCGAGCCAGATATGAAGAAGGCTACTCTATGTGAGCTCGAGGCTGAATGGTTGATGAAACTCATCGTCGACGACACGGAAGATGAGGCCTTGCAAATGTCTCAGCAGAGAGAGGCATCCGGGCTAGACATCGATGACGATGTGGACATGCAGCCGTCCGACGAGCCACATCGGTGGATGTATGGCTCCAACGGTGTGTTGCGTGAGTTGGACTCGCAACACTCGACGCGGCTACGCCAGGCGGAGGACAAGCTGGCAGCGGTGCGAGAAGCCGAGCTAAATCCGGTACGCCGGGCTCGCAATGACGACGGAGCGATCCAGGAGCAGGGGCTCAACTTCATCCGCAACCTAATAGGCAGGGCCGAGCCCGGCGAGGCTGCGGACATGATTGACTTCTTGTTCGGCGAGGTCGGCCAGGAACATCTTTTCGACATCTTGGCGTCGAAACTGCGGGCTAGAGTGCTGCATCCCTTCGCGCGCCGATCGCCGGTGGCCGGACGGGAGACCCGGGTGGTGCACCCTCAGGCCAAGATCATCGCGACAGTCACGTACATCCTGGTGCACATGGCGGCGACGCGGCACCGACAGCTGGTGGTAGCGCAGACGGAGCTACTCAAGCTTGTCGCCCAGCAGTCCAGCAACAAGGACCGTGAGGTGCGGCTAGCGCTCTGTCATCTGACGCTGAATCTGACGAGTAAGGAGGACGATGAGGAGAACGCGGTGCAGGCCCTGTCGCGTATGCGCGAGCTCCGCAGGCTTGGCTACCAGGCCAAGATGGAGACACTCAAGCACTCGGACGTCGACCTCGACGTACGCGAACGGGCCAAGACGGCTGCGTACCAAATGGAACTACTTGCCTCGTAGGCCCCGGCAAGTGAGGCTGCGGTACGGCAGGGTCCAGCCCGCCCAGTACCGGTGCCAGTACCAATACATGAAGGTCCATTCGATACGATACTTACATCGGGACGTAGGGGACGTTTTCGCATCCAGAGTATTCGCACCCTAACCCTCCCCCCGCAGAGGCCCGAGGCGAACGGGAGTGCGAACGGGGACGGTAACCGGGGGAGAGAGATCGACAGGACTTCATGGTGGTGAGGGGGGACGCCAGCTCATCATCGCAGCGCTGTGTAGAGACGGAGTCTTCGGATGAGGAAACGGACGATTCACAGCGTCGTTGGGACGGACGGTAGAAGCAGGACTGACTGATTGACATGTGCACCAAGGCATTTCATCGATTCGATTCAGTGTATTACATGCGCCGGCGTAGCATCCTGGGTTCACGTGGGGGAAATTAGCAGCGCCTTCCCTGTAATTTCAATGCATGCACAAAACCTTGCCATCACACGCTTTGAAATCATGTATATCCGTGCAGTAACGGTATCCAACAGCATCTGCCGGTGCCGGGGATCGCGACCCACCGCATCCCGATGCCAGCTCCGATGTGGGGCCGTTGCAACCCGGGCCCATGACGTTGTTCGATGAGAGTCATCTGCCACCGCCTTGCATGGATGGCTTTCTGTGGTAGGGCAGGGGATTGGAGATTTTGGAATTGCGCTCGAGTGATGGGATCATGATGATCAGCCGAGGGGGATGCAGGCTCGGGGCGTCGGGGATTGACGGTGTGTTCGGGAACAGGATTTGTGGTGGTGAAGAGTTTGGTTGGGGAGAAGAGGATGGGGAGTCTAGACTCGGGGGAGAGAAAGCCGACGAAATTTTCCTTTTTTTTTTTCAATTTCTCTTTTTTTCCCTCCAGGGGTTTTTCTTGCCTCTGTCTTGTGATAGAGGGAGAGGTTAACTAACATGACGAAGAGAAGGGAATCATGCCTAGTTTGGTAGGACTACCCTATACATCGACGATGAAGATCGACAACATCATGATATTCTCCCAACATCACAACCACAACACATCAAAACCTCCCCCAGCTCATACCGCAACTCCATATCAAATCCTAACCTCTGCCCAATCAAGAACCACCACTCCTCCAATCGCCCTCCAGCCCTGTGACAGATCATCACACGCCTCGGAACCTGCGGATTTCGACAGTGGCATGACACAACCCACCGGTAGTGGTCGACCGCAATTCGCTGATCTGCCGATCCGTCCGGGAGTCGCAGCGGCGAGCGGAGCCTCTGCAAGGCTGGGATGCAGGTTATTGGCACGACATGTCCAGCGTCCGAAGGTTCCAGTCGACGCAACGAGGCTATCACGAGATGGCCATGTGCATGTTCTAGTCGAGCTGCTGGGCTCGAGCGGCGGGTGTTGCGGCAAGGGAGATGATTCGGCAGATGCGGGATCGTGATATGGCGTCACTGACGAGCGTGGATCATGATAGTCGTGTTGTAGTATAAGAGGAGGAGGATGTCCGGCCTGAGGTTTTGCATGTGCAGCAGCATTCGCATAATAGCTGGCTTCAGCAAGAAACGCTCATACACTATTAATCAGTACTTATTACACCTGTAGGCCGGAAGAGCCATTGCCGAACATAATTGTCAACATAATACCCAAGGCATCTCAACACCACCCTCCAATAATGGCTGTCCTTCCGCGAAACGACGCCCTCACCACCAACCCCCCAGCGGGAGCCTCCAATCTCTCTGTAGGTGGCTCCGACTGGATGTGGGCGGCCATGGCCATCTACTGCTTCGTATTCGTATGCCTCCCCTATCCCGCCTCATGTCAAGTGTTCTGACTGACTGGCTGACTCTTGCAAGGTCGCATACATCGGCCTCTCCTTCAAGCCGCGCAACGGCGAGCGCATCTTCCACTACCTGTACGGCATCGCGCTGCTCGTCGGCGCCATTTCGTACTTCGCCATTGCTTCGGACCTGGGCTGGACTGTTGTCAAGACGGAGCTGTACCGCTCTGACGCTGTCAGTTACCAGATCTTCTTCGTCAAGTATGTCAACTGGGTCGTCGCATGGCCTGTTGCCATTCTGGCATTGGGCCTCATGAGCGGTGTAAGCTGGGCGACCATGGTGTATAACATTTGCCTGAGCTGGATCTGGTATGTCTTGCCCCTGAATCCCCTCTGAGTATCTGGCTGACATCCACAGGGTCATCACCTACCTCTGCGGCGCCTACACCACCACCTCCTACAAATGGGGCTTCTTCGTCTTCGGCACCATCGCCTACTTCCTGCTGGCCTACCAGACAATGCTCGTCGGCCTCGTTTCGGCACGCCGCGTTGCTCTCTCGCGCGACTACCTCATCCTCGCCGGCTGGCTCAACACGCTGTGGCTCCTGTACCCGATCGCCTGGGCCGTGGCCGACGGTGGCAACGTCATTAGCGTCACCAAGAGCTTCATCTACTTCGGTATTCTCGATGTTCTCATGATCCCCGGGCTTGCCTGCTGCACGCTGGTGCTGGCGCGCAACTGGGACTACGGCCGTCTGAACTTGCACTTTACACAGTACGGCCGTGTGCAGGCTGGCGAGGGTGTTTTCCCCGAGAAGCAGCCTGCACCGGCGCCTGCTGAGGGCGTGACGACTGCTTAAAGGCTGTTCGAGAGGAGTCCATGACGAGTGTTGAGTGTTGAAGAGGAGGGGAAGGAAAAGGGGAAAGGGGAGGAGAACGTGGAGGAACGAGGAGGAGAAGCAGAAACAGAAGGAGAGTCGATGAGGAGGTAACCGAAGATGTGAAGGAGATGACGCTCGCTTCGGATTTGATACCCATGTCGCAATGCTGGATGGATATATAATACCCTCGCTGGAGAGAATAGGGGACGAGACCGAGTGATTACGAAGACCACGACGAGATACCCTCATTCCGCGGGAGCTGGATCCCCGCCGGTTCTGTACACAGATCCCCAACAATATAATGTTTAATAGATTGAATCAATCATCAATATGCTTGTGTGAAATTCTGAATGCCCTTGTTTAGATTGATGTACGAATACCTCGTAAGGTGGTTGATCGAAACTGCTTCGACAAGTGTTGGCGATGTTGGTACATCCACAACAGAGCTACACGAAGTGCATCCAGAGGCCACTGATATCACTTACCCGACAGACAGCCAGTGCTCTCAGGTCTTATCCGCTCAGCTGAGTGGAGGAAACACAGACTTCTGGTCCTCAGATGGCCATCCTACCCTAGTAGGACCAGGGCAGACACAGCACTCGACGATGTCCTCTGCAGAGCCAACTCAATGCATCGCAGTAATTTCAGAGAGCTGTCCTCTCGTCGACACGGCCCGGAACCCGCAGACTGAGGCGATAGGCACTGCCTTAGCTCGTCATCTCGTCCATCCCTCAAGCGTAAGCACGCAGCAACTTGATCCGACTCTTTCTCTTTGAGCTGCCCCCCTCGCATACACATCACAACACATGGTCGTCACCGCATCATGCACGACAGCGAGCCCAGACTCTCTTATCCCAAACATGCATATCGAACTAACCTACCAGTCCGCCTCCACGCTCATCATCTTGCCTGCCCCCTCGCAGAGCCAAGTGAACGCGATGCAACACTCTGGTCCTGTTTCCACCCTCCACGTGGGCCGTACTCTAGTCCATCTCGCCGCTAACAGCGCGAGAGTGACATCTCAACTTCCCTCCCGCCAAGATGACCGGACTAAGAGCTTCACCGGTGGGGAGACGAGGATCGCCGGACGGGAAGAAAAGTGTCCACTCGGAGGACGGCTGTCAGCGAGGACTGCGACTAGCCTGGGGCACTAATCTGGCCCAATTCGAGGGACAATAGGATGTGATGGAGGAGGGGGGCTTGGAGGCTAGCGCGGCTGAGGAGACGAGATCACATCGCCCAACACTGAGCCATTGCATCAGAGGCGTCGCCCGGAATGCTGCTGAAACCTCAGGATAGCGGCAGGGCACTTTTGGGAGCTGGCCTTGGCAAAGCCACAGAAGTCAAGTTGTGGTCCCGTGAGAGCTGAGTGTTAGTTCTACCGTCCGTTCATGTCCCAGCCAGCCAGCCTTTTTGCTTTTTGCTGCATGCCGTATTACAGCCCTGCGGGGATCCGTGCCGCAAGAGTGAGACATGGTCAGTGCTGCCTATGACTTCGTCCGCCGTCTTGAGCCCGTCAGGCTTGCTTGAATGTTTGCTTGGCCTGTGTCGGTGGCACCCGCAAGACGGAGATGGCCTTCTGGACTAGCAACCGGCGAGAGTCGACAAGAAGCACGGGCGTCACAGGACCCAGACACGGCAGAGGTGATAGCAGTTCCATGGTACTGTCGAGAAGGACCGGAGCGAGCCACAGACGGGATGAGCACCCTTTGACTTACACTGACCACCTTATGCTCCCCCTTTGCCTGTCGTGCTTGCCGCTGCCGACGTTAGAATTGTGTGAACCGAGAGGACGGGATACGTCAAGACCTGGCACATGTTTGACCTGGATGTTGCCGGCAGGGCAATACATAGACGCAGGGGTGGAGACTCAGGTCGCGTCTTGGATGCCTTGAAGCTTACATGCCTCCAACCTTGTCGTCTCTCCGACGATGCGGTGCGAATGGATGGATGTATGCAATGCAGGCCCTCCACGGCGTGGTGCGCAGTCAGCCGGCCGGCAAAGGCGAGCCGGAAATGTTTGTTGGCCAGGGAGGCCCGAGACCGGTATGCATAAGACGCCACTTGGATCCCCGAGTCTGCTGCTTTCAGTGGCCAAGAGGCTGGATCTGGGGACCGGATATGGCACCGCAGCAAGCCACTCGCAGGACCAGATCTACGCGTCCTGTCATCTGATAGGTTCTGTCCAGCCGTGAGTTCCCCAGTGCCTTGGGACAGCAAAACAAGTGAGACAAGATGCTGGGGTCATGAGAGGACGGTTTCGGGGCTTGGGATTGCGGAAGTTGACGACTCCGCAGTGGCTGTCTCACCGGTTCTCAGCTGCTTGGCAAAGCGAAATGTTGAGATTGAGCGGCACAGCACCCTGTATACAACAGCACTTTGTACGTACAGAGCACCCTGTGTTCGTTGCGGCAAGCCTTCAAGAGGCGGAGGACACTTATCCAACGGATCTGGCCTCTCTGGTGAGAGAAGAGGAGACTACTCTGTAGAGTTTGGGGGAGGCCAGCCAGTCACATTTGCTCTTGAAGCCACTTGGCAATGCTCGATGGAGCAGCTTTGGTCGACACTGCATGTGACACGGATCGTTATTGGGTCCACGAACAGCGATGTTGAGAGCAATAAAACAGCCACATTTTCCTCGTTAATGCTGCTCGCTGTGGCCCAGGGATTTGTTAGATGCTTCATGACACTGTGACGAAATGTCTACCAGAAACAGGTAGTCTTCACGGTCTGCTCCGTGACCCAGGACGGAGGGCCTGATCGGCGGGAACGTGTCTTCTTCCTTTGTTGGCAGCCAGCTCCTTGGACTTGGAGAGGGTGTTGGCTTTGAATTTGCCTCGATCTGGGTCTGCAAATCAAAGCTCAGTAACCATACTGTACCTGACGGTACCGCACATGCTTTGAACGTATGCAGTGCCTCAGAGAAGACGGTGTGTTGGTTGATCATACACTGGCGGCATTGCCGTAAGCGTTGGGCGAAGCCGTCAAGGTATGCTCGGCAAAGTATTTTGGGATCTGTGGATGTCGGCGGCGAATGTGAGCGTTGACTTTCTGAGTAGGGGAATTACTAGATGATCTCGATTGCCTCCATCGTCTTATTGATCGTGTTATCTTTGTTGAGAGGCTTCAAGTTTGTCGTGTGATGCTTCAGCGTTGCAAGTGTAAGCGGCGATGCGGGAGGCTTGCACATCCTCAATCAGGACGAGTTCAGGCTGACGTTAAACAACCTTATGGATGAGACAGGAAGCTGAGGCAGATTCACTGGAACCGAGCTACAACGTGCTGAGCAAGCCTCGTAGAACACTACAAGCTAGCTGGGCAGAGAACTGCATACCGAGTACCGCTAACCGACGTTCGACGTCCGGTTTCCGGCCAGGATCAGGGGCAGGATAAGCATCTGCATTGGAAACTGGTGACCATGGTAAGACTCGAATGTCGACTCGACAGGACAAGAGACTCCGGCGGAAGGGTCACATTGAACGCTGGTCATTTCCATTGCAGTCCAAGTGAGACAGTTCAAGACAAGAAACGGGCGTTTCCTCCTTGCCGTTTTCTGGTTCATGGAGGATCGGGGAATGGAAATCTGATGTAATTTTGGGTGGGTGGAGGGACGATTGACGGTGTTGGTTGGCCACCATCCCACGTTTTTTGTGCACCTGTTATGGAGTACTTTGCCGCTGGCACACTCGCACAATTCTAGGCGCAGCGTCATGCCAGCGGCCTCTAATGAGGTCTCCGGGCTCGGGTAGCGAGTACTTGCAGTCCTCGCCACATGGGAAGATTAATGGGCGAGGCTCAGGCATGGCTTAGCTTAGCTGAGCTGAGATGAGATTGATGAGATGTGATGTCCCAAGACGGCTTTGAATCGTCACAATTTCCAGGCCGTCTCCGACGATTCTTGTTACGTACAAGCGGCCTCGATGGTTCTCGAACAAGGAATTCTGACGTTGACGGCCGAGCCGTGACAGACGCGGCAGAGATGGCTTGGCTGGACTCTTGTCTGGGGGGGCTCCTGTTGGTCCATTTGAGGGCTGAGGCGTTAGCATTTGCGGTTGAGGTGAGAATAAGGCGGGATTAGCATTTGACACGGGCTGGCCGCTCGTACTCGTTCGTCTTGGGCATTCATACATGGATGGCACAGCACAAATGGTCATCGACGAGCAATTCCTCCGTGTTCCGTTCGGAGTGGGTTCAGGATTCGAGACATTGGAGATGATCGATGCTCAACGTCCAACGCGCGCGCGCAACCGAGGAGCAAGGGCAAGGGTCTTCTTGTCCGTCCTCGCTGGTCGGGGCCTCGGGGAGAATGTCTCGTTGCCCCAGCTTCCCTGTCGACCCTCCTGGCCTCCTTCTCCCGCCCGCTGATCCATCCGGACGGACCACCGACCACGGGGAATGGACTCGATGGAGCGATGGGAACGGACGAGATTGGTGGCGGCCCAGCAAACCGTGTCAACCGATGTGGAGAGGCGCATGCGTGGCTGGCCAGGACAATGGCAATGGGTTGACACGCCTGCATACCTGTCTGCATAGACACATCTTAGCTGCATCCAGGCTGAGACGAGCTTGTGCAGCAGAAGCCGCGATTCCCAACGGAGAGTCCGTCGTATGCAGGCCAGTCAGGGCACTGCAGTCTAGCCACTCGCAGCGTCGACGTCGAGAAGGTTTGGCCTCCGGGTTGTTTAGCGCTCGGCATCGTCATTCTCGCTTCCATCCCATCCCATCCCATGGCATCGTCGCCCGCACGGCTTTAATCCGCACGTATCGCCTCGAGACGACTGGCGCATTCCCCCTTTTGGCCTACGTCGACGCCGAAGACAGCTAGGGCCCGACTCGGAGGCGGGAAGACAGTCTGCTGGGCTGGGCTGGGCTGGGCTGGGAGGGAGCGGCCGCACTGGGGCCGGATGGGGTCACCCATCTCTTCATCTTCCTGGGCCGGGACTCTGCCACGGGCGTAGTTGTAAGAGTAGGAGGGCGCAGCAGGGGACGGCGCGTCGGGGTCCTTGAAGATGTAGATATCTCGGGAGCGAGCGCTCGAGGCAGCTGGCGGTTTGCACATAGACTGATCCGTGGAACCAGATGAGACGTTGTTGGTTCGCGTGGCATCTGGTGGATGAAACCGGCGGGATCACACCTCGCGAAGGCAGACGGGAGGAAAAACGGCTGTTGGGCGTGGGTGCTGCTGGGGATTCTGCTGGGTTCCTGCTGGGTTCTGGGTTCTGGGTTCTGGGTTGTGCCTGCCGTCCGTCAATCCCCAGCTAGCGGACGGTCGAAGCTTCCTCAGCCATTGGCAAGCAGAGTTAGCAGGGTTCTAAGGTTGCAGTGGGGGGCACGGGACATGGGGACAGGGAAGGACCCATGGAAAGCGCCTGTCGGAGCCCCCCAGTGGTCTGCTGTGGCCGCAATTAGCGTGCGCTAGAGGCTGATGGTGCGCGCTAGAAACCCACAGACCCACTTAGCCCCAAGTTGTCCTCCGACACCCCGGTCGCTTCCCTGGTTCGCGGGTGGGCAGTCTCGCTCTGTATCGCAGGTATCGCCGGTACCTCAGGATGCCAGGCCGAGCTCCTCTGCGCGGTACCAGGGACGTCGTGAGATGTTGTCTCATTGAAAGCCCTCGCGTTTTCTCCTTCTGCCAGTCCGCAACTCCACAGAACATGGATCGGCCTCGACGGCCCCTGTGCTGCGGTCTAGCTGCCGCTTGACTTGCTTCTGCGGATGCGACGCTGTCATTTGGGGCCCCTTGGAGTGCGCGATCGCTCCCGAGTCTCACTGCCAAAGAGCATTTCAAGCAGAGAAGGCACATAATGGAACAATGTCCTGGACAGTAATAATGGCTTCTCGCTCTCTCCTACCATCGCAACCCGCCAAAAACGAGACAACGAAACGCACGCCCAGAGGAAACAAAGCTACTCCGGAGCGTGCGCTCCTCCAATTTAATCGCGGATCGATCCCCACGCAAGCAGCATCCCGGGGCCACGGTCTTGTTCTGTCTCGTCATCCATCGGTACGTACCGGTACATTCTGCACCGGCTGCCCCCTGGAACCTCCAAGTACCACCTGCCACGGACACCGTCCGCACCCCGGCCACGCTGCGAACCGAACGCCCAAGGCCGCGCTCCCATTGGCCGCCGGCGGGTCCGAGCTGCCCAGCCAGCCTCTCGCAGAAGGCGCCCTCCCAGCGGTTCAGCGGCGAAGCACCTTTGGCACCCCCAGACGGGCGGTAGGTTTGGGTCTCTCAGTGGGCTTGGCGGACCCTGCTAGCGGCCCTTCCAGCGTCCCAGCACCCCGTCCCAGGGCGTCTCAGGGGCATTCCAGGGCGTCACAGGCGTTCGAGTCAGCACCTGCAACCCGATTCCAGGCTCTCGGGCTCCGTGGCAGTGGAGGTTCCGTGGCCGCCAGGTTCCCTCCAGCTCGCGATTTGCACGCTCGCTCGCGCCCTGATTCGCCCTCCCGCCCAACGCTGCTCCGCTTTTCCTTCACTGCGCCGTCTCGTTTCTGCTCGCTGGGATCCTGGGCCTGGTCGCTTCTGGTCCTGGTTCTCGTCCCCTCTCCTCCCGTCCTCGTCTGCTCGCTCAGACCAGAACCAGACCTGTCTCTTCTTCCCTCTCTAACCCACCACCACCGCCTTTGCTTTATCCACCCTTCGATCCTCCTTTTTCCTTCTCTTCCATCCTCTTGGCCTTCAATCCGCCTGTATCGATCCTCCTCCCCGTCACGCCCGCGTCGTGTCTGGGACGAGACTTGCTGCGCTGCCCGCCTCGACGATTCCCTCACTCGAACACTTTGCCGGCGACCCAGCGTGTTGGATCAACCGATTGATTGGACTGGACGGCTGATTGATTGGCGGCTTCGCAGTGTCAGACCACGGACGAGGGTGAGTGCGGCCAGACACCCCGACCCCGACCACAGACACACACATTCCAGCGCCCGCAATCCGCTCCCTCGCTGTTTCATTCATTATTCCCGTCTACGACACCTTCGCTTGCTCCTTATACAATCCCTTTCCGCTGTCGCCTGGGATATCGCATGCACATCGTCCCCTTTCCTCGACTTTGCTGACCGGTGCGGTACGTCTCCAGGCGAGATAGAAAACCCGCCATCCCACTCGTTACCGCGCTCCCGAGCGCACCCTCTCCTCAACCGTCGACCATAGAACGATTTTACCGGAAACTCAATTCCATCATGGCGACCCCTTCAGCAATCCCCGCGAACAGCCAGCGGGACACCACCGCGTCAATCCACCGTGTCACTAGAGAGGGCCGGAACCTCTGGTACCTAATGACGGTCCTGCAGCAACCTGAGCGCGCCCGTGCTTGCGGCTCTGGTATGAAGGGTAAGTGAACGGCAGCAGTTGTGCCCAGATCACGACGACGACATTGGTTTCACGGCCACTGACACTTTTCATAGCCAACAGCGATCGCCGACCTGTTGACCCGCCGCCCGTAGTCGAACTCCGAATCATCGAAGGCGCTACCATGGAAGAGGGTAAGGACATCACTTTCGACTACAACGCCAATTTCTTCCTCTATGCCAGCCTCGAGCATGCCCGCCCCATCGCCCACGGCCGTGTCCAGACTCCGGCTGCTAACAACCCGCCGATTCTGACTGGCGTCCCGGCGTCCGGTATGGCGTACCTCGACCGACCGACCGAGGCCGGATATTTCATCTTCCCTGACTTGTCCGTCCGACACGAAGGCCGGTACCGCCTGTCATTCAGCCTCTTTGAGACTACCAAGGAGGAGAAGGATTTCGACCAGGAACCTGCTGCCGACAACATGGTTCCCGGTGTTGACTGGCGAATGGAGATCAAGACCAACGACTTCAGCGTCTTCAGCGCGAAGAAGTTCCCCGGCCTGATGGAGAGCACCCAGCTCAGCAAGACCGTGGCTGACCAGGGATGCCGAGTTCGCATCCGCCGTGACGTCCGTATGAGGAAGCGCGACAGCAAGGGTGGTGGTTACGACAGACGTGTTCCCGAGGATGACTATTCGCGACGCAGGACCGTCACTCCAGTGGCCGAAGATCCTCACAGCATTCGCGCTCGATCTTTGAGCAACTCTAGCGAACATCGCAACCCGTACCCCGAGCCTCAGCGCCGACCCTCCGTGGTCGAGGCCGCATATCCTCCGCCGCCGCCGCCGCCGCCTCCTTCGTACGAGCCGGCTCAGTCTGGATCCCGGCACCTGTCATTCGGCGACCCGAATGCGCCTTCGTACCCGACTCCTCGCCAATACTCGCAGCCCAACGTCCAATTGCCGCCTGCGTCTCCGAGCAGACCTTACCCGCCTCCATCGCAGCCGTCGTATGCGAAGCCCGAACCATACGCGTACCCGAGCACCAGCCTGCCTCGGTCCTACGCCCCGGCGCCGGCACCGCCCCCGATCAAGCCTCAGGATGCCTACGATCGTCGCCCGTCCGTTGGGTCATACGTGCCTCCTTCACCATCGTCGTATTCGTCAGTCGATGGCCACAACCGGAGAGACTCGCACCCGTCGTACCCTTCCACGCCCATCTCGGCGCCTTTGCCTCAACCTCGGATGCAGCCGCTACCTCCCATTCAATCGTCTGCGCCAATGAAGATTGCCGACCTCATGTCCCCTCTACCGCCGATCGAGGCTCAGACCGAGCCTCTTCCCGAACTACCCAACATTGCTACGGGTGGCAAGCGCAAGCACGATCTCGTCTTTTCTCAGAGCACTCGACCTCTGCACAACGGCCAACGGCAAATAGACCCGCACTACGGATACGCTCGTCGCGGTGTCACTCCCGAACCGGATCAGGGCATGTACTCCAGAGCAGATGGCAAGATAGGGGTTGTCACATTCAACCAGTACCAGTCATGATTGGATAAACCAGTTTCGACTTGAGTTCTCGCTCGTGTGTGTGCTTTCTCTCGGGGATTGAAAAAAAGACTTTCCAAAGTCAACACCAACCTGGCGTTTCTGAGCTGTGTATTTTTAGCCTCGTCGAAATGGAGGCGGGCTTTTTTTTGCCGACGGTCTCGGATTGGGGAGTTACGGCGTCTCGGGTTCCAGCAACAAATAAACCCCAGCTTAACGCTTTATGACCTGACACGGTCTCCGACGAAGCGTCTTTCATACATGGATTGGGCTATTGGAGGATTTCGAAGGTGGTGAGGACCTGTCCTCTACCCCGACTCCTGCGGCAAATTCTGTTCATCAATTGTTTTAAACTATGATCTCCTTGCGTCAACGGCTGCCACCACTTCACTCTCTTTTTTGGACATTACGATCCATCAGTTTCCTTAGCCATTTTTGTTTCTTGCATTCAGGGTGACAGGCCTGAACCCATGGATCTGCCTGGGGTTCGCCTTACCACATATACGGGTTTGCCCTTTGGCGGATTCTCAATATTTTTTCCTTGCAGTATTTGGAGTTTGGGTATTGGGATATTTTTACTTTTCAGAGGATATGACGCTGGCCGGATTTTGACGCAGGCTATGACATTTGAGTATACCGGTTTGACAAGGACATAGGCTTCGGGCAACACGAGATGGGGAGAATGTGCGTTGCTCTTGGGTGCGTCTTTGGGAATTGGGTCTTTTGTGTACTAGGCTTGAGGCCTTTTGACGGATGCGTGTTTCTGGAGATGGTAATTGACAACTCTTTCAATACTTGTCGCGTGTCTTTAAAGTGACTGAAGTGAAAATAAAGGCCGGGACTAGCAAGTTGGCAGTCGAGCTTCTAGTCCCAAGCTACCCAGGAAAGGGATGAAGTCTGGGGTCAGGTATGCGCAGGAAGCTCACCCAGCGGTTGACGAGCATTCCTCCCTGGCACAGTAATGCAATACCGGTCTGATCTTCGAAGCTGCAACACGCAAGCCCAGTCAGTCTCATACAAATTACCCCGAATCCATGCAAATTGCAGGGTTTCTGCTGCGAGTGCAACGTGCGCGTCTTACACGGGCGGTTGCCCTGCCGGATGTGGTTGCTATGGCAGTCACGTGGCGGAGCAATATCAACAAAGCGGCCCCCTCCATCCCTCATGGACCACCTACCTTCCAACGACGTCCGTCTCACGGCATCACCACAAACCGCAATCCAACGCACATACACACGCATTGAAGAGCCGACAAACCAAATTGCACAATTATACACTGAACGAGGCCACCATGGGTCCTCCAAAGGCGCACCACAACCGCCGCCCGCTCAGCGCCAGCCGCTTCTACGAGGGCTCGATGCACGACCGCACGTCGGCGCGCCCGCCCTCGTACTTCCTGGGTCCGGACGAGGCAGCGCGGCTAGAGAGGGAGAAGGATAAGCCGCTGCGGCCGGCCAGCGACGACTGGGCCGACAAGCAGGTCAAGCGCGGCCGGCTGCTGGGCCAGGTCTGGGATGGAGTGCGCGGAAGGCTGCGCTTTCGAAGAGAGGCGGTGGCGGCGGTGGATGAGGAGAAGAAGAAGGAGCAGCAGCGGGCGAAGAGCCGGGCGGCGTTGACGAGGAACGAGGAAGAGAGGCAGGAGGGTTCGTTTGAGCAGTTGGTTGAGACGGGGTTCTTTGCGACGCAGGGGGAGAAGGGGGATAAGGAGAAGACGACGACAGCAACTGCGGCAACGACAGCGAATACGACGCCGTTGGCCAGCGTGATGGAAAAGGGCGCGATGCCGGTGCTGACGCCCAAGCCCTCGAGCACGGGACTGCGGCCGACGCGCGAGGAGGTGCTGGAGAACTATCACCATCTCGTGGCGTCAGGCTTCTTCTCGTCGCATGCCATCCAGTCGACTCGCCAGCCTCGACGGACAGGAACCCCGACGCCCACCGCAGCAGCATCAATGCCGGCCTCAACCTCAGCTCCCGGACCAGCACCATCTTCCGCGTCAGTGCCATCTCCAATCCCAGAGTCGAGGGAGAGGCCATCACGACGACCAACACCGTCATCATCAGTCTCAAAGCCACCATCATCCTCAACCCTGCAGGTCCCAACCGCATCCTCAGCGCCATCAACGCGCGCTCCCTCCCCTTCCCGCCGCTCTCACGACTCAGCCCACCCCCCCTGGCCACTCTCCCGCTTCGCAACCCCAACTCCAACGTCCTCCCGCGGTCCCTCGCCATCTCCATCCCGCGGCACCAAGCGCTCCGCCACGCCTCTCGACTGCCCCTCCGACATCGACGATGATACCAAGGAGAACGACCCCCCTACGCCCAAGAAGAAGCTGCGCAAGTCTGCATCTCGCGACATGGCCGCTGCTGCTCCCAAGCTCCGCACCGTGTCTTCGCGCCGCAACCTCCTCCCCCGCCGCAGTGTCTCCGGCCCTACCTCCAGCGCTCGCGAGCCCTCCAAGCTCACCAAGCGCGTGCTGAGCCGTCTCCCCGGCGCAAGCGGCCGCGCCTCACCCCAAGTCTGTCTCCCGCCGCCGCCAACGCCGCCGCCCAAGGACAACGACGACGAAGCTGCGCCAGCGCCCACCGTTCGCCGATGTGCGTCCGGGCTGGACCGCCGCGATCCTGTGATTGCACCACCACCACCGCCCACGCACAACCGCGTGTTGCGCCCCCGCCGGAGCGCAAACGAAGGCCTGTATGTCGTGCCAGACCGGCAGCGCGGGATCCCCAGCGTGCCTGCGATTCCGGCCAAGTTCACGTACGGCGAGGACAGGGAGAACAACGGGCCGTGGAGGGGCCTACGGGTTGCCGCGGGGGTGGAACAAAAGTAACGAAAAACGAACACGGGCGTTTTTAGGAATTTGTTTGTTTGCTTCTTTCGCTTCAGCACGTCTTGCGTCACGTCACGTCACGCCTTACGACCTTGATGAACTCGTCACGATCACGAACGTCTTTGATTATCTGCTCTCGCATTTTCAGGAGGAAAGCCTAGGAATCGATAGTGATTGGTTGGAACTTGGTGATGTATCGTGCAGGAAGATGTATTTGGGATGGAATTTGGGGCGGGGTTAGGATGAGGGATGGGATTATGGGGGAAAAGGGAATGGAAATGGATTTATATGATTGCAAGGTTTATGGTAGTACATATATACTCGGCTTTGTTGAAGCTCTCGAGCCTTTCGTATGACTTTCTTGAGATATCCCGCTGATACGCATTGTAGATATTAACCAGTCATTACTCCGTACAGATAGGAGATTGGGCGATGGGAAGGATGTCTTAGAAAATCACAGAGTGGAAAAGGGACAACTGCTTATTAAGTCATCTTACGAATGAAGCCACTCACGACCTGAACAGCTTCGACCGTAACACAAATGCAAGAAGCATATAAAAAGGCACAAAGTATATCTCAACTATCAAGCTGCCCAAAGGCGCTAAAGTGAACAAGAATCAATCGCCGTCCGTCCATGGCACCTAACAAGCAAGTATTGATCCCAACCCCAAGCAAAACCCCCATGTATTCCCGTTTCCAACCCAAGGAACACACGGCTGACAATGTGCGTTAAGCGAGTGAAGCAAGCAAGCCCCTCGAAATGGGCTGCAATGGTCGAATAAGAACAGACTCCAGCCTCTCGAGTCCTGGTTTCCGCAATCCCGTGAAAGCCCCCAACGTATTTACATGTTGCCGTCGCAACAAACCGTAATAATATAGTAAAACACTTGTGTTCCGAAATCTCGCCTTTCTCCTTGCGTGTGCTCCTTTTTGTTGGCGACCGAGAAGAACTCCATCCATATAAAGTGATCATATTAAAGGTGTTTTGTTTTTTTCAGCGCTCGTTGCTGTCCTCGTACCCTTCCTTCATCATCCGCTTGAAACGTCGTTTAAGGGTTTCCGCAGGAGATTCCTAGCCAGGTTAAGGTTAGAAGAGTCCGAGTCTCGAACACGGCAAGGCAAAACCTACTGCGCGAAACCAACTTCAAACTTTGAGCAGTGCTGATAAATGACGCTTCAAACCAGAACATGCTATACTTCGACAACCCTATCTGGAATTACATCTGGCGGCAGGTCCTGCTGGAGTAGTTGCTGCGTCTTGACTAGTCCGTTGTAGTACAGAGACCGGATGAAAGCCCAGGCGAACGTAAACAGTGACGGGAAATAACTGTAAAGACCAGCAAAGATCATAACGATAAGAAGAGGAATCTACATTTGTAAGTTTCACGTACAACAACAGCATGCGAAGACAAAAGAAAAAAACACGTAAGAAAAACAAGACATACCCAAATGACGAAGAGGTTGCGGTCGCTGCTGAAGCTCTTCATCTTGGCCTCTTTGGCTCGAAGGAATTGCTCCTGCTGCTCCTTGGTGATCGCGTTCTTACGACCGATCTTGAGGACACTGGGTGCCTCAGTCTTGGTCGTGGCGACCGCAGTCGATGTTTGGGGTTGATCGTACAGCGTGTCGCACTTGATGTCTGCTTCCGCCTCTGCCGCAGCCAGACAGGCAGATGCTTCCTTCGTCTCGTCTGCGGGATAGATGCTGTGGTAAGAGGGTGGTGCTGCTTGCGTGTCCTTGGCAGCGGGATCCCATTCCGCCTCTTGTTGTGGCCGATTCCCTCCCATGCCCGGCATCATCTGGGTGACTCGTCGCATGAAGGGCGCATGTGGAAGGTATGCCTGGTAATCATGGAACATTGGCATCCCTGGGAGCGTGGGCATTTGCATCTGAGCAAAGTTGGGGAGTTGCATTGCCATCGCTTGCTGCACTTGTTGCTGCAACTGTTGGAATTGCTGCTGCAGATGTTCCTTGAGAGTGAGTGCTGCAACAGGGTCGAGCTGTTCGGATTCTGGGGCTCGAATCTTCGGTCGTTCCCGGTCGTGTCCGAAACCACTGGCTCTTCGCATGCTGAGGAAGCTCTCCTCATCTGAATCCTCGTACTCCAAGTCTCCTGAGGTGTACTCCGGGCTCTCCTCTGATGAGTCGGCAGGGAGAGACTCAGCAGTAGGAGAAAGTGCTGTCATCGGCTCCCAGAGTGACCGCAGAGAGGTTGCACTGCTAGTCCTGCTATGCAGAGAGCCGCCACTGCTGCGAGACCGGCGAATGTGGCGCTCTGAGCGACGGACAGCCTTGAGAACAGCACGAGATCCGGCAACATCAGCTGCAGTGAGACCGGACAGGGTTCGGATGGTGGCATCCGCTCCGACAAGCATCAGCCGCCGCACAATCTCATGGTGGTTGTAGATGGCCGCAAGATGCAGGGGCGTGAATCCACCGTTGTCCTGAGCATCAGGGTTCGCGCCTCGAGCGAGCAGGGCTGCGACAAATCGATGATATCCAAGGGCACATCCCATATGAAGCAGGGTATGGCCGGTGGATCGCTTCAGATCGAGTCGTGTCCTATGCTGGCTATCGTCAAGGTCAATGAGATCCAACACCTTGAGAAGCTGGGACTCGAGATGGGCATGAGGAGCGTGGGTATACATCTGGCCTCCATTCGAAGACCCGTCAGGTGCTCCGCCACCACCACCCGCTGAGGGAGCGTCTTGCAGGATTCTTCTAGCTAGGTCCCCAGCCTCGAGATACTTGCCAGCCATCTTCTGCGCAAGGACCGCAAGAGCGTGCCTGATGAGTTTGTCCTCCGTATCGTCAATATACTTGAAGAAGACCGATTGTCTAGACAATGGGAACGGTTGAGGAGTGACAGGTGTGGGAAGTTTGAAGTGCACAAGAACGTCACCAACGACGGTTGACGGAGGCAGCAAGCACACCAGCGAGGACTCGCCCCAGAATGTGGTTGTGGTAGCCTTGTTTGTTCCAAACCAGATCTCCAAGCCTTGGTAGAAACACTCTCCTAGTATGGTAACCTCTATGCCTCCCATGATGGTGCCCTCGGCAGGAATGACTTTGTGGATTGTAGGCGGCTTATGCGGTGGGTTCATGGTAAGAGGCATGCCATACATATGGCTAGAAAGCGCATTGAGTTGACTCTGTGAGGCAACCGCTGAACCATTTCTTAGGCCGTTGGGACTCGGAGCACGGCTGGGGTGGTTCGACGTTGGTGCAGAGTAGAGTTGAGCCACGGCGAGGTTGTCCATGCTAGCAGAGCGATTGTTGCCGAAGAACAAAGGCTGCTCGTTGTTCGGCGTCGGAGGCCCCGTGCCAAATGGAGTTTGTCCAAAGATAGAGTCTGCCTGAGCCATGGTAGTATTAAAGGGTGAGGTTGAGCTGGAGACCTGGCCGTTGAAGGGACCGATAGGGGATGATGTTGTCGTGTTGAGCTGGGTCATTGCTAGGCTGTTTGGTACTCTTGAGCCGCTGCCCTTACGGCGCTTCGCGTTGGGTTCTCGCGGGGTTGGCGAAGCAGATCGCGAGATCGTTCTCGCATTCGACATGGTCGGTGTTGTCCTCGCAGATGTCTTGCTTGAAAACGAGGGTTGACTCTGTAAAGTCGTGAGATCGCTTGCGGACGTGTTTGGACCGAAATTAGTTTGTTGAAGATTAGATACGAGACTGGTCGCCTCAAGAGGTGGCGCGGTAGTGACCGGCATCATGCCCTGCACAGGAATCTCCGACTGCTGGTCTGAAGGTGACGCAAAATGATGCGTCTTGTGGTCGTCGGTAATCATAATAGGGTGAGATATGGTCTGCGCAACGACATTGTCTTGGAAATCCTTCAGCGTGAAGATGACTTGAAAGCCGTGCTTCTCTCCATGGTGGCGGCAGTAACAAGCAATACGCATTGGCGCATCGATTTGCGCAGTGCCTGGCTGCTCCGCTGCAGGAGACCATTGCTTGACCTCGTTCGTATTGAAAACGATAACACGGTACTGCTCGTCCTTCTCCCAAAGCTGGTCTTCTTCCGGCTTTCGGTTCTTCTTGCGGGACGCTCGCTTCCGTTCTCTCGTGATGCACCCATTACATATCCTCACGTCTCCTCCATTCTGGGGCGAGTTTTCCTCGCCTTCGCTTGGGGGCAGGTGCCTTTGCGGGAGCGTGAGAGCGCGATCGAGAGCTTTCTTCTTAAGTTCAAAATTCTCCATGGCGCTCACGCATACCAGCGTGGTGTGAAGTTCGAGAGTGTCAGGAGACCGGGCTGGCGGGGGCTTTGATAGCAGCTTCGGTTTACTGATGGTATGTGGTGGTAGATGAAGCTTCGTGATTCCTGGTGGGAGAGGCTTCAGCGTCATCTTGATTGGTATTTGCGTCTCGACGCGTGACTTGAACGGGGTCGGTAGAATCTTGAACTCATAGCGGGAAGGCGTGGCGGGAGCTGGGTTGGGGGCGCCCAGATTAAATGACGGTTGAAGCATGGCCATCTGGTCCGCAGAGACGGGCAACCCTTGATGGAAGGGGAACCCAAAGAAATCACCCGGCTGGTGGTTCTCTGTACTTTGTGGTCGAGCTGCGGGGCCAGAACTTGCAGGTCGGAGCTCGAGTGTGTCTTTGCCGTGCGAATCCTGCCTTGGTGACTGGAAGTCGGCTAGGGCACTGGGCGATGGCTTATGGCTCATGATCATTGAAGCGGGTGTCACCTCTCGAGAATTAGGAGACTTGACGCCATTGATGGATGATGTAGGAGAGTGTCCCTGAGCATCCATGTCAGTAACCACCTTATACGAATTGGTAGGGCACGCGAGACGTACAGAAACTGTTGACGCCGGAGGTACGGGTCTACTATTCTTGATAATAGAATTTTGAGTAGCATGCTCGGTTCGGAAAGGAGCGTCGGTCTCGATTGTGGGCATCCCAGGCGAAGCCATGCCGAAGAGATCGGTTCCCGACACGTCGGGGCTATTTGAGTCTGCCTCGTAGCCATAGTGGTCGTTCATGTAAGTAGCATCGGTACCATAAAGGGCCTCGAAGGTTGTGTCCCTGCCATGACTGTCGAGTCCAAAATCAGGTTCATTGTCCACGTCGGTAGACATAAAGTCATCCCAAGTCGACTTGTCGTTGCTAATCATCGCAGCATCGCTATCGGGATCTCCAGGCTTGTCAGAAGTCGAGCCCCTGTCCCTCGGACACGATGCCGAGTCGGACGATGAATCCTGATAGGAGCCGTTGGGCGAGTCGGGAAAGGGTTCGGCGGTGGGATCCTGGGTGCCGAAGAGGGACTTGGGGTTTTGAGCGGTCAGAATATCGATGGATTGGAATTCGTCCAGGCCGTCGGCGTCGGGGTATGCGAGGAAGCTGGTGGACCTAACATCAGCATCGGCCATGAGCTCGTCGAAGACGCTCTCCATGGAAGCACTGGTCAGGACCGGATTCCCAGGACCGCCTTGGGGGTTGGTCATGACCCGTAGAGAGACGACCCGACGACAATGGTGATGCGCAGCGGGCGGAGCTGGCAGGGGTCGGCGGGTGTTGCAAGCGGACGCGAATCCAATATACGGCACGATAGATGGCGAGAAATAGGCGATGCTGGAAAGGTGCTGTTGGTGAGAGGATGGTGGACGGGGAGCGAAGGCGGTGGGCGTGGAGGTTGAAGAAATTCCGGTCGCAGGTCAGTCCAGTTGGGTTGGTCGGTGGCGCGCACGCAGGGGAAGAGAAACCTGGAGAGACGAGACGGAGTAAAGAGTGGAGAGAGGAAGAGGGAGAGCAGAGCGACGGGAGAGTCGCAGGGCAGGAAGGAAGAGGGCCGGTCCAGGTCTTCAACGCGCTGCAGAGGGCGAGACGAAGTACCTCCTGGCGGCGATTCGGTGCAGCGTGACTTGGGACTTGTGGCCGGCCACCGGACGGGTACCAGCCCTGCCGCCAGTCTGCCTGCAGTGGGCTGGGCTGGCCTGCGTTGGAAAGAACCTTCAGACAGGCGGTCCACCGCCAAGTACTTTCCGACCCGCTCACGTGGGCGGCCAGTTGGGGTGAGACATTCTCGCACGGACTGGACGGGCCTGATGCACTCGAGCCACACAGTGCTAACAAGCCCATTATCTCCCTGTCGAATCCCATCGGCCTGGAAAAACCTCCCGCGGTACCTGTAAATCACCAGTGGAATTGGCAGCAGCGACCACCCATTCCGGGGGCCATGACCAATTGCCCCGGGCGCCGCGAAGCCCTCATTGCTGTCTTTCGAGTTCACACACTTTCAAAATCTCGGCGTATTGCAAAGTATTGTTTGGTGCAAAGCATACGTGGCCACAATGGGCGGTCACAAGATTTCGCAAGATCATCGGCTCGAAAAGAGTGTGGCCCATCTGCCGCCATCGAGGCACAGTCATCTGTCACCCCCAATTGCCAGTCTGTTCATTCGTTCTCGGCCTCGCCTGGCCAGGACTGCACACTACTCCATAAAGGTACGCAATTCTCTTTAGCCTCTACAGAGTAGTCGTGCCCAGGCGAGGGAGCCCACGCTGTCCGTCGCCAGCCAGTGCCAAAAACTAATTAGACTGCAGGCCTGTCGAGGTGCCTGTACTGTGCTAGCTGTCCCCTCCACCCTCTCAGACCCTGAAGATCCGGCCAATGGATCGCCGCCTTTATTACGGAGTCGCTGTTAACGAAACGAATCCATCAGCTTCCAACAAGCTGACCCCAGCCCCTCCTGATGAGCACGGTCCCTGTCATTCCGACCTCAACAAACTGCTGCGGACGAGAGTCATTACGTGTTGACGTCCGTCTCCGTCCAGTCCGGCCAGATGTCTTCTTCAGAGGCCGCGGATGCCGAGAGATCGAGGGCATTTTGTTGAAAGAATTCCTGAGAATGTCCGTTCGTCTCGTCGCGTCCGTATAGTCTGTTTGGCCATCTTACCCGTCGGGTCAGCTAGTTGGTTTCTCGGTCTTTGACTGACTTAGATTACACCGACGTTGCACTACCGACAGTGTATCAGACCAAACATACGTGAGCAGCAAGATATGAGGGACAAATAAACGGCCAAGACACCCTCTCACGTCGTAGTGGTGTCCTATCTGCAGCCCGAAGACCTGCATGCCGCACGCCTGGTTCGATTCTGGTCGCCGAGACGCCCCGGGCCAGGAACCGCGCCTCATATCGCGTCGAACCTTGAGCCTGCTGTTGGCTGCATTGTACGTCTCCGGTTAGCTGCGCGAGAGAAGAGACGCGGATGGGCATCCAATGCGGCTCTCCAAAACCAATCATACCCTCCTCAACCCGCTCAGCTGCATTGAGAGGGCGCGGGCATCCCGGAATCGCCCTGCAGCCTAGGATAAGAGGGATAAGACATCTCAACAAACAGCAGCGATAATGCACCATCCTCCGCCACGCCGCAGCCTTGATGTGACTCCAGCATGCTAGGCTGCCGCTTGCCGCTTCTCCGCATTAGACTTGCGTAGATTATCTTATCCTCCCGTCTCTCCGCGCTGATCACCCCGTAAACCGTTATCACGCCTATCAGACGGTCCGGTTAGGATGACGCTCGACGAAGACGAGGAGGAGGACGACATCTCTGATTGCCACACCAATGCCCGCCAGGGTAGGTAGCAATAGCAGGGGCGGAAGCTCCTCACTCGGGCGTCTGAGACTTATACATCCAGCAGCTTGCGCTGTGGCTTTGCGATATTTTCTTGCATACCTCTAACCCTCTGACGTCTTATTGAGCCGAGCCAGCGGCATCGAGACTCGCCACCGGCAGGTTTGAGATGAAACGGTGATTCGGCCACAATCCGCCAGGGATGCTGATGGATGGGTGGATGAACGGAAACGCAACCGCTTGAAGCTTGAACCGTTTGAGATGTTTGTTATCGGAAGCTCTCTCGGCATGACTAACAGCTTGCTTTACAGGCCTGCTGCATGAAGCTCAAGAACACAGTGCGGTCTGCGTGCCCAGCCATCTCAAGACTCCGTCAAGGCGATATCATAACCAACAACGCCATCTCAGACATTATCTCCTTGAATTCGCCCTGCGATCTCCCAGCCTATGTCTCGGCTGATGCCCTACAGTATGCACCATGCCGTCCGGACTCGGCGCCGGCGCGCAGCCCGAGCGTTTCTTCCGAGCGCAATGCCGACACTGGGATACGTCACGGCCGTATCATGGCGCATGATAACCCCGGCTATTGTCACATTGTGATTGATCTCCTTGAGTGATTTGTGACTGCTTTCCCTGAGTGATTTTAACCGCTGAGATACGAAAATGATACCGATTTCGGGGATTGCGTTCTACTAATAGAAACTCAATTGCAGTCAGGGTTCACCTCGTCGAGGGTCGATCAGGGGAAGATTCATGTGGAGATAATTCCGAGCCATGGGATTGGCCCTCGAAAGATACGCAAGATTGAGTTGACTTGTAGGTTCTTTGTTGTTCCGTCTTATCTCTCTGTGCAAAGATAGACTATCATCTTGATGCCGTTGCTTCGATATTGCTCCTCGTCAATGTCTTGATAAACACTCACCGCTGTCTCTCCCACCGGCAACTCGAGGTTCCGAAAGATGAGTTGAAATGGTCTCGCATGCACTCATCTCCAATGAACACAATGTCTTAAATATTCAACCCTGCAGTCTTAGATGCGATATGCCCCGCGCCAGCATATATCTCACACAGGCTGAGACAACTCGGGACCGTTCCAGCTCGGTCCAGAATGGCCGTGTTCCAGCATGCATCATAGACGAATAAATCTGTGTCATCTCCTCCATGTTACACAGCCAGGGAGCTCGAAACAGCCCAACGGGCAAGACACAACACCAAGCCAACACGCTCCACCCCTTCACCGCGCCACCGAGAGAACTTCAGCTTCTCACCGCTAGCCGCATTCCCAACCACGTCCCACAAACAACGTTATCAGACTCAAAAGGGGATTGCAGCTACGTGAGACTCCCTGCGTAGAAGATAAAGGGGTCAGGGAGAAAAGACAAGTTGGAATAACGAGGGTTGTTTCCTGCGGCCCGACCATAAACTGGTGTCCTAACCCCGGGACGATTCCTCCGCGTCTGTTTATTGAATACATCATATAATGTTAGTTAACATAGACACCTAAGCACGTGTTCGATCGCAGACGTTTGAGTTCGAGGAGACAGACATCCGGGTGCTGGCGGCGTTGAGGCTTGCCTGAGGCCCGATTGTATGTGGATCAGGGCTTGAGAGGAGAAGAGACCGTAAGTAAGGGCTTCGGCGAACTTGGAAAGCTCCGTTTGCTGGCTGCTTGATATTTAGTCTCCTGTTATGATAGGCAAGACAGTCTCAGTACACTGACTAAACTATCAAGGGGAACACTGATTTCTCCTCCAACAGCACAATCCAACGCCACCAGGACGGAGAATACGACATTGGCACTCACTTTACGATACGTGAGCTCCTTCCTTGCATTCGCCTTGATCACTTTTCTCCCCAGCCCTTTGTTAGATGTTAAAACTCAATATATCTAGGATTCATAGCTCGTATACAGCGTCAAAACCACAAGTTTAGTTCTGCAGAAGACAACCACTCCATATGCCTCAAAATATATCATTCAATATCAATCAATGCTCTGATATGCATCCAGCCCAGGAAATGCCAACAAACACCAAACAAAATCATCTCTTTTTGCTCCAGCGCTCAATGCCATTCATCCATCCATCCATCCATAGTCCAAGAATGTCTCCTTTACATGTTCGCGCCCAGCACCGCCAACCGGTCCGCCGCCACGTTGCGCTTGTCCGTCGCGTGCCCCTTCACCCACTTGAAGCTCGTGTGCCCGCCGGCCCGCGTGCGCTCGCCCAACATGTTCAACGCCTCGCGGATGATGTCCTGGTTCTTGACGTCTTCGCCGGCCGCCGTCTTCCAGCCCTTGCGCGCCCAGCCCTCGGCCCACTGCGTCATGCAGTTGATGCTGTACTGGCTGTCGGTGCAGATCTGCACAGCCTGCGCGCGCGGTGCGACTGCTAGAGCTCGAAGGATCGCCGTTAGCTCTGCGCGCTGGTTCGTCTGCGGCTCGCCTTGCAGACGCTCAGAGATGTTGCGAGGGTCATTGTGCCCGAAGAAGACGCCCACGCCCGCTCGTGCCCCCTTGTTGCCGTTGCGTAAGCTGCTGCCATCCGTGTAGATGACCAGCACGTTCTCGTCCTGAAGCTCCTGGGCGCCAGGGTGGGCGACTGTAGCCCGCGTACGCTTCGCCGGCGGCTCGACTTCCAGTATCTCGTCCCCGGAGTCGTCTGAGTCGGACTCGGCTTCTTCACCGAGGGCCTCGACAGCTTCTCGGCTGCCATACTGCTTGATATATGCCACTGCCTCCGCCCGCGTTCCGAAGCGCTTGTACTTGGGGCCCTTGACGCCCTTGATGGCTACTGAAGCATCCGCCCAGTCTGTGTAGATGCCCGTAGGAGTGCCTACTGCTACGGCATAGAATTTTTCAGGCTCCTTCGCCGACGCAGCAACTTTCTTGCCTGCTGCAAAGGCCTCGGCGTCTTCTCTCGACGTGAACGATTTGACTACCCCACACCATCAGTATTCCATTGAGACGTGGTATTGGTCTCTCTCTACTTACAGACTGCACCCTTGAACCCCGCCGTCTGCTGCTGGCACTCGGCATACGTGAGGTAGACGCCCGGGCTAAAGCCAGCCCGGACAGCGTAGAACTTCTGCACATTGTCCACCTTCCGCTTCTTCGAAGATTTAGCCGCCGGGGCTGCCGTTGGGAGGGGACGTTTGGGGTTCATATCGAAGGCGGTAGGTTCGTGAATGGTCCTGACAGCGTTGCTCGTAGTAGAGGGGGAGGGTCTAGAGAGGAATCGGAAGATGGAGAGATCAAGAGCGCTGGCTGCATGGTTCTGCGCCAATCCGGGCGCCGGGAGGATGCTAGATATAGGTCTGGAGGGGGCCGCTGGTGCCGCGGATTGTCTGGCGCTCAGATCAGGCAGTTCTTTGTTGACGCCGTAGGGGACAAGGCTGGCGGCGAGGGCGCCGGTTGCACGAGGCTGAAGGTGGCGGGAGCAGAGCAGCAGTCAAAGGGATCGCATTGCGGTCTGAACGCGGCGAGCTAGATTCCCGAAGAGGCACACGCGGTGCGGTGGAGATTCTTCCTTTGTTGGCGAGCTGTCTTTGTTAATGAAGGAGGAGAAAGAAAGAAAGAGGGCGAGCGGAGGGAAGAGGCGAGGAGGGGGGGGGGGGGGCACCCTTTCCGGGGAGGGCACTGAAAGCCCGTGAACCGCATTGGCGTTGCAGGCGGCAGAACAAGGAAGCCGCCCGCCCACCTCGGACCCAACAGCCAGCTTTGCCAGCCAGCCCAGCAGGGGTTGAAAGCCCCATGCGGGCCGCCACAAGGAGCCCGAGTTCCTAACTTAGTGGGTGGGAGTCGGGATGGATGGAGGGGCAGGGCGCTGGACCGCCAGCACCACCACCTGTACCGCCAAATGGATCTTCGGCCAGGCACCCTTGCAGGCCCAACTTCATTGCCGAAATAGCTGCACAAACAGACCTCGCATTCCAACCCTACCCCCCCCCCTCCTTTCTCTCCTCTCCTCCCCGCTCTTCTCAATGCACAAGCGACAAGCCGTCACGGAACAAGACATCCTGCAGGAATAAAGAAACAGGCCCTTTGATTACGTACCACACTTGTTGTATCAATGCTGCTGCTGCTGCCGCCGTCCCCCGTGCTCCTTGCAATGCTTAAGCTAAAAGTACACAGCCAATGACGTCTGGGTTTCGACCTCGTCGTCTTCCCAGGAGCATAGAGGACTATCTAATCCCTCTGTTCGTCCTTCAACCAATGCCTGAGCTGCTGGAAAACCAGAATCGTACACTTGACCAAGCATCGGGGGACATGGATGATAAAACTGCGCTTCGTCCAGGACACCGTCTTCCCCTCCATTATCGTCGTCCTAGCAGTCCTGGTCATAGCCTCCGCCTTAGCCATCGTCGTAAATGCTGCAATCATACTGCTTGTAGTGCTATCATGTCGTCGTTCCATGTGCCGGAACGAGTGAGTCTCATATGGACCTCGGAGGTGGTAATCCTAAACATGAGTGATGGGGTCAAGAGGGGGCAGGTCCGGGACGCCATCACGCTCCCATTCCCAAGCCATCAAGCTCCAATTGAGCTCGCGTCTCCAGAACAGCCCCAGCCCTCGTCCACCTCCATCCGGACGATCATCTGAGCTCAGGCCTCCGCTGCGAGGCATGTGCATGCTGAACACCGTCTTGCCCATACGCGAATGAAGGATGCCCATCGAGCAAGCCACGCACGGCTCATGTGTGACGTACAACTCTAGCCCATGGCAGAGGTAGCCGTCCTTGTTGGGGTGAGGCTGCTGAAAGCATTGCCTTTCCAGGTCCGTTAGCGGTCCGTCCTCAAAGGCGTCGTATGCTAGGTTTGCTGCGTCCATCGGCTGGCCCGCCGCCTCTCGCTCGTGCCGGACGAGCTTCTGGGCTACCATGCTGATGGCGCGGAGGACGCAGTGTGTCATAGTGTTTGCTGGGCCCGACAGCCCAAACGACTTCTGATGCCACCGGGCGTCCCCGGCCAAGCCGACGAGTTGGGCCTTGCCCTCGTCTCTCTGGATGATGACCGCTCCTATTGCTTCACCGATCCCGGCCTCCTTGGCCTCAAGAGCTACACGATGGGCGAGGGCCATCCAAAGGGAGGCGTCCTCCTTGATTTCCTCAGTTCCACGGGCAACCATACTAGGATGTGGACCGAGGGGGTTGTTCTTCCGATATACCGTAGGCCAGAACTGTGACGACCACATCGCCGCCTGAACCTGAGAGGTCGGTGCCAATAGGGGGATGGGAATGGTCGTGATGAACGGGTCTTTGTCGATGCCCTCGACGCTTGTCATGGCCTGTTCAAGCTCCTCCCGGCCAAAATCTTTAACTTCTCCAACGATGATGTAGATCCATGTCGACTTGGCAACGTGGATCTGCCGACCGGTAGGAGAATCATTCATGAACTGCGTCTTGAGATGGGCGGGGAGATCGGTAGGCTTTGCGCATCTGCGAAGGTGAGGTAGGGGGTTAGCGCTATCATCTGGTCGCATGTTACGCAGGGCCCTAGAGAGTTGATGTCAGCTTCTAGATAGCAACAGTGAGTGTATAAAGCGTAGCACGCATGGGGTAGACTGACGTGATGACCTCGTTGGCTAGTTTTGTAGGGGCTCTCGTGATGTAAGCCTGCACGATCGTATGGTCCTGACGCACTTCCTGAGTGGTCTTCAGAGGAATAAGAACTCCACGACGAAGGTGATGGGGCTTCAAATCGTCCACGAGAGGATTTGGAGCCACCTCACAGGGGCCGCGGAATTCAGGCTTGGTTGAGTGAGACGGCTCGACTGGTTCTTCGACAGGCCCATCGATGGATTCCTCAATAGGTCCATCAAGAGGACCGCCGATGGGAAACGGTTCGACCAAAGCGATGGGTTCCGACATCTTGCTATCAAGTGCGAGTGACTGGCCGAGGTCAGGGACAACAAGCTCTAAGATAGGTAGATCAGTTGCCTGCCGGTGGCTACAGCTGTCTTTCGCGATTGGATAGCCCACCTCTGCCTGGCTTCAAAACACCCTACCCGCCAAACTGAAGCTCTTGGAGAAGAGGATGAGGCGAAGTTGCGCGCGTTGTGTGAGGCCAAAGCCAGAGTCGGGATGGAAAAATGGTGCGGCACTGGAAAGCAAGTTTTGAAGTTCGTCGAAGTTGGGGGAGAAGAGAAGAAAACAAAAGCGTCCAGTTGCCAGAGAGACGAGGAAATGGATGGGTGATGGGCTGTAAGCGAGTGTCGACGTCACGAGGAAGGAGCCAGCGCCTCAGACTTGCATCGTCTCCTGGTCTCCCTCCAAGAGCGACGGAACGTCCAAAAAGGAGCTGGACAATGGATGACAGCAGGCTGGGAATTGGCTGCTGTCAAGCGTTCCGTCCCGTCTTTGTGATCAGGCACCGGAAACGCGGCCACGGAAGGCACTGGATGCCGGCCTAAAAGAAAGAGTGAGAAACAATGGACGATGCATCAATCTGGGAAGCTGCAGAACAAACCAGGAAGGAAGGCCCGCGGGGGGGCAAATGCGCCAGGGAAAGAACGCAAGAACGAGGTCCTTCGATAATAAGGTAGCCGCAGGCAATCAACCCAGGGGCTGTCTCGAAATTGCTCGTCAAGACGTGGTAATGTTATGTTCTTTGTTGTGGCGGCAGTGAAGTTCGTTGAGAGAAGGTGCAGTGTTGGAAAAGTGAAGGCAGTCCAGGTTGTGAGAAAGTGATGGTGAAAGAAAGTGACGGGGAGGAGTGAGCAGGTCACGAGTGTGATTGTCTGCTGGAGGCCCTTTTTTTTCTGGGACTTGCAGACTCTAGAGGACCCGCGGGAAGCGTTTCTGGGAGGGCAGTGCCGGTTGTGAGGCCAGAATTCTGAATTCGCGGCAGACTCTCACTTTTACCACCCTAGATATCCCAACAAACAGCCTCTGCGGGAGGGCCTGAATCACAGACCTCCCAAGCGAAACCCCGTCAGCTTTTGCTCAGAATCACGACAATATATGTCTAGAGCAGTCCGATGCATTGATCTCGAGGCGGTTATGCTGCTGTGTCGGTCCTCGTTTGCGCTGGTCTGGCTAGAAGGAAGCCTTGAGTTCGTGATAGTTTCTAGAAAGACCTTGATGTGTGGCGTTGCAGCCACAGTGCTGTGCCACATCTCACATGCCAGCATTTTGGAGACTCAAAAGGTGGGGGAGAACGTCTCGGTGTAATGTCTCACGAGCTTCAAATTCAGGGACTCCATCTCTTCCTAGAGCACTCCACTTCCACATCCAAACGGCTGACTGCCCAAGGTATATAAAACGTCCAGCTGCCATTCGATCCTCTCTGTCCTCTCTGGCTGCCTTGTGGCCGAACGATTGCCAGTTCCCGATCTCCTGTTCTCGCGGCTGGTCATGATATTCATCTGATGTCGTTCGCGGGCATCGGACCCGATGCGACACCTGATAATCGTCCATTAGCCGTCGGCTGTTGGATTCAGGGCATAGACTGCTTCCTTTTGGCCACCAACACTTCCCCAGACTGCCGTTTGGGGTGATTCTACAGGATTAACCCCGCAACCCCAGAGTCTCGCGATTCCATGCTCTGATTCTCCGGACTTTGATGTCCAGGCGATGCAGCATGCCGGGTTCAAGAGAACGATGACGGTGTTTTCGCATGTCCCCGCGCGATCCCAGGCTTCGAAAACGAGCTTGAAATGACCGACTAGCCATCTTCCCACGTGGGATCCTCAAGACTCAGCCGGGCCTCGAGTGGCAATCGAGCAGCTTTGCAACCCTCGGCGACGAAAGCTCAAGTGCACAACAGGCCATCGCGAATAACTCCACCCCCACCTGAGGGGGAGCTCTGGGATTTGGAATTTCTCCTCAGACGGATTAGGCGGCTTCGAAAGCAGGGTCGTGTGTTTCGATTGCCTTCTTTAGACATCTTCGCATCGTACTGATGTTGCAGCGTCGGCCATACTTCCCCTCACCTGGTTATCTGCCCTTAGGTGGAGGGCTACAAGTCACAAATGAGAAGGAGTTGATGTGTTAGGCTGGGTGATCTTGGTCTGCTCTGCCCTGCTGACCGAAGGACTTGAACAGGGCATTCATCCCACCCTCCAACCTGATAGCGAATTGCCGGACGGGGAAACTGTTGAACTGCCTCAGTTGGTCCCGCTGCCTGTTGATTGAAAGGCTGTTGGAAGCGCATTTATCCCAACCAACCCAAGAAGGAATTGCCCAACGGGGAAACTGTGAAATGGCCTCCCAAGCGGATGAACTATCGGTTCCCCGAGCCCCCTAAGTTGCGGAAATGAGGCTAGTGGCCACTGTCGATTGATGAAGCTCACCTATCACCCGATGTTAAAGTGCCCAGCTTCAGAGGCGACGGAACTGGGGGCCGGACTTTCTAGCGAGGGCTCGGGGCTCCCGCACTGGATCTCCGGCGCCTGAACTGAGATGCCCACCGAGGGCCGGGGTGAAGGCCGAGAAAACCGGAACTTGGGAGGATGGATGACTGGACTTGTGAAGGGAGGAGGAGGCTCCAGCGATCTCAAGAAATCCTGTCTCAGCGTGATGACGCAGACAGAGACGGGACGATGCTCATCCTTTGACGGCAGCAAGTACACAATCAGGTTGATGACGGGCGCAGTGCTGATCATGCAAAATCGTCACAAGACACTTTACACTTGGCAATGGCGTCGTTGGGCGGCAAGGCAAGACACGGTCTCAGCCTCTGATTCTCGATGAGACTCGCTGAGCGATCCAACTGGCGTGTTTCTGCTGACCACAGCGCAATCTACGACGCAAGAAATGCTTTTTCTACAGTTTCTCTCATGATTTGCAGGCATTGCTCAGAGAGGGCGGACGATGCAGCAACCTATCGGGAGGCTCCCCGTGCGGGAGGCCTGGCCGCAGCCGCTGGGCACATCTGCTTTGAGGCCACATGCGCTCACCTGGCCGCAAGATGGCTGGCGGGACGTCACCTTCTGAGAATCCGAGACTGTGGTCCGGCTCGTATCGTCCAGGGCAGAGAGACAGCGACAAGGCTCCCGGGAGAGGGTTGCGTGGCGGCACCGTTGCTACGGAACGGCTCCCTGATGACCCAGCGCCTTGCTGAGACTCGTAAGTTGGCGCAGGCTTCAGGGCCTCGCTCGAACGACCAACTAGGGAGGCCAGCACAGCGAGCGCTCAGCGGCCCTTGCGCGACAGCTCATTAGGGGGGCGAGGCAGGGCAACATGCCAGATGCCTGTCCAGCGGATGGTTGCTTGGGCGCCGCGAGGTAGAGGTGATCAATTAGAGGCCAGGAACCAGACATCCGCCAGGCGACGGTGAGTCAGACTGGCGGCTCGTCCTATGGCGGAGCACATCTTACGAATGACTGATGAATACAATTTCAGGGCGTCGCACTGTTGAGGTCGCTTGCCCCGGCCAGTGTGTTGGGGGGATGACAGTGGTGGATTGGACTGGACTGGACTGACTCCCTGCGCTGCTGCTGCTGCTGCTCCTATTTCCCCGCGCCAGACTAGAGGGCGAGATCGGAGTCGGTTGAGTCCAGTCTTTGGTTTGGAGGGTCTTGTTGGAGTTCAGATTTGCAGAGCCCTTTGAAGAAGGTCTGGGACCGCAGTAGCGCACCGACTTTGGGGGAGACGGCGAGTCAAGCTTGGCTGAATACGGCATGGAACGCCCTGGAGACCGTGAGATGGGGGGGCCTGAGGGGATGGATGTTGCATTGCATGCTGCGAACAGATAGCGCCTCATCCGGGCGCGGGCGAGTTGGACGTCGCGACAGCGAGCGGCCTGGTTACAGCTGATGGAGGGCAACGTATCCATGCACGGCATCGCATGTGGAAGGGCAGGTGAGGGGGGTTTGGGAGGCTTGGGCGAGGATGAGCAATGCCATGCCGATAACACGCCCCCAAGTCGCAGGACAATGTGCGGACGAATCGAACGGGCCACGAGGGAGGTCTGTTGGTCTCGGTGAGTTGCTGTGAGCGTATACTCACACGCCTGCCATTCCCTGCTCTGCCTGCCCTGCTTTGCCCTGCCGCCGCTGCGCCCAGATTGTACTATAATGCAAGCCTTGAGAGACGAGACACAGACAAGCCATAACAAACAAGGCCCATGCCATGGTCTCATAAGGATCCGCAGCCAAGAGGACGACTCAAGTTGTTCCTCTTGGGGTCTAGCGAATCCCGAGACCCTGAACCTGAACTGCTCGGGGATCTCGGTGCGAGTTGCTTTGACGGCCAAGACGGCTTTCAAGAGCGGCTCGCTGGGGAGGCCCTGGACAGGACACTAACTAACAACAGGCGGAATCACTGCTCCTAGACTCTCCCGCCTCCGCAGTCCATCCCATCCATGCCGCAGATATTCCGCCGAGAAGCCGTCTTAGTCGAGACTCGAGAACGGCATCGAATGGAGCTCATCATCTCGAACGCGAACGAGCGAGCGAGCGAGGCCAGCCAAGAAAGAGGGAGGGGGAAGCGCCGGAGGATCCATTGAGGGGGGGCTGTCTCTGACCTCTTCCAGCATAGTCATCGCCCGCCCAGCTGTGATATCAACCATTCCTGGCATAGAGAAGAGCGCAGAGCGGCGGGCGGATAGGCAGGCGGGTAGGCAGGCAGACAAACAAAGGGACAGACGGCAAGCCAAGGCGGGGAAAGCAAGCAAGCTATCACTGAGGGTTTTTTTATGTGAAGGAGTGTCGTAATGCGCGATGAGGCAAGGCGGCATGCAACCTGGCCGCGATGTAAGTGCTCATTGCATTGGATTGGTGTAATTCTGCAGCGTAAGACGATTGATTGCGTCGGTGCTCCGTCCAGCTGAGGAGGATTGCTGGCCATCCCGCGCGCGAGTATTCAAGTCGACGACAATCACAGGCCAAAAAGTAAAAATACAAACGAGTCCATGTGTTGTTGTTGATGACAGGACAGGGACCCTGACATCTGAATATAACTCCGAGACGCCCTCCCCTATTATCATCGACCACAGACCACCAGCCGCCCAACATCACCTCACATGGCCCTCTCGCTCTCCTGACCAGCGACAGGGCAGCCAAGCAACCGAAAGGAGCCCAAGCAACAGACCTGGGAGACCTTGTCAAGGCGCCGAAGCCACGCATACTATAATATACGCACGCCGCGGTGACGGGAGGCCGTAACAGCCAAACCGTTCCTTACAGCACGTACATCACATAATACAGCACAGTCTGTATCACCACCAGACGAAAACGAAACGAGACACACAAACAGATACACGGCTTTCGACAGAAGAAGGCAAGACTCTATACTTGTCATCTCAACACTTCGCTTCTGTATCAGCCTCCAAGCCACCGACCGAAGCCCCCTTGGCTCAACGTCTTTCCATCCCTCTCGTCAGCATCATCGATATCAGCATCCACTTGCACTGCGTCCTGCACGGCACCTGCACCTCAGCCATTTCTCCTCACCAGCAGGACTGGGCTTTTTTCTTTCGACACACAAAGGACAATCCACCTCGCGCGGCCCTAGAACCAGCACCGAGAGCCCCGAAGCGAAGCCGCCACCCCAAAAAGAGACCAAAAAAACCTGCAGCTGGGTCTTGCACGCACCCCCCACAGCGACCTGCCTTAGCCAAGCCTGAAGCTCCAGCGCCGCCTTAGCGTCATCTACAGGCTAGCAGCCGTCGAGTCCACTCGCTCGACCACTGAAGGCAGGCCCTTTCACAGACACAGCACCTGCAGGCGCCTCATCATCGCTGGCTCGGCTCTACCTCTGCTGGACCCCACAGAGGTACCTACCTACGCCTCTGGAATTTATCCCCCCCCATTCCGCTGCAGGGTGAAGTCACTGAGGAGCTGCGAGGTGTGTCAGGGTGCCGGCATCGCTGTAATCCCTGTCGCTGGATAGGCTCTACTCTAATCCTCTGTCGGACTGACTTGGCCCGCGCCCGACTTTCAGATGCCTTCAGCAGTCATCGCGGTGACCCCAGCAGGTACGTTTTGACTTTGCCCCCTCCGGCGCCCCCTGCCGCACCTTCATAAACCACCGCCGGCCAGCCCAGCCAGCAGCCATGACTTCCCCAACCAGATCTGGGCGTATACATTTTACTTTCCACCAGGCACGCCGGAAAAAAAAAAACTTCATCTTGCTCCTGAATTCCTCCTATCATCCATAAATTTACTTTCCGTCGAGACTCTCACGGTCTCATCACCCCTATATAACACTAACGCCCTGCCCTCAGACGCGGGTCGCAAACAATCCAAGCAGTCGGCCCTGGCCAAACTTGTCATGCACAGTCTGCTGCGTCTGTCTCCGTCCTCATCCCCACGATCGCACGCCTCGACATCGCCCACCGACGCAAACGTCCACGACGATCCCGACCTCAATTTTGCTGTTCTTCCACCCCCCGTCGACGATGACCATCTGCCCCCGCCGAATCTCCCAGCCATGGCCGTCGCCCTCCGCGCAATGAACGACCTCACCGACACACCCCCCTATGCGCGGAGCATCAGCTCCACGGCGCCCAGCTCGCCTCGCATGTAAGTGACACCTTGAGAATCGGAACAGCCGCGAAACCTTCCTACAAGCGCACCGGGAGGGTATTTGCCGTGCTGTTGCACTTGCGATGACGAATTGATGCTAATTTTTTTCCCCCAGTCCTCCCCTGCGACAAAATTCGGGAAGCCAAACACCCCGCGTGCGACCGCATGCGACGACGCTCAATATCCCTGGCATGACCAGGTCGCGCGTCTCTCCCGACGGACGAATTCCCTCGCGAGACGTTGCTGCCAAGCTCGTCATTGTCATGGTCGGCCTGCCCGCCCGTGGCAAGTCGTATATTACCAAGAAGCTCCAGCGATACCTCTCATGGCAGCAGCATGACTCACGCATCTTCAATGTTGGAAACCGAAGGCGCGTTGCCGCTGGGCGCAGAGTTTCAGTCCACCCAAAACTGTCACCGGAGCCTGCTCATCGCGATCCCCCCGTTGAGGCTGCTTCCATCCTCCTGAACGGGCTGCCAGCGCCCCACGAAGTCACCTCGCCCGACCAGAATGAGCCCGACGCCTTTGACCTGAATGATGTGGCCGGCAAAGAGACGGAGCAGGTCGACCAGTCGGCCAAGTTTTTTGACCCCAAGAACGAAAAGGCAGCTGCCATGCGTGAGCAGGTGGCCATGGATACCCTGGACGAGCTGCTGGACTATCTTCTTTACAGCGGCGGTGCCGTGGGCATTCTAGATGCGACCAACAGCACCATCAAGCGGCGCCAAAATATTGTGAACCGCATTCGCGAGCGTGAGCCCAAGCTGGGCATCCTCTTCATCGAGAGCATCTGCCGCGACAAGAACCTCCTCGAGGCCAACATGCGCCTCAAGCTCTCGGGCCCCGACTACCGCGACAAGGACCCCCAGAAGTCCCTGGAGGATTTCAAGAAGCGAGTGCAGGCCTATGAGAGCGCCTACGAGCCTCTCGGCGAATACGAAGAGGAACACGACATGCAGTACATTCAGGTGAGCTCAGCTGTCAATGGCCAATGATTCCCCGCGCTGACGGCCTATAATTAGATGATTGATGTTGGACGAAAGCTGGTGCAGCACCGACTCAAGGGATTCTTGAGTAACGGCATCAGCACCTATCTGGCCAGCTTCAACTTGGCGCCGCGCCAGATCTGGATCACCCGGCACGGCCAGAGCGAGGACAACGAGCTCGGCAAGCTGGGTGGCAACTCGCCGCTCACAGAGCGCGGCCACTACTACGGCCAAGCGCTGCACAAGTTCATCACGCACAAGCGCCAGCAGTGGCTGATTGAACAGAAGAGCAAGTTGGCGCAGGCGTCGTTCCCGCCATTGCCGGGCGACAACACGCCGCCTTACCCGGAGATCAATCGGGAGCTCGACGACAAGAACTTTTGTGTGTGGACGTCGATGCTGGAGCGCAGCGTGGACACGGCGGAATATTTCGAGGCCGACGACGACTACGACGTCAAGAACTGGGAGATGCTCAATGAATTGAACGCCGGCCAATTCGAGGGCATGACGTATGCGGAGATCGCGCGGAGATACCCCGAGGAGTACCGGAAGCGTGCAGCCGACAAGCTCAACTACACATATCCCGGCGTCGGCGGCGAAGGCTACCTGCAGGTCATCAGCCGCCTGCGCGACATGGTGCGCGAGATGGAGCGCATCGAAGACCATGTCATTATCATCGGTCACCGTTCCGTATGCCGCGTACTGATGGCCTACTTCATGGATCTGTCCATGGCCGACATTACCGACATGGATGTGCCGCTCGGCATGCTCTACGCCATCGAGCCCAAGCCGTACGGCATCGCCTTCCATGCCTACAAGTACAACGAGGCCCAGGGCTGGTTCGACGAGATGCCGAACTACCAGCCGCAGAAGGCCGCCCGCAACAGCGTTTAACTTTTTATAGTCGGGAGTCGCTCAGCGGCTCCTCGGCGGCAAGTCCGGATTCGCCTCCGGCGTGTATTGATTACTGGCATTTTTTTTTCCTATTGTTTCTTATTTCCGGGATGCTTTCGCCTCTTCTCCTACTGGCGTTTTTTCGGGGTCCAACTTACAGGGAGTTTCTTACGACGAGACGCAAAAAAGGAGGGGTCCTATCACCTATCAATTGGAACGGGAAGGGCATACAACGGAAGACTTACAACAACTACAACTACAACAACAACTACTACTACAAAGACGGTGGCACGGCGTTTTCCGTTCGACGATTGATAAAGAGATACCTCCGATTGCGTTGACACTTTTATTCCGCATCGGCTTTTCCTACCACGGCGTTTGTTTTTTCAGCACGGGATTATTCTAATCAGCGCGTCGCCGCGCTTTGTTTCGGGCTTTGAAGGTCTTGCAGCGCGTTCTCTGTGTGAGGATCCGGGGACCTTGGTTGGGATGGAGGGATGGATTTGTGTGTGCGCCAGACGCACTCGACATGGGATCTCTGCTTAGAAATGCAATGAAAGAGATTTGTCTCTGATAATGTGTAAAAGCAAAACTTGGTTCCGGTGATTTATAGGAACGTACTTTAGGGAAAGGAGTTGTGGTGGTGGCCAGGAGGCTTTGAGAAATAAATGTGGTATTCTTGTTAGAGCTTTTGTCCTATCCTAACGCCATGCAATGCCGTTCCCTGCCAGATGAGAAACCGATGTGAATACTCCAAGCCATGTGCCAATCTCTTCCAACAGTCGGTAGTCTTTCTTCCATTTGTTTCACCACCCTCTACTTCTCCCGCGCCAAAACCATCTTCTCTCTCTCACTCTTCCGCCTCTCAAACTGCTTCTTCGTATGTCTCCGCTCATTCTCCTCCCGACGCTTAATGCTCTTCAGCTCCTCGGTCTTGATCTCCGCCGCCTTCTTCAGCACCTTGGGCACATGGCGATGGCGGCGGATGCGGCGGATCTCCGGCATGTGGTCGTAGCGCTCGACCAGCGCATCGTTATACTCGAGGGCCTGGCGCTGGCGCGCTGATTTGACGCCCTCACGGGAGGAGGCGTTGGCGCGCCAGAGACGCACGTTGCCGTCGTCCGAGCCGGAGAGCACGTAGCGGGCGTCGGGGGTCCAGCGCGCGGCCATGACGCGCTGCATGCGCTTTGTGTGGTAGACGTCGCGCGAGTGGCCGCGGTCGCGGTGCCAGAGGCGGACTGTGCGGTCCCATGATGCTGAGACGAGCTCCTCGCCTGTAGGTGAGAACTCGACGTCCATGACGGCGGCGACGTGGTCCTTGAGCACGTTGAGGGCCCGGTCGAAGCGCCGCATGTCGAAGATGTAGATGTTGTGGTCCTCTGATGCGGCAGCAATGTTAAACGCCTCCATGGGGTTCCAGGCAAGGCGGTTGCTGGCGAACTTGAGGACTGTCTTGGTGACGGGTGTGGAGGAGCGCAGGTCGTAGATGACGAGGGAGCGGTCGTTGGAGCAGGACGCCAGCACGGAGGTCTCGACGTAGTTGAAGGCGACGTTGGTGATGGTGTCAACGCTTGTGGGCCAGTGAAGCACCTCGGGAGCTGCTGTGTGCCGCTCGAGATCGTAGATAGAGATGACGCTTGAGGCTGCGGCAAAGGCATTGCGCGAGCGATGGTGTGAAAGGCTGGTGAAGGCGCCGGATCCGAGCCAGGACGAGATGGGCGCGGCCTCGGCAGGCGTGTTGTACGGGTCGAACAGCTTGACGGTCTTGTCCGCCGCGCAAGTCAGAAGTTTCTGGTCGCGCGTCCAGTCCATCCCCTTCACAATGTTCTCGTGCGCAGTCGTATGCCAGATCTCGTCCCGGTCCGCCAGATCCCACACCTTAACCACTCCATCACCACTACCACTCGCGATATGCTCCAACGAATTGGGATCCTTGGCAATCGAGTAGACACCATCGACATGTCCTCGACCTAATTGCCCAATGAAGGGCTGCGCATGCATGCGCTCGAGCTTGACGGCATTGAGGGCTCGTTTGTACTCTCGCGCGCGCTCGAACGGGTGCAGCGCCGAGTCGAGATTCCGGGGCTGCTTCGCGACGTCGGAGCCCGGGGCCTGGTGGGCGGATACCGAGCGGCTGAGGGCTTTTATCTTCATGATGCCGGTGTGATCTCGGCGGTGAAAGCTGTAAAAAGCAGCCCCGGATTTTCGTGGTGGTTGTCGCTGAGGTGAGGTCGTGATGGCGGGGAATTTTTTTTTCTGTTATCGGGTAGCTTCCATGCAGGCCGATAAGGACCCGGAGGATGAATAATCCGCCCTGCAGGTACCAGCGCTCCATCGAACAAAGGCGCATCGAGGCGAACTGCGTCTACTTCTGAAAACCATCCTTAACCACGTTGTTCATCGCAATTCTCGAATCGCCCACCGCCGCTTTTCGACTTCACGCGCATTGCTACTGCCCTAAATCTATCGCATCTATAGCAGTCTACTTTTCTCCGTGCGCGCGAACCGCTGGGGTTCGCCTGATTCGCCGCCATGGACGGGATGGATTACGACCCGATGGTGTTGGACGGGGCGTCCGAGGCGCCTCAAGTGAAGATCTCGGCAGTACGACGGCCTTGAACTGCGGATGAGACTGTGCTTACGCGATGCGCATTTAGGCCGATGTCACCCACGTCGATTTCGAGCTCTCCAAGACCAACCTCCCTTTCGCCAACGCCATCCGCAGAGTTATCCAGGCCGAGGTGCCTACCGTCGCTATCGACCTCGTCGAGATCGAGGTCAACAGCTCGGTGCTGGCCGACGAGTTCATTGCCCACCGTCTGGGTCTCATCCCGCTCAACTCGAAGAACGTCGGCGAGCTCAACAACTCGCGAGATTGCGACTGTGAGCAATACTGCGAGCAGTGCTCCGTGACATTGACGCTGCATGCCAAGTGCACGTCGGACGAGATCATGAAGGTGTATGCGCGCGACCTGGTTGTGGATGAGCGCCATGCGAACTCGGTGGGCAGCCCGGTGATCATGGACCCGGAGGGCTATGGATGTTTGATCGCCAAGCTGCGCAAGGACCAGGAGTTGAAGCTGAGTTGCGTCGCGAAGAAGGGTATTGCGAAGGAACATGCAAAGTGGATGCCTACATCGGCGGTTGGATTTGAATACGATCCTCACAACAAGCTACATCATCTCGATATGTGGTTTGAGAACGACACTGACCCAGAGAAGGAATGGTAAGGAGCAGATACAGACGCCAAGTCCTGACGGAGGCTGACAGACTTTAGGCCAAAGAGCAAATACGCCAACTGGGAAGATCCCGTGCAAGAAGGCGAAGTATTTGACTACGATGCTCGGGCTAACCGGTTCTACTTTGAGGTGGAGGCATCGGGATCGATGGAACCCGATCAGATTGTGCAAACGGGCATAAGAGTCCTGCAACAGAAGATTGGCGCTCTCTTGAAGGGCCTTGATCCGCGCAAGTACGGTGGTGATGAAGCCGAGTTTGACGGCCCGCGAAGTCCAGATATGAACATGGACGGCGGCACGACGCCCTGGCAGGATGGCGGCTACACGTCCTACGGCGGCGGCGGCAACACGGCGTATGGAGGCGGCATGACGGCATATGGCACGACGCCGTACGGACAGTCCTCATGGCAATGAGCAGAGGCTTCATCGAGTTCAGGGTAAAAAGACAAAACAAAAGGACTTACTGGATTGTGTAATACAAGAACGGATTGGTGGCTGGGAGCGATGGGGTTACATCTAGAGGCGTGTATAGTATGGATGGGCCACCAGAGAGCATAGCACGGACGGTTCGGTGAATGGAGTCGTTTATTTTTCTCTAACCCAGTTCTATCCCATGTCCCTGAAGACCAGGTACCCCTTCCATCCGGCCTCACCTCATGCTCACCTCACCGTCACCCGGTCGTGAGCCCAACTCCCTCTTTCGCATATGCTGGTCAACATACATACATAGTATACATGGGCCTACAAACTCGAAGCCTGCGAGCGTCCCCCGCCCGGCTCAGATGCTCTATCGTGCCGAAAAACGCCGTCAATGATAACAACCACACCATTTGCTCCGCCGTCCCCGTGGGGAGTGCTGCGATGGCGGTGGACAACAGTTTGGCGGGAAGAAACGAAGAAACAGAACAGTCAAAACAGACGAATGCAAATCAAACGCCGCATACCCCTTCTACCTTGCTCTATGTGTCCGGTCTACAACTTTGCCTCTAAGCCGCGCATTTTGCGGTACGCCTTGCGGTGCATCTCCAGGAAGACAAATGTACAGATGGTTTGACTGGAGGGGGTCAGTGGGCTGTTTTGACGGATGGTATGGGGGGGATTTGGGGGAGAAGGAGGGGAAAAGGGGGGAAAGGAAGACTCACGGTCCAAGTCGGAGGAAACTCGGCACCCAGCCCTTGAACATCCAGCGCAGACCATCAGACTTGTAGATATCGCCAATCAACTGCACGACGCCGTGGCCATGCGTCGAGGACATGATACGGGTCTTGATCACGTCGATGGGGCTCGTCACCGTGGCGGCCACCAGCCCGGCCAGGAAGGACGCCGAGAAATGCGTGGTGAGGTTGTCCTCGAGCGGCGTGTAGGTCAGCAGCAGGCGCTTGGCGACGTCGTAGCTGGCGAGCTGCGAGGCCGTCATGAAGGCGGCGCGCGTGCTGTTGGGGAACCAGCCGCGGAACCAGCTGCGCAGGCCCTCCTCGCGCGCCATGCGCACCATGCCGTCCACCGCGTGCTTGTAGTTGCGGCGCTGCTCAGGCGGAAGCGCGGCGTCGTGCTGCATGCGCACGTTCAGCACGTCGGCGAAGTTGCCCGCGATGCCGCCCACGAAGCCCGACGTCACGGCGAGTCCGACGAGGGTCGCGAAGCCGGGTTCGTGGCCGGTGCGGGTGATGCGCTGCTTGAGCTCCTCGTAGATGCCGAAGCGGACCGTCGAGTACGTCAGCTGGCGCAGCAGCGATGCTGATAGCCCGTTGTAGAGGCCGAGGGGGCCTGCTGTCCGCACGATGTGCACGAAGGTGCCGGACATGTTCTTGGGCGCATTGCCGGTGCGGGTTTGGAGGCGCACCTGGAGGGAGAAGGTCAACCGGGGAGTTCGTGAGGGTCTAAAGGGGGAGAGCGTACCTTGACTGCAGCATTGGTTAGCTGATGAACTCTGGACGGAGATAAGACGAGGAGGAGGACATACCAAGATCCAGCGGGTGGGTGACGCAGGCGGCCATGCTGCTGGCGCTGCCGCCGAACCAGAAGGGATACCGGATGGCGTCTCGCTTGAGCATCTTCTCCTCGGCCTGGGCCTTGGCCTCAGTGGCGGCGGTTCGTGCAGCCATGGCGGACATTTTCGATCAATCGATTGACGGCCTAGGAGCAAAGCAGACGGAGGGGACGGACGAGCGTGCGCCGACGACGATAAGCCACAGCCGGTCTCGGGTCGGGCAGGGGAGGAAGAAAGATGGAAAAAGAGGATCAGGGCTCGCTGCTTGTCGACATTCCGATGCTGCACCTTAGCGACGACAGTGGGCAGTTGTCTTGTCAGCAGAGGGAGCTCCGTGCGACGATGCGGTACGGTCGGTAGGGTATCTCGTCATGGATGGATGGGCGAATCCCAGAATTTTGATTGACTTTCGGGGTCCGAAGCGGAGCTTCATTTAGGATCCGAACTGGGAGCCACCCTTATGGGCCTTATCCTTGCCGAGGGGTCGGCCTGGGCTGCTGCGCGCCGTCCGGGGGAAAAGTCCGTAGGGCGAGGCCCGGCGGGGTCCCGGAGGCGGTTAATCCGGGCCCCAGGTCCGATGGAATCTTTCACAGCTGCCCGAGGGTGGGACGACGACGACGATCCATCCTCCGAGGTCGACATATATCGCCAGCCTGCGGAATTTCCGCCTGCCCTTCCGCTTCTGACCTCGGCCACCTTTCGTTTTTGCCGTCATGAGGTTGCTTTCTGTGCAGAGCGTGCGCTGCTGCGGCTTTGCGACGCGCGCTGCACAGCAACTCTCCCGGAGCTCGGTCCTGCTGCAAAGAGCTCGATGCTACTCCTCAGGTCGGTCAATGCCGCCTTCGCCGCGCCAGGACATCGCCATTTACTCCTTCTAGACACTGGCAAGCGCTCCATTCCGGGCGCCGTGACCGTCCGAGGAGCTTCCTACCCGACCGATCCCGAATGGTTCAACGTGCCGTCCAACGTGCTCGCCGCGACCTCCCGCAAGCTGCACCTCCAGCCCGACCACCCAATTGCTATCACACGACAGATCATCCAGTCCAATTTTCCCTCGCCGACTTACAAGTACTATAATGAGTTCAGCCCTGCTGTCACAACCCACCAGAACTTCGATTCTTTGGGCTTTCCGCCGAATCATCCCGGGAGAGCCCTCTCGGATACCTACTACATCAACAAGGACACGCTGCTACGGACACATACCAGCGCACACCAGGCCGATACCTTCAGGGCTAACGAAAGCGATGGGTACCTCGTCGCGGCGGACGTGTACCGTCGAGATGCCATTGACCGGAGTCATTACCCCGTATTTCATCAGATGGAAGGTGCCCGATCGTGGGACCGCAACACCGTCCCCAACGGCGACATCGCCGCGGCAGTGTGGAAGGACTTTGAACAGCTCCCTAAGCATGATATCAAGGTCGACGATCAAGGTCCGGTAGCCCACGAGGGCAACCCCGTCCAAGAAGGGCACCACTCGGCCGCTGAGGCTGCTGCTATCGGCGCCCACCTGAAGCGATCCCTGGAGTGCATGGTCATCAACGTCTTCACACGCGCAAAGCAGGCAGCCCTCAAAGACGACCCCAACTTCGTCGATGAGCCGCTGCAGATGCGCTGGGTCGAGGCCTACTTCCCCTTCACCAGCCCATCATGGGAGCTCGAAGTGTACTACGCCGGCGACTGGCTCGAAGTGCTCGGATGCGGTGTCGTCAAGCAGGAATTGTACATCAACGCCGGCGTGCCGTCGAAGCTAGGCTGGGCTTTTGGCATCGGCATTGACCGCATCGCTATGCTGCTGTTCAAGATCCCTGACATTCGGCTCTTCTGGTCACAGGACCAGCGTTTTCTTACGCAGTTTACCGGCGTTTCGGACAAGCTTGATACGCTCAAGCGCTTCGTGCCCTTCTCAAGGTACCCGCCGTGTCCTAAGGATGTGTCCTTCTGGTTGACCTCCACGTCGTCGGCGTCGGGGGGTAATACCAAGGGCACTTTCCACGAGAACGACGTGATGGAGCTGGTGCGCAACATCGCGGGTGATGTGGTTGAGGATGTGCGTCTGATCGACGAGTTCACGCATCCGAAGACGGGGCGCAAGAGCATGGCGTACCGCATTGTGTACCGCAGTTTGGAGAGGACGTTGACCAACGAGGAGGCTAACGCGTTCCATGAGGATGTTCGCAAGGCGTTGGTTAAGGAGCTTGGGGTTGAGCTGCGGTGAGGCCTCCTCGGCTGAGCTAGTGCTCTGCCCAGGAATTGTATGTTGGCCTGCTGTCTCGTACCACACCTATCAAGGAGAGTCTACCTTGATGAACGCCCATTGTTCGGCCTGACAAGGCTCTACGCCCCGGAGTCCTCTGGCTTGGAGAAGAAAGGTCCTAAACCACCATACATGCGGATGCATGCGTTCTTGTATACTATCTGTATCATAACCTGTAATACTGTAAAAAAAGATTAAGCGACACTGGCTTTTAGAGTTGTAATACGCTTTTGCAAAAGAGTGCGCGCCGTACATTAAAATTTGAGTGTCCTTGCTGGTGATGTTGTCACGCTTTAGCCGCCGACACTCCGGTGAGCCTTGTGTCGATGTGAAACGCTGTTGGCCGCAATACGCCGCCATCATGGAGGTGTCTGTATGGCTAGAGATATGCATTTTCCTAAGCGCCCAATACTGCACAGCCATCTTCGCCTTTATATTAGCATTAGGGACTGCTGGTTGAAATATATCGCATCTTCCCATCTAAGTCGCTTGGTTTTGATTCCTGGATACCTCTCTAACTTGACCGACGGCTAATTTGCCAGAATCTCATTTCGTTGATTCTCCCTCCCTGCTGTCATACTCTGACATGGCTGCGGCCGCCGCCTCTGTTATTATCCAAACCCTTAGCCGGGGAGAGATCCTCAAAGCGGTCGCACAATATGGACCAGAAACAGTGCTCGTTTTGTGGCAAATGCTCAATCGGCAGAAAGAGGGAGCCGCATGGAATGAACAACAGAAGACATATCAGGAAATGCGAGAAGCCATACCGGGCATGATTAGAGACATACGGGAGAGAGAGATTAGAGTTGTCCCGCAGGCATTCAACTCAGCACCAACTTTTCTTGACTACTTTCAAGCGGCCGCTCTTGGTGGTATACCTCTAGTTCTTTTGGATCTCACAAGCGCCATTAAGCGAGTTGGTGCAAGTCTCGACGCTATACGATCCGAACTCGCGATTGCGAACGTTGCCACGATACAGGGTTGGGGTGATGGCGGGTTTGGGGCATATGTGCATCGATTTGTCCAGAACGAGATGGCTACCGTCAACCGTCAAGGAGAGGGTGGTGCAGGCAACGAGCGCCATTTCTTCTATGTGTGGCACCCAGACAGTGATTGGTATCCGGTGTTCGAACAAAAGCAGATCGAAGATAGCCTTGGCCCTGCCTTTGGTGGCTACCATCACGAACTCGAGACGATTTGCCTGAGAATGAGAAGCGACAGAAGGGCTCTCATTGCGACGACTGATTACGGCCGTACCGCGATTTTCCATCTCATCATTCCGGCTTACCAACCTCTCGTAATAGACCATCCTATTGCCTTTGCCGACGAGTTGCTACCACTGGTTGTTACCGGCAGTCGTCATCGAGGTACCGACCTTGTTTGGTTTGAACTTTGGCAGAAGTCACAGGGGTTGCAGCTTAACTACATCAGCATCCTACCAGATCGAAATAATCCGGCAGTAATAGGCGGTGCTGTGGGGTTCGTGGGCTGTTGGCTTGGTGTAGCTGGTTGTGCAGTCGCATCTGCTGCCTTTCCACCTTGTGCGCCAGTTGCGGCGATTGTAGCTGATGGTTTTGGGACAGCTGCGGTGGGATCATGGACTGTCTGTGCGGCGGGGGGGATTTACGGCGGTCTGACGCAGAAAGAGACCTTACGCCTAGGAGATCCTGTATTTTTAGAGTGATCGGATGTCTGTATTGGTGACTACTCCCAGCCTCAGTATGTAGCGTATGACCATATGAAAATAAGTAAGTTGAACAAGGATTTGTAGTTGGAGTTTGTCTTGTCCGTATTCCGGAGAAGTACGAAACCATGTAACTACTTCATTTATTTTAGTAAATTAGTTATCTAGTAATGTTCATGCCGTTGAAAGACAGTCACCGGGTAGATGATCAGCCAAATTACCCAAATATGAAGTTTCCTTTGAACGAAACAGGCATAGCCAGGAGTGCCGTTCAAAGATATCATGCAAGGGATCCATATTTCAAAAAAGGCATTGAAATCAAAGAAATAGGGTGGCCGCAGAAATAAAGATGCAGATTGAGAAGCTAATGAGACGGCAATATCCCCCTGCTCAAGGTATCTGGAGGACTTTGACAAGCTTGTACGACTGAGATTGGACTGGCCAGACCCAGCTGAGTCCATCATGTTTATTCAGCCAAACGATACTCAATGACTACAGCGGAGTATGCGAAGGGGAGAGGGGTGATGAAGGCGGAGTTTTGATAGTGTCTATGTCACAGCCCGCTGCGCCCAGCCTGTGGATGCCACCGAAAACGCCAGCAGAAAGGGGGAATTTGTTGAGGCATCTGAGCCACGCAACAACAGTATACGGAAATGAAAGAAATTTGATGACAATCCTGGCTTGGGCGCTGTCGTGTGCCGAGGCGGTTTTCATACGTCATTGTGTCTTGATTTGCTCTTCACGATGCGCCCTCAGCGGAGATGATGTCGTTGCGGCTCAGCCACGGTGATGATCAGCTCTGGCTCTAGGTCCAGCTCCCTCCCGGAACGGGGTGGGGGAGCCAGTCCGGGATGTGGCTGGTGCTGGTGGCCAACGAGGTGAAACGGGTTAGCAAGCCGGCAGACTCTGATCCAGGCACAAGGAACCGTGGCACCGAGAGACGGGGAATGCGGACGGCCGCGAGGCCTATAGACTAGGGGTCTGGTCTATTGATTCCAGCACTCTGCCAGCCGAGGTGGTCAGTGGTGGATCACCGTGACGGCGATGGCGATGGCGATGGCGATGACCTGGAAGACGGGGTGGAAGTAAAGGAGAAATAAGAACTTTGAGGTGAAAACAAGGCCGTGGCGCTGGGATGATGACAAAGGAACAAATGCCTTGTTTGTTCCCCCAGCCCTGGCCTGCCGCTTCTGCAGACGGAGGGCGATCGCCGGGACGGACGGTCGCATCGCATCGGGGCAGCAACACCGGCGACTTGCCTGAAGCGGGCATTGCCAGCTGCCACATCGGCGTCAAAGTGAGGGATCCGGCCGTCCAGCGTCGCTTGCCAGCACTGCCCGCTCTGCGTAGACCCAGGATTGGATTCACGCGCTCGTCACTCGCTGCGCCGACAGGAAGGGCCGTGGCCAGGGCGCCTGAACAATTCGATCCCGTGCCCCAAACCGCCTGGAGCATTGTCATCGAATGGATGATTCCTTTGTCGACGACAGCCGCATCCCCCAGATCCAATCATCCCCGTACGCTCTGTATGAGGGCGCCAAGTGAAGCTGGACAAAGACCACCAGGGCCTCTACAGCTCAGCCATCACGACCCGAATACGCTTAATCATGCGCGGAAGAATTTGAGAAAATTCGATTCAACATCACGAGTCGAGAAGGTTCGCTGCCAGGACACAGCCCTCAACATCCGACGCTGGCCTTTGCCACTACCGTATAGAGTGCTGTTAAGCCTGTTAAGCCCCGCGCGGCACCTGCCATACAGTCCGCTAACGAGGGCCTGCGACTTCCCGGGCTTGCGTCTTAGCCCCCCACCCCCGTGGACAAAACGGTGGGGCCGACCGGCGGCAGTGCATCTTCTCGCTACTGGCGGGCAGGCGCAGGGCAGCCGCGAATGGGGGAAGGAGGCACCCGGCCGATATGGATGCATATAAAGATCATGTCGGGGCTGGCGCCTTCTTGCACTCTTGCACTTTCAGAACCTCACCCACGCTCTCTCGACTCTCGACTCTCCACGGCCACACTCAGCCAGCTCAGGCGACGACGACGACCATCTTACGACATTTGCAGAATCCTGTTATCGCATACACCCGACACTGAGCCTCTGTGCTGTACCTCTTCTGCGCCGCCACACACTCCGTTGCCTCCTTCGAGAGCCAACCACCCGAGACAGCCTTAAGCAGTTGCTGTCAGGCCCAACCAACACTCAACACCACACACACAACCACCGCACACACCATGTCTTCACCATCCTCACCCGCAGGCTCCTCGTCTCGCCAATCCCGCTCCTCCTCCAACGCCTCGCGGCGCTCCAACCTCACCCTCGACCTCTCCAACCTGCCCCCGCTCAGCCTCCCGACACCGCCCTCCAACACTCTGCTCTTCACCAACCTCAACAACACCGACATCTTCCTGCCCGAGAACCTCGAGACCATCAAGGATCTGGTTGCGCACACGGCCAATATCCACGCCTTCGCGCCCCTCAAGTCCTTCCGCCGCATCCTCATCTCCTTCTTCGACATCGACTCAGCCATCGCCGTGAAACAAATCTGGGACGGCGAGGCTGTTATGGGCGAGCAGGTCAAGGTGTACTTCGGCCAGCCCACTCCCGTTGAGGCCCGCGACGAGCATCTTGCCCTGCCTGACGCTGGCAAGCTGTTCTTCATCTCCCCACCGCCCTCGCCCCCGCACGGCTGGGAGATGCGCCTCGAGGATGCCCCCAACAAGCTCGTCCACGCCGAGGATCTCGCGGAGGCTCTGTCCAAACTGCACCACCGTGCCGAGGCCATCGACTCGACGTCGCCGATCACGCCGCCTGACTCGGCCATGCCGGGCCGTCGGAGCCGCAGCTCGACGCTCATCTTCAAGCCTACGGAGGACCACATCCCCGCGGTTATTGTAGATGATATGACGGACGAGCCGGAAGATGAGTCGTTGAGCCCTATTGACAGCTCTAAGCCTATTATGGCTCACACTGCGCGGCCACCCGTGGAGCTTATGCACGACGCATAAGTGTTCGCGTGTCATGGACACTGTGTGATTTGGCGTTTTGCGGAGTTTAAGGGACTTGATTATAGTCCAGAATGTCGTGGCTTCCTAGGTTCTCAAGGATCGGATTTAGCATTTTATCCGGATAAGGAGTTTTGCTCATTCGCAGCGTCTCTGCATTAGGGTTCAGGAGCAGAAAAAAAGAGAATTATTTCGTACTCTCATCATCTACAGGTATTGCTTGGAGATGTTAATTCTAGAGGTAGCCGTGGTTTAATCCACTGTATAATAGCCCATGGCCTGAATATCCAGACTGGCTGTATAAAAAAAGATGATAATTTGATATACATCCACAACGACCATCCTGCGCGGCATATCCGTGAAATGAAACACTTGTCTCTACCACGAGCTGAGTAACATATGCACCTGCGCCATCACTGCAGACATAACGTGATGTGGAATCCCGCGCAAACAACTCACGACCCCAAGCCCAGCCATAACCGCCAACGCTACTGCGCCGAGCAGCACAGCCCGCCCCCGTGGACGCTCAGTCGGGTGGCGGACAGGTTTAGACTCTTGGCCAAGAAGTGTTGTTTTGCCAAGACGGGGAACATACTGGAAGGCGAATTTTGTGCCGTCGGGGAAATGGCTTGCGATCATTGCGCGGGTGAGGTGGATGAATCGCTGCGTGATGTTAGTCGTTGAAGGTTATGGGGAGGGGAAAGGGGCTTACTTCGTCGCGCCTTGCTTGCATATGTGATGGTAGGAAGGGGTAGCTGTAACTCAGGCACAGTAAGAGCAGACACTGCGTCCACACAAGTATACGGTAGTAAAGCCTTGGCCTATCAATTCCTAGAGCGGCCGCAAGATCCGTCCCGTTCAGCCGGTAGGCCTGCGCAGCGAGATACTCCCTTGACGCATGCAGCGGCGGCATTCCCGCCTCTGCCGTGAGAATATTGTTTGCCAAGATCCGCGACATTGGTGATGGCTGCACTTCCGCCACCATGATAGACTCCATCATGGCCTTTGCCTTCTCAGGCGTGGCCATCCAATCTACCGGCGTGCCCAACAAGTATCCTACCCACCGCCACAACGCAAGGTAATCTGCGGTCTGTTGTCTCGACAGAAACACGCCCTGCCGCGGGAGTGCCATATACACTATCGAAGCAGAGTACACGGCCACAGTCCCAATGCAGTGCAGATCGTTCACCGGCACTCCCCACGCCTGTACATCGAAGTACCCCGAATGAGAGCTCTCCAGACGCATTAGTCTGCGCCGCACCGCAGCATGAAGTAGCCGCACTCGCACAGTGGACTCAAAGCCCGGGCTACCAGGGTGCAGCGGCGAGGACACTACGTCGATGAAGTGCTGCAGCGTTTCGAGAAGGCGACGGCGGGTGACGTGCACGCTGAAGCCACCGGTGCGGGACAGTGTTTCGACGACGCGATGGGCGGCCATGCCGCCAAGGAGGGATTTGTACATGAGCTGGGAGGTAATGAGACGGGCTATGAAGAGAAAGGGGAACAGGGGCTTACGCCGAGGAGGATCTGGCCGCTGAATTGGTAGACAAGACGCTGACCGCGATGAATTTGCGCCCAATCTACCCACTCGGGGACTGTAGAAACTTCTTTCCATAGCTCGCCTAGGATTTTGTCTGTGGCTGCATGCTGTTTAAGAAGAGCGTAGATATCTCGCTGGCCTTCTTGTCCTGCGGTATGGGGACAGCCGGAATCGTTGGAATTTGATGGTGAGATGAGGTCCAAGCGATCCAAGGTATCTGTTGCAAGCTTGTCGTAACTGTAGAGTAAGTGATGCAATTGAGAGGCAGATAAGTGTTCAGATGTCCAAGAAAACTTATGATCCCATAAGACTATAGTGTCTTTGCTATTGAACAGAGACCAAAACATTGTGATATGAGAAAGTGTGATAACTTGATGAGATTCGCATGAAGTCGCATGTCCTTACGACCAGAGCACTCTTGTGTCAGACTTCATGGGCAAATGGATATGTGAAAACAGAAAGTTTTCAAGTTCTTAATGTGTGGCGATTTCATTGATCCGGAGCTGGCATCGTAAAGGGGGGTAGCTAAGTATGGAGATCCCGTAGGCTAGTTCATGACTTCATGACAACTCGATTTTGGCCTTCCCACAAGAGGCGAGAAGCCCGGTTTCAAAGCAGTAATAGACATTTAAGAAGTTCAAGAACTTGGAGGCATCCCATATGTTACAGGGTTTGGCGAATCGGTAAATTGAGCCGTCATGTTTTCTGTTAGTGACAAGGGCAGCGGGGACTTTCATCCTCAAAATGACTATGAGAGTGCCTTAACTTGACAGGCTTAAAATATCGTGGGATTGGGTCCTTAAGGGCTCATGGCAGCGAGATACTGCCTTTACTACCTTCCGTTTGCCATCTCTGGCCATGATTTGAAGGAGGCTTGGGAGTGAGTAGGGGGAATGAAGTATTGACTATCTCCACTTTCCACTTGATCTCGATCTTGGAAAGAAACAAATCGACTACCAGAAGAGACTTGGGCTGGTTCGAAATACAAGCCAGACTTACAACAACTGCTAATGAATGTGTCAGTGAAAGAGGGCGGACAGCATCATGGACTGTCGCATGAGGTCGTCGATGGGCGGAAAAGGCCCGACGATAATCCTGACTGCACTAATACCGGGAAGGCCCACATTCGGCCCCCGGCCCCGGACGTTAGTGAAAGCCTGAGCCGCCAAACTGGTCAACTTTTCTCTGTCGAATTTCCAGCTGACGACCATCACGGCCTCAAACCCCGATATGATGGGATGTTCCTGTCGCATTACGCCCATGCGCATCTTTGTGCAAGGGCTGGCTCAAGTCCACCAGCTTGAGTCCTCAGCGAGTCGTCTTCGATCACCCGCAGCGTCTTCTCTTTGGCGAAATCAACTTGCACACGCGAGACAGGATCGAGGTCTTCATGGCACGCGATATCTGAGGAGCGCGGAAGCAACAGCGAGTGCGGCCGATTCAACCCCGACCAAGACCGAAGATGTTCCTAAGTCACCACAAAACGAGAATTTCTCGAGTTCTTCACCAAACCCGACCGAACCGTCGCACCCATCGAGCGAAACCTCAAGGCCACCTACTGAGGATGCGTTGTCTTCTCTAATATCGGAGACGTCCCAGAGCTCGACTTCCGTACCCGAGAATACGCAACCAAAGAAGGATCGAGGAAAGAAGGACATGTCTCCAGCAGAGAGACACGCTCGATGGCGAACAGCCGGCGAGCCACTCGCTGAACCGCGGAGGAAGAAGCCCACCACAGCTTCCGAAACGAATCCCAAACCCACCGACGACAAACCTCATGAAGAACGCAAAAAGCCCGCCTGGGTACTACAGAAAGAAGCCCTCAAGCAGAAATTCCCCTCCGGCTGGAAACCCGTCAAACGCCTCTCCCCCGACGCCCTCGCCGGCATCCGCGCCCTCAACGCCCAATTCCCCGACATCTACACGACAACGCGCCTAGCCGCCAAATTCGAGATGTCGCCCGAAGCCATCCGGCGCATCCTGCGCAGCAAATGGACCCCGTCAGCCGACGAGGAGCAAGCGCGCCAGGAGCGCTGGTTCCGGCGCGGGCAGTCGGTGTATGAGCGCAAGGCGGCGCTGGGCGTGAAGCCGCCGAAGAGGTGGCGCGAGGAGGGCATTGCGCGCGATCCGAGTTGGCATTTGTGGCGGGAGGGTGCGGTGAGGCGGAATAGGGAGTTTGAGGAGGAGGAGAGGAGGGTTCATCGGCTGGTGCTGCAGAAGAGGAACTCGGGTGGGCGGGGAGAGGGTTGAGCGTGTGGGATGGGTGTTCGAGTATGACTCGATTGTAAAATAGCCCTGGAGGCGTGTATTATCTGTACAATACCAGCATTTTGAACATAGACAGGCATGGCCTTGAATACATCTCTGATAATATGACCATAATTATTATTCTAAGGGTAGTTTCCTGTTTAATGCAAACATGCAAACTTGTAATGTCTCGGTTTCTATTGAGTTGCCCACGCAGAAGTGAAGGCGAATCTCTCTTGAGATGCAGGCTGAGGAACACCCTAACCAACCGTAGTATTCCACCACCTCCGAGAATACAAGTCAGATTCAAGCTGCATTCGGCTCAACTCGGCGACTTTCCAACAAATCCCCTGACTAATTCAATCCCGAGTCCGTAGCTACATCCCAGCAGCACTTAGTCCTTGTCCGTTCAGTTCGTCCGAGACACGCACAAACACCAGAACTCAGACAGCCCCAACACAACCCGAACAAATTGACTATCCACTTAGGCTCGCTTCACCTAAGGGGATCTAGCCTCATCTCTACGATTTCCGTATTTGACTCGTGGCTTTGTCAGCTGGGTGCTGATGTTCGCGGTCGAACTGGTGCTTCGTCCGTTCTCGGCGCCCGAACGGACGAAACGCTGCATCTAGATCCAAAGCTTCGAGGCTGAGAGGTGGGCTTGAAAGTGAAACTATGAAACGATTACCAAGATTACCAAGCAAATGAAAGTTCTAATAGCGAAGAGCGAGGCTGAGATAGTATTTAAATGTTCAATTGGTCTCCTATCAGATGGTTGTTAGGAATCATCATAGTTCACAACATTTCTAGCCACCAAAGACTACACCCCTACTTCAAGCACACCAAAACTCCATTACATTCGTCTTAGCACTATTATCAGATACACTATGGCTCCTCAAGGACGAAAGATTGCCATCGTTGGCGGATCAGGCACCATTGGTTCAGTGACCCTGTCCGCTCTCCTGGCCAAGAACATCCACACCATCACAGCCATTTCCCGCGCCGACTCCAGCGCGGAGTTCCCGCCAAACGTCATTGTCAAAAAGGGCTCCTACGACGATGAGGATTTCCTCGTGTCTGCCCTGGAAGGCCAGGACGTTCTCATCCTGCAGCTGGGCCGCTTCGCCATGAACATTCAAGAAACCTTCATCCGCGCCGCTGCCAAGGCTGGCGTCTCGTACATCCTGCCCACAGAGTTTGGCAGCGACCCCGAAGCCGAGCAGATGAATCGTGAGATGCCGATGCTGTACGAGAAGGCTGAGAAGCGCGAGCTGGTGGAGAAGTTGGGTGTTGGCAGCTGGATCGCCGTCGTCAACAACCCGTGGTTCGACTGGTCCATGGCCCAAGGTTTCTACGGAATCGACATCAAGGCTCGCAAGGCGACGCTATGGAACGGCGGCAAGACCAAGGTGAATACGGCGACGTTGCGGCGCGTGGGCGAGTCTGTGGCTTCGTTGTTGAGTCTGCCGGAAGAGGAGTTGGCAGCCTTTAAGAACAAGCCATTCTACACAACTTCGTTCCATATCACGCAGCGAGAGATGCTGGATGCCGTGCAGCGAGTGACAGGCACGACAGATGCAGACTGGGAGATTGAGAGCAAAGACATTTCCGTGGTGGCTCAGGAAGCAGATGCGGAAATGCAGAAGGGTAACATGATGGCCATGATCCCCAAGTTTTACTCGGCACACTTCATTGAGGGGTACGGTGGTGACTTCAACCACAAGGTGACGAGTGCAGAGAAGCTCGGTTTGGAAAAGGAGGAGCTGGACGAGGTTATCAAAGGGGTTGTTGAGTCTGTGAGCAAAGCGTCTGCTTAAATCCTCAACTTGAAAGACAAATAGCAGCCTGTACGCTATAATTCTAAGTATATAGCCAGATGGCCTTCATTCAATCATCTGAAAATCTCATGTCGTTGAAAAAACCTCTGGCACACCTTGGTTACCACTAAGTAACCGCAAGCGTGAGGTTTTGTAAATCAGATCATCATCCGGGACGATGCAGACGGGAGGGTATCCCTTCTTGAGATCACTGATCCCATAAATCAATAAATCAGAGCACAAAACAACCGGCCTGCACGCCGCGTTTGCAGCCTTCAAGTCCGGCTTGCGATCGGCGAGGGCCCGGTCCCGTGCCGGCTGGCCCCTCAAAAGGGCCGGGAGTGTTTGCCCCGGGCTGGCTGTAACAATGTGTAGCCGGTCTGAGCTCCTTGAGAGCCTTCCGTGAGGTAGCACTCGGCCCGAGCCAACTCTGTTGGTCGACATCCGCCGGTAGGTAACTGAATCAGCATGCAGGCATCCTGTTCTGACAAGCCCACCTGTAGGTCCATCGTCATCGTCATCAGCTGCAGGCTGACGGTAAGAGAAAATGTATAGCCTATAGGTTCATTATGTACAGATAGTGTGTACTATATCTGCAAGGCACTGCCGCGTAAAGTAGTCTAAATCGGCGCCCTCGATCGCGGGCACCTGAATGGCTGAGAGGCAAGGCCAGGCTGATCTCGACCTGCGGAAAGCCTGGCAGCTGGCAAGCTAGTGAGCGGGTGTGGAGGGAGCTTTCGTCGATGATCTCGTGAGCTCGTGTCCTCTGACGAAGGAGGGGTTGAGGGGAGCCGCATGACCCAGGCTGACGGCTATGCGAGGCACCCGGTTCGAGGAACAAAGGAGCAGCTGAGACGTGTCCTTGTGATTGCCACAGGAGGAGGAAGATGGAGCCATAGCGTCATCCACTCGCCCGTCATGGCTCAGTCTTTCGAGGGAGTGATCAAGAGGGGCAGAGCGTGAAGCCAGTTTGGCGTAGGTCTGGCGTCGTAGAGTAGAGCTTCTAGCCACCCAGTAATGAGGTCCAGAAGCATAGTGCTGAGCCGCCCGCCACCAGCCATTTCTCTAGGGACGGCAGGCGGATTTCGCGCCCCGTCAGCCCGGTTCTGGCAGCGTGTCAGTGAGGCCCGACCGGAAGATTTTGCAGCAAGCTGGGCTTGTTAGCGGGCTTCGAGAAGCGCGAACCATGACGAATGGGGCGAGGCGAGATTTGTGGTCAGGGGGTTAGAGGAAAGCTATCACAGTGCGAAGGCAAAATGGAGAGGCGCTTTCAGCTGGGATGGCATTTGTGGCCAAACCTACGCTCAATGAGAGACCCGAGTAAGTCGCAATTTCAGCCGGAAACTGTCTTCATACACTTGCTGCGTCAAAGGCCGGTGGTTCGAGGCAATGTGCTTTGCTCAAGGTCCGTATAATTAGCAGTCTGTGAGAGCGGGGAGGGACTCGGCCTCGCCCTCTGGCTGACAGCCACTCCCGAGGGGCAGCTGGCCAGGATCCCAGATCAGAAATGGAGAGTAGGATCACCCTAGTCCCTGCCACCGCTGAGGCGAGAGAGGCTATTAATCGCTTCAATATCCAGAGACGCCGTATTCCGGATGAGACGTTGCGAAATAGGGGGAGACAAGATGGCTGCGGCGGATGTAAGTTAACCAGCTCAATGCAGTGCTGTGCAGTGCGAAGTGCAGTGTCTCATGGGATGAATAAGCTCCATGGCAAGCGGAGCAAAGCACAAAGGAACTCACTCAGAAAGGTATTCAGCTGAAGTCTATCTTCAGATGACCTTCAAATGAATGGTCAGTCTAGGATTGGCTTCCGTGACGGGCCGCTGGCTCCAGAACCGAATTTGTTCGATTCGTCCTCAAGGTAAACTATGCAAAAGTGAGTGATGCGTCTGCACGACAGCTTCGCACAAGCCGTTCTACAGGAGGGGATCCTGCGTGTCATTAATGCAGATGTGCATCAATGCCTCCATCGCACAGGCACTTGAGGCACCCCTGAAGGGCCCTTAAAATGAAGAGCCGCAGCAGCATCCCTGAGTTGCTGGCGGCGCCCATTTCCCACGTGTAGTCATTCGTACGAGAGACTCCCTGGGACATAATAAACTTTGATGAGATGCGCGCAAGATCCGAATCCGCCCTGTCTCTCGCCAGGTGAGACTCACCGGGCGCCTCCCGAAGGGGGCTTGAACACGGCACTGGTTGGTTCATAGACGGGATCGGCACCGATGCTGAGGTTCGCCAAAGCAAGCAGAGACATGCCCGTCTTGTCTGCAGATTGGGATGGAGACTCGCGCGCACGACAGCTGGAACAAACAGCGTCACCACCTGCATGAAGGCTGTCCAGGCGCCACTCGTTGATGGGGGGGCTTGACTTGCTCCAGTGCTCCCGAGCTCCAGTCGTTCCTCTCAGGCAAGTTCAAATCTCCCCCTCCCCTGGGGCTTGGACGCGTCGCCATGTGCTTCTGGGCCAATGCCTACAGTAGCAGCATCCGGGGAGCGTGGCCGCGGCCGCTTTTGGTGGCCGCCCGTCCGTGGATAGCTCAGGGGAACCTCGCAGCTCTATTTTACTTCCATCTGCGAGATGGGTCCTCTGGCATGGCACCGATGGGCCGCAGCTGTGATGACTCTGAAATGGTGTTTCAAGGGCGGTGGCGCTCGCACGCTCCCGATCTCAGATCGACCATCATGGTAAACGAGCTGTTAAACGTCGTGAGTTACCTAGACAAGCAGGCCGAAGAGCGGGCGAGACAGGGCAGACCGGCTATAGAGACGCAGGTATCCGAACCAGATGCGGCGAGTTTGGCTTCTGTGGCACGATGAGGACGGTCCCTAGCTTAGCCCGAGCGTGTACGTATGTACTTGTACTGACTGACACTAACAAGACGCACAGCACTGACTGATTGCTCGGGAACGCCAAGCTGCCGGTAGTCGCAACTGCTGGAGTGTCGCCCTGGTCGAACGGGTGAAGGACTGACAGGCTTTGGTGAACAAGCGCACCGTGATGGTTGTGGCACGCTTGTTGAGAAATTGATGGGTTGTGCAATTCTTGTAATCATGGAAGTACGGCAGGTGCCTCCCGCCTGCCTCACACCTTCCATTGGAAAGCAGGACAGTAACAACCACCTCAACACCGCAGTGTGGGAAGGCACGAGCCCAACAGCAGGAACACCCGCAGCCAGTGCATATGGCGCTGTCCGCACGGTAGAGCTGTCTGTCACTCGAGTCACTCGCGGTCCCCTCAGGTCTTTGGCATAGAAGGAATCACGCGGTGCGCCGAGTCAGAGCCACTGAGACCGGTCGGCGAGGGTTGGCTGTCGCGGAGTGGATGACAACATTGGGCGCAGGAATGAATCAGGACCACCACACCCTTTCAGCCCATTGTGTGTTGTGTGCGAAATCCCATCCCTCTCCAGGATCCCATACCACGAGGCCTCTCACAGCGGAAGTCTCGCGGGCGCGCCTCGACAACCCCACCGCGGCCAGAGCGCTAGAGCCCAGCGCAATCACCCACCATTCCCACTAGAACCTCCACTGGAGCCCGCCCGCGGAACTCCAGCTGGTACTCGCCCTCGGCCAGCCTGCACAGTCCAGCGCATCCCCCACCAGGCCCTGGCGCACTGTGCCACGGTCCCAGAACGCGCAGAAGAAAAAAAAAACCTCCACCCTGGCCTGGGACTGAACGGGGTGGATGCCACTTAGCGATCACCAATTTTTATTCCCACCGCACGGGAACCACTCGCACTGCCCATCCTATCCCATCCATCCATCCCATCCCATCCCATCCCCTCCTGTCACCTCCCCAACCGCAAACGTAGCCTCCCGGGTTCCAAATTATACGGGACTCGTCGCTATAACCTCTTCCTCCTATTTTCTCTCCTCCTCGTCCGCTCTCCTCACTCTCCTCTCCTCGAGACGCCCCGTTGGCCGACCCTGACGAGTCCAACCGACACCTTGTGGCTTCTACAGAGAGAAGAAAACACCACCCCCTCTCCCCTTTTACGGTTTCTGTGCTGTGTGCACGCACTGGTCAGGCAGTCCTAGTCTCCTCCAACCAGGCGACAAGGCGACCGCGATTACATACGCCACAGCCCGACTACTCTCGCCTCGGCCTCCTTCGCTGTGCTGGTCGTTGTTTTCTTTCTTCTTTCTTCCCCATCTCGTCGCCACGCCCACGCCGACGTCCATTCCTGTCGCCGCCCAGTCCTCGCGCTGCGCTCGTTGGCTGAAGCTCTCTGGTGGACCTCGCCTCTTCTGCCCAGTCACGACCCGAGGAAGACGTCCTCATTAGCGATTCCAGGGACGCCTGCCTTCAACCACCTGCTGTTCCCTCGATCTCGAAAGACGATATCCCGGTCGTCCCCAGTGGACTCATCCCGTCTCGTCGTATATAGTCGGTCGCTCTCGTGCGTCGCCGCCTCGTACCTTCAGGTACACCACTCAAGGCCGCCTCACCGCTGCAACGACTTTTAACGACTTTTCCGATCCTCACGAGTTTCGCCCCCAGGACTACTTCATGCCTCATCCTTGAAGTATCCGTCATTTTTTGGCTACATTCTTACACCATCTCTCGATCGGCATCACTTACTTGCTCTCGAGCCCACCCCCTTGCTGGCTCTACGTTCGCTTCTCGCGCGGCCCATCTAGCTCACAGAAATTATTGGTAGAGAAGGCCTGCTGGGTAAAATCAGCAGCCACTTCTCACCCTGGATACACTCACGACTATGACACAACAACCACACGACATAGGCTACCTCGACTACAGTACGAACTCGAATCGCTCCCCCAACTCATCGAGGCCTAACTATGGCGCTTCCGCCTTCGGCTCCGGCCTGTCGCTCCCCCGTCAGTCCCAGCGGCCCTTTGACAACCCCCTAGGCTCGTCTGCCCTGTACTCCGCCGACAGGCTGGGTGGTGGATATAATCCTCGGGGTATGGACAACATGGCCGGTGGAGGCATGCCGGGCTATATGCTTGACAACGGACAGGCGTGGAATTACAATGCTGCCGGTGTCGCGACCGTAAATGGCGCCGTCAACGGTCCTGGTCGCCAGAGGAGCGTCAACCGACGCGCCGCCTTGCCTCAGGTGCGTTATTTCGATGAGACCGTCGCTCCCATCAAACGCTGACATTTTGTAGAACTGGACAGATCACAACGGAATGGGCATGGGCAACTCGCTGCAGCCCTTCGCCGGGGGCCTCAACGGTGGTCTCTCAAACGGTGGCCTTCGGGTCGACCATCCTGGCTCCCATGGTTCGCCTACCGACCTTCGATCAAACACGTCAGACGCCGACCAGCTCATCCCCACTGCCATCGTCATCAAGAACATCCCCTTCGCGGTTCGAAAGGAGACGCTTGCTCAGATAATGCTGGAGATGCATCTTCCCCAGCCATATGCCTTCAACTACCACTTCGACAATGGCGTTTTTAGAGGGCTCGCATTTGCCAACTTCCAGTCAGCGGACGATACGCGGATGGTCATCGATGCGATGAACGGCATGGACGTGCACGGTCGAAAACTTCGCGTCGAATACAAGAAGATGCTACCCGAGGCCGAACGCGAGCGCATCGAACGTGAAAAGCGGGAGAGGCGTGGCCAACTCGAGGAACAGCATCGCGGCCCCATGCTGCACCAACAAAGCTCCATCCAGTCGCTCGGCGGGTTGTCACAGGCTCAACAGAGGAACACGTCTCACCTCGGTATGTTTGATGTGGTTTCAACACGAAATTCCTCACTCACGCCTACAGGTGACGTCGACTTGAATGACCCGCAGACGCTTGAGTTCTATACGGAGTTGGCCATGTTCCGACGGGATGAGACTCGCGAAATCCTGATCTTCCCTCCCGGCATTGCCCCTGAGCATCGCCGCTCAATCCACATCCTCGCTCACCATATGGGCCTGGAGCATCAATCCATTGGCGAAGCCGAGTCGCGACAGCTCACGGTGCTAAAGCGCCAGCAACCGTCGCCTACAGCCAACGTCCACAACCAGCCCGGCAGCAGCCTGGACATGCACAAGCGCGGACTGAGCCGAGCCGCGACCTTCGATTTTGCCGCAGATCGCGAATCGAGGGCTGCTAGCAACACTTACTCTCACGTCATGGGTCGACAGGGACCGACTCTGGAGCTTCCTGGTAGCCCCGATGGCAACACCATCCCCAACAACTTGCGGGCTGCCAAAAGCTTTGCCGACCTCCGCTCCTTCACGCCTAGCCCCTCGCAGGCCTCATCGAGCTACCTCGCCCCGGGCCCTGGCATGGGCGGTATGGGAGCTGGCTCTGCAGCTCGCTTTGGTGATTACATCGGTAGCGGCATGTCTCAGCCCGTGCACCCTGGCAGCTCTGGTACTCCTGGGCCCAAGGACTCTGGGCTTCTCAACAGCCTGAGTGGATTGAACCTGGGTCCCTTCGAAGCTGCTGGCATGCAGTCACAGGCTCGGAACACGCCTGGTGCCATCGGCAGCCAGCGCCCCAGCGCCAATGGCGGCTCCAAGGGTGCCCCCGAGCGACAGCCTCGTGGCCCGGAGTGGGAGACCTCTGCTGGATTCGGCGCTCGTCGCACCAATGGCCACGTACAGCGCGGCAGCGGTAAGTTTTCTGTTGCACTTGGCTCCCTCTAAGTGTCTTACTTACTGACCCTGACAGCAGACTCTTCTGATAACGGCGCCCGCGTGGGCTCCAGCTCCACCAACGCCTCAAGATATCACTGAAGTTGATGCCATGACGATTGCTCGCTCCTCGGGGTTGATGAACCTGATGGTGGCTGCAGTCGCCGTGAGCATCTCGTCTCACGTGCTGCCTTCCTACCCCGTCATGGTTGAACGTTACAAACGAACGCGACGCAGCATATGCACCCCTTGCATGGCATTTTGGAATTTCAAAAAACGACTTGTAATATTGATTTGAATTGGGCAGTTGACGATAGCCCGCGAGCTCCTCCCAGGGCTCCTCGCATATAGTTTCACCTGGGAACCTTTTACGACTTTTGGAGATCGGATGGAGGGGCCGCCGTTACTGGCGACCTCGATACCCGAGGCCGATTTGATGATGATGGCAACCTCGAAGAGAGGATGGGAATGGGATATCAGGATACAGGAAACGATTCAACACATGGGCAACCATTACGGAAGGTCACGACTCGCTTGTCAGCGCACAACCGGAATACCCTCAGCACAAAAAAACAACATGTACCCCGACAAGACCTACGACCATCACTTGACGATTATGACGCTTTTACGACGTTACGTCTAGACAGCTATACCAGCTTCTCCTCATCAGACTGTGCATCGGCGTCAGCTCTGGGAGGAGTTGCTTCGGCGATGAGAACGACTTATCTTCTATACCCACCAATAATATCCTGTCTGGCGCGCCCTCGACATGACCGTGACGACGACGACGACACGGACCGGTTCATGGTTTCTTCTCACCAGGTATCCCTGGTTTTGAGTGAGAATCACGGACTTGAAACGTGATGCCGATGTGGTGAGCATACGAAAACAACGGGGAGGGAGAGAGTTTGGAAACGGAATAAGAAAAAAGTTACACACCCGAGTTATCGTTATTGCATCGTTTCTGTTTTTGGTTTGGTTTGGTTTGGTCTTTTCTCACTGTTATTGTTTCAACCTGTTTCCTGTTCATCTGGTTTGTTGTTTTTGGTTATCGCGCGAGATTGGTCTCTCTCCCCTCTGCCCTCTACTAATCCTGAATCTCGCCTGGTCGCGATGCACAAGGAGGCGAAGGCGGGAGTGAGCTCGGCGGGCACCCCTCGGCGGCGTTTTGTCATGGCTGCATTGTTCGGACAGGTCATTGTGTTTTTTGCGTTTTGCTTTTTGCTTGTCTCAGTATCAGCAGCCGAAGCGAGGAGGTTGTGGAAGCGCACATGCGAGACGAAGGGAGTACTGTACTGCCTGGGAAAGGATGGAGACAGCAGACAGAATATGAGGGGTGGCTACGAGTGACACGATGAGAAGTTGACGAGGTGATGAAAGGAGGTCCATCTGGATATCGTGCAGCATTGGTCTTGCGATTGAATATACCTGGAGTTTTCGCGCGCGCTTGAAAGTGTGTCTCGTGTCCTCTGACTCTGACGTGATTGGGGCTCCTCATGCCACGTTTTGTGACGTGAAGATCGGTGACATTCCCTTCCTTGTGGCTTATGAGCGGGAAGATAGAGTTGACCCTCCGCGTTCCGCGCCGGTGGCGTCACAACGTGGCTGCGAAACTCTCCGACCTTAATCATGGAGACTTCAAAGCATAAAGCATTGGTACCTTATGTTGGTTTGTTAGGACTACGCTGCCCCGTCAACTCGTCGACACCACGACATCTCACTGCGATTCAACATCTTAACGGGCCAATAGCGCATGACTAAGCGGCAGGCATGGCAGCCCCGGATGTGGGAGTTATAAACGCGGCTTTTCCCGTTGCAGCCTAGCCCAGCCAACTTGGTTCCATCACCCACGTCAGCGGATCGACTCGACTTACACGGAACACGACCTGACGATAACATTGCTCTCGCAATCTACATCTTACCTGGACGACGATGATGAACTTTATACAATCAATAAATCCATTTGCAGCAGCAAATCCTCCGCTGCCAATCCCAGTTGCGGACAAGAACCGGCAGTGGACGACGACGCAGTCCGGCCTTGACAGTCTCAAGCTGGGCGACGCTCAGGTGCCGAAACCTGAGGACGGGGAGGTGTTGGTGCAGATTCGGGCCGTGAGCCTCAACCCGCGGGATACAGAGGGTGAGACATAACATACAAACGTATTCAGATCAATCCACTGATGCTGATGTGAGACAATAGTCATCCAGGGCCTCTACAACCGTCATGCCACGATGCGCAAGAGCGACACTGGCGACCTGGTGCCATGTTCCGACATGTGTGGCATCGTGGTGGAGAGCCGGTCATCACGCCTGAAGCCCGGAGCGCGTGTTATGTCCATATTCAACCAGAGCCATCTCACGGGTGAGCTGACGGAAAAGGACCTGGCCACGGGACTGGGCCTGCCGCTCCCCGGCGTGCTGACGGAGTACCGGTGCTTCGCCGCCGAGAGTCTAGTCCCGGCCCCGGACTATCTGTCTGACGAGGAGGCATGCTGTCTTCCCTCGGCGAGTGTCTCGGCGTGGATGTGCATCAACGGCCATCGACCACTAGGCAGTCCTGCGAAGCCCCAGAAGGACGACGACGACAAAACGGCTGGCGAAACAGTCCTGCTGCAAGGCACAGGCGGCGTCTCCCTGGCCGGGCTGCAGGTCGCTCACGCTGCCGGCCTCGAGACCATCATCACAGCCTCCTCGGACGACGCCCTCGCCCGCGCAAAGAAGGACCTCCACGCAGACCACACCATCAACGACCGCACACACTGGGAATGGCAAGACCCAGTGCTCGACAAAACCCACGGCCGCGGCGCCTCCATCATCTTCGAAACGCACGGCAGCACCCGCACCCTGCGCAAGAGCCTCGCATGCGTCTCCGTCGGCGGCCGCATCGCCTGCGTGGGTTCCGCCGCCGCCGCCGAGGACGCTCCCGAGACGCGGGCCGTGAACGTCGGGGCGCTGGCGGTGCGGCGCGGCGTGACGCTGGAGGGCGTGGTGAATGGCCCGCGGGACCGGTTCGAGGAGATGCTGAAGTTCTACGAGACACATGGGATTCGGCCGGTGGTGGATAGGGTGTTTGCGTTTGGGGAGGCGGGTGAGGCGATGAAGTATCTGGATGGCGGGGAAAGGTTTGGGAAGGTGGTGGTGAAGGTGGCGGGGGGGTGAGGGGAGTGGCTATGTGTGGAATGTGCATGCATATACATGATGATGCTGATGTGTGTTATGATTGCGATGAATGATTCTGATTTGAACGAGAACGAGGACGCCAGGTTCATGGGTTGGCGATGCTGGGCTTACAGCGCCTAATGCACCTCAAGTTTCAGCAGCAGCTTAGAGCGCAATACGTACCTTGTTTGGACATAGTCTTTTGCACCCAGACAAACCTCTCCAACTTCCAAGTCCCGTCATCATTCTTGCGGTGAACCTAAGACACAGTGAGACACGGCCGCAGATATACCCCGTCCCTTTCTCAATCATAGGCCGTCAGTTCTCCCCTCCGTCCCACTAACACACGGCACAGCGCAATAGTCCAGCCGCCCGCCAGCGTGGCATCGCAGCTTAAGGCACATCGCATTAGCTTAAGCTCGCCAGTCAGCCCTAGGATGCAAGTATGTGCCGCGGGCACTTTCACCCGGGTGCCAGTCATGTTCGTGCGCCTTGCTGTCTGTCTTTCCCGCTGTGTGATCACGGTGCCGAGGTCGAGTTCGCATCATGCCATCCCATCCCGCTCTCCGTCGGAGAATTCGGGAGTCTCTGCGCCGGGCGTTCAGTGAACCAGAGCGGAGTTTCTCATGTCTTTGATTCCCGCGTTTCCTCAGGGGCAGCAGCTCCCGCGGATTCCGCAGTCCGGTTCGCAGGCCGGGGCTTCGGGGAGCGCATGAATGCCGGGCGGGCCTTTTCTTTTAAATTGACATGGCATGACGGGGATCCGTACGTACGTGTTTGGTCCCCTCTACACGGACCATTTTCCCCGAGCCTAGGTACCTATGTATTCAGTACCTTGCGTGAGGATAACCTGCTTGGCACAGCCTCGTCGTCAGCTCAGCTCTGGGTACCGAGTAAGCGGGAGATTTGCACCAGGGGTTGGGAGAGGGGATCGGCGACACTAGCCGGGCGAGTTGACGACGACTCTTCTTCTCGCTCTCAACAGGTGAAGCACGAGACCAGACAGACAGACAGACATACACGCTCGATCGTCATCGATATCAAGAACCCGCGCGCCTCGTGATGTCAATCAAACAAAGTCCAGCCCTCAGCCGCAAGGCACACAGATCGATCTACAGACCACTCACAAGCTTCGGGGTGCCGCGCGTGACCAGGGTAGTAAGGTAGTGCTCAACCCCCGACCAGATCAGGCCCAACGCCGCGCTTCAGACACAAAACGGACGTTCGGGTTTCCCTGGAAAGCCCGCGCCGTGACGTCGAGATTCGCGCAGACGGGCAGACGTTGCGTTGCGGGAGGCCCGGCCGCAGCCATCCAGCGCCGCCGCTAGCCTGCTTGGGGGAATGCCACACGTGTCTGTCCTTCTCCTTGCCTCCCAATCCCCAATGAGAGCGTGTGCAATTGTGGTTTTTGCTTTTTTGGCCCAGAGTCTGCCTTGGCTTCGGCCTGGCCTAGAAGTGCAGACTTAGGTACGTACGTATGTACCTTAGGATGTATAGGCCGGGGGGGGCCACCTCGTGTCCGATATGTGCCTCCCGTGTAAGTACGGAGTACCTCCAGCCTACACGCGACAAGACCCCCCGGGATGCGTACCGTGGACATGCTTCGTGTGTGTCTCTGCTGCTTGTCCCGTCCTGTCTTCGGAGGATTATCTGCAGTGATCTCCAGCTGGCAGTGCAGTGCCTCAGTCTGGCCAGCCAATGCGATCGATGTGCTGGTCGACTCGGCCACTGCCTGCCCCTGTGCTGGTTTCTCGCACACGGGCTCGCACTCGCACACACGCACACGAAACAAAACACCGCTCGCTGCCTGTTTTCTTACATGCTGCCTTGTCCCGTCCTTCTTCCCTTTCCATTGTTCGTAAGTCGAGGTCCATACACCAGACGAAGAGCAATCCCATTCCTTAGGAGATCATCCCATGTCGTGAACTTCCCCGTCTCTTCGTCGTCCTTCGTTCCCATTCTGCTTTTAGGCTCGACTCCAGGGGAGTTTCCGGTTTGCTTGCTTCTTGTATCTCAGAGCTTGGAATCATGGGGCACAGCACCTTCAAGAACGTCATTGAGCCGGCTTGTGAGTATACATACTTCTTCCTCGGGGCTTCGTCTGAACAGACACTCATGCAATCGGCTTCGCAGTCATCGTGGCCCTCTTCACCACGGGATGCCTCATCAACCGCCGCCGCGGAGGCTTCCATCCCCACGATGAGCCCCGCGACGACATTGAGACCGGCGATCGCTACGCCGACGCCTCGCCGCCTCTGAAGCCCGTCACCGTCCACACCGAGCGTCCCGTCCGCCGGTCACCCAACATCTTGTTCTCGCTGCTCTCGCGCTTCTTCAACACCTTCCCGTTCCTGATTGAGATCTGGTACTGGCTCCTGACATACTGGTGCGTGTGCCCAAACCCCCCTGTGACTAACTCTCCCCCAAAACACCACGGCTGACATCGCCATACTCAGGCCTTACCAGCTGCTGCGCGCCTTCTCCGCCCGCATGATTGCCCACAACGAGCCCATCTTCCGCCGCGCCCAGGACCACGCGCTCTCCATTCTGCGCGTTGAGAACCTCCTAGGCGTCGACATCGAGCAGCGCTTCCAGGCATACATCATGACGCAGCAGCCCTGGCTCATGCCCATCCTCGCCAACATCTACTACCTGCACATCAGCGTCGGCATTTCCTTCCTCGTCTACGTCTATACCGCGCTGCCCCCGTCGACCTTCCAACGCATTCGCCGTACCATTGCCGTCGACAATTACATCTCCTTCGTTATCGTGACCCTCTGGCGTTGCTATCCTCCACGCCTGTTGCCGGCCGAGTACGGTTACGTGGATGTGCTGCACAGTAAGGCCGCGGGTGCTCCTCAAGCCAATGCCTGGAACAACAACCGCTTCCAGCTGACCATCGCTGCCATGCCGAGTCTGCACTTCGGCACTGCGCTGTTCTTCGCCGTCACGCTGGTACGCTTCTCGCCGCATCGTCCCGTGCGTCTCCTTGCGCCGCTGTGGCCTGCCGCCATGCTCATCACCATTGTGGCGACGGCGAACCACTTCGTCGCTGATGCTCTTGTCGGTGCCTTCGTGCCCTACCTCGGTTGGCGTTTCAACCACATTGTGCTGCTACTCAAGCCGCTGCACGACTGGGTCTTTCGTCCGCTTACCAGCAGGCTCGACCTCGTGGGCTACGCGCCCAGGAGCGTACCCAAGGCGCTGTAGCGTATCTCTCAGAATCGACGTCGGAGGTCCCCTTTTCTCTCTTTCGCGTGCGTGCGTGCGTTGGGTTATCCAATACCCGGAGTCGAGCCAGGAAATATCATTTTGGAATAGTCGTATGAAAACAGGTCAATAGAGTGCAGGACACGAAGAAATGAAATCAATCAACAACACGCCCCCTCTCACATCCCCCCTCCGTTTTGTATACATGAACAGATGTAGTTGTAAGATAACCCGTCCGGCTAAAAGCGACATTGAAATAAAGCTCCGATCTGGAGGCGAACTCCCCGGGTCTAGTCCGCGGTCTAGCTCCGTCTTGGCAGGTCTGTGATTTTGCTACGCCGCCGTCCGGACCTCAGCGTGATAAGTCCGACGGACGGACTTGAAGACGGAATGCGCGCTTATTCTGACGTCGAGAGACTAGATCCCATATAATATTCATGTAAACAAGCTTATTTCAACTTCATAAGCCCCTCGTGCCGTTAGTCTCGCATCTAAGTACAGATCGTCGACATTCATAACACAGAATCACAAAACATATCCATGTCAATCCCCAACTTCATATCTCATTCCTCTAGCCGCCTGAAACTAACCCTACCAGCCTAACAAAGTACAAGAAAGAAAGAAAGTCCATACAACATAACGGATGCCCCTCCCTCCCCATCGCATCCTTGAAGAATAAGAAATCCCCCGCTGCCGCTGCCGCTGCCACCTTTGGTATCGTTGCAACGCATCCCAGAAAGCGCAAGAAACAAAAACACAAGGTGGCCCAAGGAGCCGAATGTAGAGAGGTCCCCATTAGGTGAAGGCAATGGAAAAAAGGGACCGAAGATAAAGTGGCAGAAAAGAAATAGTGCTGTTGTTTTTGGTATGATGAATTCGGGAAATCGTTTCGCCAAATGCTCCTGTGTGAAAATGCAGCATGATTTACATCCATCGTTCAATCATAAAGCGCGGCTTGTTTTTGTTGTAGAAGCTGTCGTTTGAACTCCAGCCCCCGAGGCCAAAATTCGTCTCGAACAGCTTCAATGGGGGAAGGGAGACGAAGGCTTGAGAGTCTTCAAGCTTTGAAGAAACCAGCATACGTTGCAACTCCCGAGGTCGTGAGATAAATTACTCGTAGCGTCGAGAACCACCAATGGCCTCAAGGACCTGCTCAGAAGTCCGCACAATCCACTCCAACTTGCCCTTCTCGACATTCGCCAGGAAGGGGTCCGTGGGGAAACCGTCAGAGATTCCGTTAAGGAGAGGCTGGACGCGAGTGATAAGGAGCTGCATAGTCTGCGATGTCGACTTCATTACGTCGTGGTAACCCTGTTTCTCCCACTCCTATCATGTCGTTAGCCTTAATCAACAAGCGTTTCAGTCAAGGTAAACTTACATAAGTAGGCATGTTCTCCGCAAATGCGCGAACAGCCATCTCGATCCATTCAACCTCTTCCTTAAGACGAGGGTTCGGCTTCAGATCCTTCGAAATGGTGGCCACAACGACCAGCAGCATCAGCGGTGGCAGGTTCTCAAACTTGCCTGCCGGGAAGCGGCTCAGGCAGCGTCGGAAGATCTCCTCCTCGCGTCCGCTCTGAATCCACTGGATCATGGCATCCTGCAAGCGATTCTCCTGAATCGCCTGCTCGATAAGTCGAATGCGTTGAATCAAGTCGTTGTCGGCCTCCGTCTCCGTCTTGCTCATCTGCGTAGCGTAGGCACCAGCAAGAGCATTGACATTGTTGACCGGCCCAACGTTCTCCGAGGCTGGAATGGACGCCTGGGGGCTGTTCATCTGTTGCGAGCCGCGCATGTACTGGGGGCTGCCCATGTATTGAGGTGCCTGGTTGCTAGGCGCCTGGCTGGGTGCGAGGCTAGGTACGAAGCTGCCCGTGTGGCTGGGAGCAGGGTTGCCCTGCATCATGCCGTAATGCTGAGGGTGCATAGGTCCATGGCCGCTGTTAGGGGGCCCTTGGATGCCAGAAGCACCCGGCAGCTCGTGGACAGGCTGCTGCTTGAACTTGAGGAACTCGGCCTGCAGAGACGACTGGGAGGTCGCCATAGTCGAGACCATGTCCGTCAGGCGTGTCACGTAGGACAGAAGCTGATCGATCTTGTTCGTGTCAGCAGCGTGCTGCGCCTTCATAAGCTCGAACTGTTCGTGGTACTGCTGGTGCATCTCTCCAGCAACGCGCTGCGAAGACTGGGCTGCAATGTTGGTGAAAGATCCAGTCAGATGCTGAGACAGGGCCGAGAATTCCTGCTGCATAGAAGAGGCGACAATGTTGCCAACACGCTCCGAGACGGTGTTAACAAAGTCTCCAGAGCGAAGTGCCCGGTTCAAGGCGTGAGGGAGTGCCTCGCGGATCTCTTTTTGCACCGAGTTGGCAACATTGGGCTGCAACTTGTTGTTGAGAAGGTCCGTCATGACCTTTCCAGCCTTGTCACCAATAGCCGGAATGACCAGATCGGTGAACTGGTGGAGGATGAGAGCTTCGAGAACCTTTTGGGTGTTCTCGTTGAGCACCTCCGAGACCATGTCGAGCAGCTTGAGCTGATGCTGGTTGAACTGCTGATCACGTTCAACAGCGTTCTGCTCAACCGTCTCTTGGAAACGGCCCATATTGGTAACAATGGACTCGGCAGTGAAGTCGCAGATGCTCTTCTGCATCTTCTTCATGACAGTATCAAGCTGATCCTGAGAAACAGTGGCGACCATGTTCTGGGCTCCCTTGGTGGAATCCTTGGTGTTCGCCCGAGGAACGTTGCTAGTACCGTTGGTTGTAACATCGGTCTCCTTAGCCGCATTCTTCTTCTTCCTAGACTTGCGCTCAGGCTTGTCACCCTGGCTGTCCTTGGCCGACTGGATAGGCGTCTCAGCCTCCTTCGGCTCAGTCTTCGACTTAGCAGGGGTAACAGGCTCTGCGGCGGAAACCTGGGAGCTCTCGTTCGGCAGCGGCAGAGGCTGCGTCGGGTCTCTGGCAGCGGTGCGGTTGATGACACGCACCTGCGTAGCCTCACTGGTGTTGCCGTTGTTGGCGTCCGCCGGCTGGACGGGCTTCAGCTTCGAAACGGTAACGGCACCATGATTGACGGCATCGACAGGGTCCAAAACCTTGTTGTCCTTGGACCATCCCAGCTCGGCCTGCTTGATCAAGAGACACGCAACACCCTTAGAGTGCATGGCGTAGAGCTCAAAGAGAGTAGGCTCGTCGTTATCCTGGACCATGGCAGGGTTGCAGAGGATATCCAGACTGCGCAGGATACCACGGTTGTCAAAGCTGTACTCTCGAACACCACTAATCACAGCGGTACTGTCCGGCTGCGGGATAGAGGCGTCCTGAGTGCTGAGACGCTGAATGTACTCGGCCTGAGAGACGCTCTTCAGGTTGTACTTGGGGGCTGACAGGTGCGCGAAGTAGATCGAGTTGCGCGTGGGATGACCGATGACGATCATGCCAGTGGCTGAGTGATACATGACACTGCACACGGCATCCGACTCCTTGCTGTGAGGGAGATTGAACTCTTGCACGGGCTTACCGAGGGCGAGATCCCAAAGCTGGAGCGTGTGGTTCTGTTTCATACCAACAATCATATAGCGAAGGGCACATCGCTTCTGATACGGGCGCTGCTTGTCGAGAAGCAGCACAGACGTGGGCCAGGCCTTCTCACCCTCAGGGGTGCTCGCAAGCGTCAGCAACGGCTCCTTAACCTCAAAGGCCGTGTGAGCGGGCATGGGAGCGCGAGGGTCCGAATCCTCTTGTACAGCGGTCAGGTCTCGAACATCCCAGAACTTGACCCGACCAGACTTGTCCAGTGACACAATGACACTGTCGTCCTGACTGAAGGTGAAATCTTTGCCCGCCTTGCCGGTGTTGATCTTGAGGGAGCACTTCTTGGCCAGCGACTCGGTGTCGACAACGCGGTCGTGACCAGGCTTGAACAGATTGTTCTCAAGGACATATGATGGCCAGATAATGTTGATCGACTTGCCGCGTCCGACGGCGAAGAACTCTGGGTGGCAGGTGGAGGTGCGAGCTCTAGTCTTGAGCACACCGCCGGGGGCATCGCCCTCCTGAGAGCTCATAGGAGGCAGGGCAAACCCATACTGCTCAACATGAGCATCTTCAATGTGATCCTTGGCACCATCCTTGATCTGCACCCAGTAGACAGTACCGCTGATGCCAGTGCCAATGATGGCCTCTCGCTGGCCACTCTCGTGGTCGCTGGGAGTGACGGACATGGCGACGTTGAAAATCCGATCCTTAGTATCCGTGAAAATCTTCGCGTCCTTGCCGTCGTCCTGGCGAATGACCCTGAGGCCGCCCTGCTTGGACATGCCGTAGGCCATGTAGTTCTCGGTGGCAGTGTAGAGGTTGCGGTCGATCTGGTCGAACTCCTTCTTGAGGCGAGCAATGTCCATGATGCTCTCGTCGCGGAAGGTTGGGCGAGGATCTGTCCCGCCCTCCTGGAGCGTGATGGAGATCCAAGGCTTCATAGGGAAGTTGTAGACCCGGACAGGGGCGGCTTCCTTTTCTTCGATCACGACAATCTCATCCTGATCGGCGCTCTCCCAGCTATCGGCGACGCCCTGGGCAGCTTCATCAACAATCTCGCGGACACTATCGGCTACCTCGGGAGGCAGAACCTCCTCGAGGATTCCTTCGTTCTCCTCTCGTTCAAGCTCAGCCTGGATATCCTGAGCAACAATCTGGGCGTTCTCCTCAAACTCCCTCTCCGACTGGGCATCGAGCATAGCCTCGAGGTCGTGGGCAATTTCAGCCTGGACCTGTTCATGTTCGGCGCGCTCAATAGCATCGCGAGCCTCCTGATCAGCTGTGTCAGCGAGATCATTCACGGCGTCCGCCACAGTCTCGGTCGGCTGCTCGACATCGGTATACTCGACTTCGGCAACTGGGGGAGTCTGCTGGTGGGCGGATGGATGCGATTGGAATGAGGAAGTGCGATCCGGTTTGCGGTGGATCTGGTGAGGAGGACTGGTCAGAGGGCTGCGCTCATTGCCCGTCGCATGCTGCTCATAATGCTGCGAACCGGCCGGAGAATCCTTCTTCAGGATCTGGAACGGAGCAGCGTTGGGAGACTGAGCATGGTGACCCTGACTGCGCTGGCTGCGCTGGCTCTGGGGCGACGACTGTTGGGCCAGGCTCCCCATAAGGGTCTGGTACAGCACAGAGACGTCGGCAGGTGGCTCTTGAGCCGGAGGATAGGCGTGCACGGCCTCGTTATATGTCTCCTGCTGATACTGCTGAGCCGCCTGGTAGGGGTTATGCTGTTGCTGCTGCTGATACTGATGCTGCGGATAAGGACCGTAGTATCGGTTGGCCTCGAGCGAGTGGTCGGGCGACTGCGGTGTGAGGTTGGTTGAACGGGCAGATTCAGTCAACAGAGCAGATTGGTCACTCTGGCTGGGCTTGGGCCGGTTCAGCAGGTTAAGCAGGTAGGATCGCGTATCCGGACCAGGCGAACCGCCGCCAAAGGCATTGGGGGGTTGCTGGGCCGGGGGCGGAGGGGCCTGCTTGGGCTCTTCGGCTTCATGGGTGCCTCGAATCAGTGCGGCCAACAGACCAGACGGATCAGCGGCAGCGGGAGCAGGTTGGTGAATCAGAGCCGGAAACTGGCCCTGGCCGAAGCTCGGCTGACGCTGCTGGTTGAGGTGATGCTGCAGTTCATGCTGGGGCAACTGAGGTAGCTGAGGCAGTTGATGCTGCTGCGGATGCTGTTGGGCTGGCGGCTGCTGCTGGGGCGCAGACTGGTTCTGGCCCTGGTCGCGCGCAGCCTGGTTCTGCAGCTGCGAAGAGCCCGAACCACTGAACTTGAGCAGGTTCAGCAAGTTGGCGGTGCGCTCCGAGTTGGACATGTTGTTGACAGGAGGCGTAGGTGCGGGAGGCAAGTCGAGGTCCATGCTGGGAGACTCGCAGCGGTCAAGGCAAGCTGGAGGAGAGACGCTTTCGCCCACCGATCAAGGCCAGCTGCAGGCAATCAATCCGAGCGATGGCCAGTGACGGGGGATTGAGAAAATCGACAAAGGACCGACCGAGACCGAATCGAAGCGAGCGCCGTGCTATGCGTTGCGAAACGATACAAGCGAGCGATGAAAGCAAAGACTTTTTTTTGGTCCTCTCCAGCTTTTTTTTTCGTCCGAAAATCGTCGTCGTGGTTTCAGCTGGGCTGACGGGATGATTGACGGGTCGAGGTGGACGAGGAGAGGGAAAAACAATGCAAGGAAGAGGAGGGGAGGAAGCCCCGACAAACGAAGAAAACGCAGGGATGGGGGGTTTTGCGCGCGCAGTGGCGGAGGACGGATGTTTGCGAAGGAAGAAGTGAGGTGAGGGAGTTGTGAGTGAGGTGAAGAAAGCAGGCCGGGCGGTTGCGCAAACGGGCAGGCTGCTGCTCGGGCACGATAACGTGGTGGCTGGCGGGCGGGCTGGCTTTCGCTGGCTCGCTCTGATTTTTTTTCCAACCCTCTGTTAGGCTCTGGCGGGCGCTGGGCTGGGTGGATCCCTGATCCCCCGACAGCGGGCTCCCGGCGCCGCTAAAACAGCTGCAGTTAGGGAAGAGTGACGTGTTGGAGAGCTAACGCACTGCAACCGCGCTTCACCTTCTGGTTGAGTCTCGCGAAGGGGGAGGAGTCACAGTCGGGAGTCGATATCTGGCCACTCTGCAGGTCGATCTGGCTTTTGCTGGCCCTCACGAGATGGATTGGGCCGCAAAAGGGTCGAGGCCAGCCTTTCAGGCAGAGCAAGCAGAGCAAACGCTGCAGCAGTCGAGGCGTGTAAAGTGGAGCGGGAGATGCTCACCGTCACCGACTCTCATGAATCATAAATTTAGTTTCCTATTTCTCCGTTCTGCGTGCCACACGCGTGTTACGGGAAGGCTGTCTTATGTAAGTGCCGTCAGGGTGCTCTTACTCCATCAGTTCGATACTTTGAAACGCAGCTTAGGTGAGGTGCTTTAAAATGCCAGGTTCAGTATCTGTGACAGTCTTCCGGTTCTAAATAGAGTATTGGGTTCTTCTAGTCGTCCATAAGAGTAACCTACGATATGGCCCGCAGAAACCCCTTTGCAGCAGTACACGGAGACTAGTGAAGTCTTCTCTAACTAGAGGTAGGATGTCGTAATGTTTATTACACGCACAACCCAGAGTCCATTCACGTCGCCATTATTTCGAGGCATAGCATGTGAAATTCTTTGAGCATATGGCTGAGGCTATTTATTACCTAGGTCGACGCTCTGCAATTTTCCTCGGAAGTTTCCGAATATTTCTTTTCATCTCGTATTACCCAAGATTCCAATATCAGCCACGGTTTATACTGTAGGTAAAATTATTAACCTTAGGCCCGATTGCGATTGAAACATGCCAAACAAATAACGGTTCCATTTCATTTCAAGAGAAATGAGGAAAAGAAAAAGTACAAAATTAATACAAGTATATATAGAAGATGGTCCCTTCATCGCAGCCTCAGAGCGTCGCTTGTTCATGCGGCTCCCATCTGATACCCTTCACGGTTTAGTGCGGCCTAACACCTTGGGCGCAAGGCTTAGCTCACCTAAACTCCAGCCCAGACCTCAACGCCACCACCGCGCAACATCACCAACTCCAACCCATCCATCCATCCATCCTCATCGCAACCCACCGCCAGAATGTTCTGCCTCCGAAGGTAACCTCCCCTCCCTCCTCCGGCGACGATGCGATCACTCACAATCTCCAGCTGGCTCCCCCTGCTCTTCATCCCGACCAACGCCTCGCCCGCCTTCATCTTCCTCTTCTTCGTGTGCACATACTTCCTCAACCGGCCGTGCGGGTACTGCTCGATCCTGCTGCTCGTGCTGTTTCTGACGTCTTGCAACTGGTCTGACCGCTGCTTCTTCGACTTCGGCAGCAACTGGTTCCAGCCGCGCCCCGCGCCGCCGCTCCCGCTCGACGACGCCTACACGCTTCTCAACACCACCGCCAGCCAGGCGCTTGCGGCGCGTCACGCCGAGTGGACGGGGCTTGGTATCGAGTGGTTGCGCAGTCTACTGGGGAAGCGGGAGTGGCGCGTCGACTGTATGGATATCTACATTCGACTGTGAAGCGGCGATGCGGCGGCGGTTTGTATGAGGCGAGGCGCTTGCGATGGAATTAGGCTTGTCGGGATACCCTGGGTGGCGGCCCTCGATACTCGAAAGGCCTTGTACGACTTCTCTCGGGAGGATATTTGCGATGGGATACTTATGGTACTCATGGGGCACGGCGTTATGACACGGATAATGATTACTCGGGGCGGACAGAAATTATCTTTTAGCGAGCATCCTTGAACAGACAGGACTTCAGAAGCAGAGATTAATAGGCAACTCATCACGACAAAATCGCAAATTAAAAATATCACAAATTCAAAGACCTTTACGTGGTAATATTAGATCCAGTTCGTATAATTGTACTATCTCGGTCTCCATACAAAACAGTAAGATAAAAAGACAATCCCATTTCATCAAGGCATTCCAGGTATTTCCCGCGTATCACTCACTCACATCGTAGCTATGGTATTGTGCGGTTAAACAAAAAAAAGACTCCAAAACGCTCACAACTCGGCCTCCGAGGACGCCATCACCAGCGGTGGCATAGCCTCAGACGTGCCCTCAACTAACTCGATCTTTTCAACCGACGAGGTGGGCTCAGCGTGCACAATCTGCGTCTCCGTCGCTGTGATCTTGACTGTTGCCGTCTCAACCTCCGTCACTGTCTCCACGATGCGCACGATCCGCTCTGAAATGACCGTCTCCGTCTCCCGCCGGGCCTCTGAGTTTGACGCACAGGGGTCGGCGGTTTCCTCTGATTCAGCAGCGGTGCTGGTTGTCGTCTGAGTGTTGCTGGAAGTGCTTTCGCGTACAGCAGTTTGAGTGCTGCTTGAGGATACACTCTTAACTTCCGAAGAAGCCTGAGTGTTGACTGACTCGCGAGGAGTGTCAACAACCATAGAGCTTCCCATAACGGGCTCATTTGAGAGCGCACCCTCGATCATCGCAGCTTCATTGACACTGCTAGACGCATAGCTCTCAATCTCCAGCCTCGGGACCTCCTGCGCCATCGCAAAGCTCTCAATCTCCGGAACCCCATTTACAGCCGCCTGAGTCGTCGCACTCCAAGCCTCCGTCGTGGCCGAATACGTCTGCACCGTCTCCAACTCCGCCGCCGCCTGTGTGACTGTTACTGTGGGCACCTCCTGGCGGTTAATAACCGTCTGGAATACGCGGTGGTCGCGCTCAGGTGGGTTACCACGCAGTGCAAACAGTACAATTAGAACGCTGAGTAGTCCGATGATGACGTTCTTCTTGTCCTGCATCAACACACGGAAAGATTCGAGGAGCAGCTCCGGCAGTGAGTCCGTCTTAAGGGCTTGGCGGCGCTCCTCGCGCCGGGCGAAGGCTTCCACTGAGGGTGAGGGCGGCGTCTCGCGCTGCATGTAGTCGGACGATCGGGGTTGCTGGTATTCCGACTGCTGGGTGTATTCTTCGCGTTGACTGTACGATTGTCGGGGTTGTTGAGTTGCCGAGCTCTCGCCATACATGTCCCGTAGTCTTTCTTCGTCTCTACTTTGGCGTTTGTCAAAGGCGGGCGTAGACGTGAAAGTGCCAGGCATAGGAGACGACGATAAGCCTCGAGGGGATGTCGAGGGCTGAGCACCCTCCCCTTCGTTGAATGAACTTTGGGGTTCGTTGTGGTGTTCCTCAAAGGCCCGGCTCTTATCATCTTCATGAGACGATTCGGCGACGGGATCTTCGTTATGAGCCTCATCTTGATGGCTTGGTTCATTCTGATGCGAAGCCTCTCGGTTGAGATCCTCCTTTTCAGCTCGAAGTCGCTCTTCCTCCTCAGCGCGAGCCTTTTCCTCAGCAACTCGGAGCTCCTCCTCCTCAGCTCGGAGTGCCTCCTCTTCGGCTCGCGCCTTATCCTCCTCAGCTTGGAGGGCTTCCTCCTCAGCCCGCAGCTTCTCCTCCTCTTCACTGCGACGCCTCTCATGTTCCGCTCGGCGATTCTCCTCTTCTTCCATCCGCAGACGCTCTCCCTCAGCCTCGATTCTGCGACGCTCCTCTTCTTCAGCGCGGAGCCTCTTCTCCTCCTCCAATCGCTCCTCCTCTTCGGCCCGCTGCCTCTCCAGCGCCATCTTCTCCTCCTCAAAAGCTCGCCTCTCTTCCTCCAGCAGCCGCTCTTGTTCTTCTAAGGCCTCGAGCTCACGCAGCTGCTCAGCCTCCAGTCGCGCCAGTTCCTCCTCCACAGCGACTTCGACAATAGGCTCAATCTCGACGTCAACGCGCTCCATCTCCTTCCAGCAGGCCTCCCAGGCGCCCGCCTTCATCAGCCCGTTGCTGGCGTAGACCTTCACTCGGAAGATCTTGCCTGGACCAAGGGACTCGTAGTGGATTTCAGAGCGGCAAGTCTTGCACCAGTGTGTCTGCATGGCCTTGCTCAGTCTTGAACCTCGTCTCTCAGAGTCATCGTAGTAATCCTCATCGCTATCAGACTCCTCGATGGTCATCTCGTTAGACGGACCAAGGTAATGGCCGCATTCCAGAATACGAGCCCGGCGCCTCATAGGAAGCTCCAAGGCCTCCAGTAGTCGTTCCTCCAGAATCTCATAGTCGTTCTGAGGGTGTGGCAGAAGGATACCTCGCTCCACGGTCGTGTCTCCCATGCGGTCCTGCAATGTTCGCCAGGCTTCTCTCAAGTTCTTGGCCTCCTGGCTCAGGTCGTCCGAAGTTGCATGGTCCAGCACGTCTCCCCAACCCCAACGTAGGGGAAGTAAGGTGACATGTAGCAGCACCAAAGGCGGTGTATTTCTCTTGAATCGTGGCGGAGTCTTCTTAGGAGAGTGTTGAACATTGAAGCTCGGAGAGCCCAGACGAGAAACCGTTGGGAACCGTCTACTAGTCCGGGGAGAGCCCAGGACAGACGCAGGAGGTGACGACATCTGAAGCGCCTTGACAGACGAGGGAGATCGGAACGCCGGCCTAGGCGCGCCCCGAATCGTTGGCACAAACTCCTCCTCCTCATCCTGATATTGCGAGATGCCCGAAATGCCTGACACGCGCGGCGACCGAGCCATCTGTGCCATGGCCTCTTCGACCTTCTTCTGCTCCGTCTCCGACATGGAACCCATCGAGCTGCGCGGACTGTGGTCACTGAATACGTCGTCCTCGTTCTCGTGGTGAGAGCTGTTGCCCCCGGTTGATCGTTGCTCCTCGTCTTCAGTTGAGAAGTGGCTCTCCTCGCTTATAGAGTGGCGGGACACAGACTGGCGAGACTCAGACTGGCGAATGCTGGCAGGGCGTGAACGGGACAGATAGCTTCCACCTTCAGATCCGATGGCGCTTTGAAGTGACTCCCGGGGACTCTCCTGGCCGATCTTGGCGATGATGTCTTGAGCGGCCTTGTGAATGAGTGCCTCGGTGCGGCTAGAATGACGGCGATGAGAGTCGTATGAGGAAGATGAAATGGCAGACTCTCGTCTAGAGCCAGAAGCATCAGAGGCGGACTCTTCATGGTGACTGTAATCCGCCTCGTCTTCGGCCTCGTGTTCTAGAGAGTCCCTGCCGCCATCATGTTCTTCGGTAGAAGCTAGGTCCTCAACGGTGATGGTCTCGTCTTCGAGTGGAGTGTCTTGACCCTCATCCTCTTCAGAGTCGACATCCTCCCAGGACGACTCGGTTTGGGTAGGCTTTGGCAGGTCTTCATGCTCAGAATATTCGTGCTCGGCGTCGCTGTGCATCTCCGGTATAGCCTCGTCTACGGACGCGGCATCGGAGGCAGCGTCCAAGTCGTCGTGTTGTGCAGTATCTTGTTCCAGTATTATATGGTCTTCCTTGTCGTCATCATGGGTGTGTGCTTCCTCTGTAGACTCGTCCTCATGCGTCTCGATAGCGCTCACTTCCAGCTCAGCTTGCTCTTCTTCATGGTCGTTGTCAATGGTAGTCTCGTCGACGGTGTTGTCTTTGTGCGTCTCGGAGGCCTCAGCTTCTGACTCGACAGGTGCATGCTCCTCTGTGCTGATATCGACTTCTTCGACATCGTTTGCCTCGTGTGTCTCCATAGCATCAGCCTCTGAGTTGGGCTCTGCCCCAACCTCTGCCTTCTGCTCCTCCATAACCTCCTCTTCTATCGCAACGGGGTCTTCGTGACCTTCGTGCTCATGTTGGGCTTGCTCGTGTTCTTCCATTGGGTCGCTCAGGCAAGACGGGTCCACGTGAATCTCAAAGTCGAGGTCGTCGACTTTGTTCCGCCTGGGCATCGAAGAGAGGCTTGCGGTGAAGGGTATGTACAGCAATGGCTTTTAGAGACAAAACAGCAAAAATAAAACAGACAAAAACATGTACAGCAAAGCAGAGCGCTTTATCTTCAGGGTCGCTCAGGGCAATGGGGTATTGTTTGCGGGCGGCGGTGTGTGTGTCTTCAGATGGTTGGTCGAGGCTGCCGAGGAGCGGGCGAAGGCTTTGTTTACTGCTGTTGCCGGGTCGACCAGCGGCCGTGGCCTGTTGGACAGCCAGCCAGCCAGTCGATCTCAGTCATGACGCGACACCTTGCAAGGGTCTGTAATCTTGTATCGCATCGAATTGATTGATTTACGTCCAATGTTGTTTGATTGATTAGCCGCCCAACTTTTTCCACCTTCTCTGTGCTGTCTCGGGAAGCCAACGGCCATCTTCACGACTGGTATTTACTTGGGCGGTTGTGATGTCATCCCGTTGCTCCAAAGGGCTTGTTGCCATTTGCCGCCAACACCTCGAGCTGCTACCACTTCAGCCTCAAACTCACCGTCCAGCAGACTCTGTGGTGTTTAATACGGGATTTTCAAAGCATCAACATAATCAATAATCTCAGGCTTCAATAACTAACGAAAGGGAGGTTTTGGGACGTTTGCAGACCCAGCAAACAGCCAGTGCGGGTCCGTCCTGGGCCGGCCCGTCGGGAGCCAGCGCTTACTTGTACTTGGAGCGTCTCAGTTCCATGGTAAACATCCCGCATTCCACCAACTTCGTATTGAAGCGATTGTGATTCCGTGAGCATTGATTCGAGCTCTATATAGAGTGGGGTATCATCTTTCTGTACAACCTGGGCTCGCTTCTGTCGCAAGCAACCTCCAACGCCAGCTAGAACAAACAAACGCAGGGCAAGCGGATGTAAGTAAAATATACAGAAGGTTTCGACCCTCATTAGCCTTCCCAAGTCCATCCGTGCTTAGCATAGGTCTCTCTCAGAACCTCGATTCCCCGGCTGAAAGCCATATCCTTCACTTCCTTCTTTACCACAACGTTCGGGACTCAAAACGTCGTCAGTAACAGAAGCAAATTGTGACATGGACACTCACCTTCTAGATATCCGTGGAATGCATCCTCCACATACATGACCTCGACTCTAGGCATGTCTCTGTCTTCCGCTTGATCATCCTCGCCGTTGACTCTGTCCGCAAACGAGGTCTGTTCCGCGACCAAGATATCGATTCCAGGAACCACTAATAGCATCTTCTCTGGTAATGTCTCCCTTGCCGCCAATATGGGATTCAACCTCGGGTTATCCATGTTCTTCGCCCGCACAGGTCCAGCGTAAGAGTCGAACAGCGGCAGCAATACAGTGGCAGGGTCCCTCTTTGGTATCGATGCCGGATGAGGCTTATCTTCGGGCTTCAGGCGGAGATCGATGGGTGCATAGAATGTGACCGTAGCCTTGATTGCCGTTGGCGCCGGAGCATGGCATCTCTCTTGCTGTGTTGCCGCAATGGCGAGGTTTCCGCCCGCTGAGAAGCCTCCCGTAGTCATGAGAGTCGCGTCCGCTCCCCATCTTTCCTCGGCGTTCTCCTGAATCCATCTGATGGCTGCGTCCACGTCGTCGATAGCCGTGGGAAAGATGTGCTCCGGCGCACAACGGTACGTGATGCCGACGACCACAGCGCCCGTCTCTCTCGCGACACGCTCATCAAAGGAGGCTAAGCTCTCTGGAAGACCGCCGATGAACGCGCCGCTATGGATGTCTACGTGAATCGGGCGAAGCTTGCGACCGCGTCCTACGCCGGGTGATTTGTAGACGAGAGCTCTAATACAAAGCGAGTGAGTGATTTGCAGCCATTCCACGACGAACGGACGTGAAAGAACGTAGGGTAAAGTGGTGATGGAATTGGTGACGAGAGTCACGGGCTGGAGGAGAAAGAAGAGCCGCCAGCGAAGTCTCCAGGGGATGTCGGGTCTGAAAAGGGCAACAAGTGTTGGCCGAAGCCAACTATGAAGAGTACTCAGAATATGCATCATAGACAAGCTTCAGTATGAGATAAGTGCGACTGAGGGAATTGAAGTTGATATGTGGTTCAAGAAGTCTGGCGCCTCAGTTGAGACCTGAGGCGCCCAAAATTTCGATTGCAATAAGGCGGTCCAAAGTCGCGCCGAGCTGCACCAGCGCATTCCAGTCCAAGCATAAACTACAATAAGATCCCACTCCCTATACATCAGTTGGCCTTTCACCAAACAATGCTTCTTTTTTGCAATTTTCAGTAATTAGGCCACATATAGAATTGAAGGTAGGCAATAGCCGAAGCCTAATCCAAACCTTCGTCGACACTCCCTCAAGCATCCCAGCAAAGGCCTCCGATGAGAGGAACAACGGCAATACACTCATAGTTGATGCTCCCTTACAGCCTTTTCAGATGCAATCTGACCAATTACATATGCGACGATTTGCGGATCTATGTTCTCGTTAGCATCTATCCCTCAAGCCCGGCATCTCAACTCACGACCACTACCTCTCGTCAGTAAGGTACTCATCGCAAAGCATATGTATCACCAGCACTCACCTCGGGAGCAAAGGCGTCACACTCAAATCCCCAACTCTCACACCCTCCAACCCATGAACCTTCAAATCCGCATCCACACAGCTTATTAATAAGCCTACGAACTCAGACGTCAGCCCGGGAAAGGTGCCAAGTGAAGCCTGGTAGAAACTACCCAGAATACCCAAGGGTAGATGTTACATTTAGATATGAGTAACTGTGCTTACCTCTGACTATTATAAAGTCGTACCCCTTAGACATTTTCCTATGTTCAACATATGATTCTACCAGAGGAATATTCAAGGCGAGCAAGTTCACAGCTCGGCATGCCATACCTCATAAATAAACCTTTTGACCAGACTTCTCTCATTTATCAGCGCCGTGCACAATGAACCACTGTCTACGTGTCGGCGTAAACCCAACCTTACTAACTTTATGTCCATTAGACTATTCCAGACTCTCATGCCAAGCACCACTCGCCATCCTTCGACGACTGCTATACCAAACTCAATGCGCCTAGTTGTGCAGATCCCCCGGCGTAAGCTTCCAGCCTCAGATCCGATGCAGATCGCCCAGAGAGTATCAGTTCCCCACCGCGACAGCATCTTGGGCCATGGATCAGGGATTCAGTGAGCACGATGTCCTGTCAAACACATTCTCTCTATTAATAGTGCCCCGTATGTATCTTTACAATATCCAAAACCGCTTCCAATGAGCAAGCTTCAAAACTGAGGAACAATTACGAGATCTCAGAAACTCGTATTTATCATGTTTTCAATAAAAACTAGATGTAACCTAAGCTCAACAGCTTGACCTTATCCAGCCATCTATCCTTGTTTGATATCCCTTTCAGAATACATCAATATGGTATACCATACCCGTCCAAGCAACGCCTGATAAACTCAACCTATAACTCCGTCCGCTTTACCAAAGAAAAGGAGACAACTTAGAAAATGACATATAATATACTGTGAAAAGCAAATGAAGCAAACGCTACTGCCGACCAATGAATGAGTGTTCGCGAAAATCATATTACCTTTCGATTTCGTCCTCCCCGGTCTCTTCTGTTTGTGTGTTTTCTGGTGGAGATTCGTTGCCTCCTGAAGCCACGGTGCTCCGTGTCACAGGCCGATGCGTGGTTTGGCCTACAAGATGATCACTCGGCCCATGAAACCCATGCATCTCCTCGGTGACCGCAGTCAGGGGTGGTTGTGGAGTCGAGCCGCTGCGGTTACGTTGCTCACTGCGTCTCCTCTGGTGGCTGAGAGGTGGTCTTGACATACCGCCAGCGCTACTAGTGCTAGATCGACGTCGTTCTTCTGGGGGAACTGCACTGGCGGGTGGTGATCCAGGAAGCTCCGACACAACAGGGGCGGCATCAAGCTCCAACGGGGCGGGGGGAGACAACGTCCCAGGGGCCTGGCCATCAGAGCCATCCGAGGCATTGCTCCAGTGTCGCACATGGGTGTATGCTCCGTGTGAGTCGCCGCTGACGCGGTTCGAGGAGGGTGCCGTAAAGCCCGAATACTGGCTCAGCCTGTGATTGGCAGCTGGAGCAGCATTGAAGTAGTCGTCTGCATCGAAGCTCGTTTGTCTGCTGTTCCTCTCGCTCCCCGACACCTGCTGATAACCACCTGGTGCGCTCGGCGTTGGCCCGCCAGAGCTGAGATCCGGCGTGTCCATAGGCGAGTGGCGAGGCATCTCTGGACGAGGATGTGCCGGCCTGGGCGACATCATGAGAGGGTCGACGCTGAGGGCATCAATCTCGGAGTCGGTGGGCTTGAACTCCCTCATCGGTGGACGAGGGTTAGAACTATCAGACTTCTTCGAGTTGCTCACTGCAGCCACCACCTTGTTCAAATGACGGATGGTGATGAAAGTAGCAACCAAAACGATTATAAGAAAGGCGACAGAGCCAGCAACGATACCAGCAATCGCTCCCTTGGAAATTCCACCGCCACCACCGCCATCATCAGATGCCGTGGATGATGGTGTAACTTTGGGGATCGAGGAAGGGAAATATTTCAGAACGACTTGATCGCTGTCAGAGCCAGCCGTAACTTCAGCCGTCGGTTCCTCTGGGGTTGAGACGGAGACAGCGGTGGACTTGAATGTCACCTTCGAACCGTCTCTAGTAGTGGTGATTGTCATGGTCGTAGTGAGGGTCTCCTTCTCGGTAGAATAGCACTGGTTGACAGCGCATCCCATACCGCTGGGACAGCATCCGTAACTCGCCGATGCCGGGCACAAATACTGGCCAGTCGGACATTGGTATGTGTAGGCTGAGCCGGTCGGAGGGACGCAGGCATCCGCAGTCTCACACAAGTACCCGTCCGGACAACAGCCACCTGCAGCACGTCAGCATGTATGGCCACCTTGGGTATCAAAAGTTCCAGTACGAGCTCACCTCCATATACGGGATCGCAGACAAACCAGCCTGTCTTCGTTCCGCAAGTCGTGGGGCCTTTGGTCGTTCCGTAGCAGCTCTCTTTCGCGCAATCGTAGTTGACTGGACAGCATCCGCCGTCAAAACTGGACGGACAAAGCTTCATGCTCGCGCCGCAAACCTCTTCGTCCCGCCGGCCCAGAACCGCGCGCTCAGTCACTTGCGCCTTTTCGATCCGGTGAATGCCATCCAAGCGCTTGTACTCGGCCGCCTCGCTGGTGAGAACCCAGAGGGCGCCCATCACCGAGGCGGCGCATGAGTAGCATCCCCAGGCCCTCATGGTCTAAATCGACATTGACGTCTGGCGCCGCTGGGGTCGCCAGATATCGATCGCAAAACAGTTTCGGATGGCACCATACACAACGCTGACAAATTCTAGAGGGATCGGAATCGACGGTTCGTCTCGTCGCAAACGGTTTTCGCAGATCAGTGAGACGGTTGGAGCTTCACACGCGCGCGCAGGTGAGTAGGACGACGGCTACGATTGAGGGAGGATCCGACCGCTTGGTTTTGTGTCTTTGTGAGGCGACGACGATAGATGAGAGATATTGTTCACAATCGAAAGAGGGAGGAGAGTCAGATGAAGCTCAGGGATCAGACCCCGTCAGCAAAGAGGCACCGACGACGACCGAAGACCCTTAAGCGACCGGGGGGGCGCAGGGCCTCCGCCACGATGTACTGGCAACGGTGCTCAGTGCACCCCACGAATGGAGTCTTTGGGGCCCGCGGCTTCGGTAGGGCTGAGCAACTGAAACAGGCGCGCGGATCTGATGCCGAGAGGAGGGAACCAACTGTCGCTGACAGGTCCAAGGCAAGCTTCGAGAACGTCTCAACTTGAGAGTGCTTGAGGAAGAACTGGCGTCCCGGGGACACGGGCGCGGGAAAGCAGCTGGACGCGGCAGCAGTAGCAGCAGCAGGCATCTTCCACCTGAGACTGATACGACAAGGACGGGGGGAACTCGCAGAGCACCGGACAGCAGACACGTCGCGGCTCAACAAAGATGGGGGCCAATACTGGAGGTCAGTCCGGCTGTTCACTCAGTCTGGTCCAGCCCTCCACCGCCGCATGAGAGTCGGAGCACCTTGTGCATGAGCGTCTCTGGCCATTGGCTGCCGACTCGTTTGGTGCTGACGGTCCAGTCGCAGCGCTGGGGGGTCTGCATCAGAACGACGCGGCCGATGGGCCTCATTTGTCGCTCTGACCGGCAGGGCCAGCGAATGATGGCCAGAGGGGAGGCGGCCGCGGCGGGGAGGGTGGTCGGGAGCCGATCCCAGGCGTTTCATTGCTCCGTTGGGGGCCGGACGTGCCCAATCTCATGGGAGGGCGTCGTGAGATGGAGGGCAGCCGGGGCACGAGTGATGGGACAGGCCAAAAGGCCAAAAGGAGGGACTTGTGTCGTGTCAGGTGACTTTGCTGGTGCGTTTGGAAGGAGGCTTCGATGCGCGACGATGCCTAAATTTAGTAACGCTTCTCTACCTTCGCAGGATCTACCCTAAAGCATCGACCCGAAACATCGCGATTCCCTCGTCGCTCGATTACTGGACGATGCGGCTCCTGCATTTGCACATCATCTTACATACATCTCTGTGAGCTGTACGGGAGGCTATGTCTATCGATTCAACTCAGCCTTGGACGAGGCATTCTGACCTTTTACATTACCTAATATCGTGTGCGACACCTCTATTCCCTCCGCAACAACCACAGGCACAACACGAGTAACCTCAATAATTAGCGACGCCTTTGTTTGGTCGGCTTCACACAAGAATGACGTGGAATGACATATTGGACAGGTATATTGTCCGCATGTAGCCTGCATGTGTGCCACAATGTATGTAGTGAAATAATGGCTGACATGCAGCAAGGCTGGGTCGAACATTGTCCTACCATGACGAACGATGGAAGCTTCTACAGCCCTTCCACACCAAAGTCCGATGGGTTCAATTCCTACGTACATACAGTTCAGTGCCTTAAGCATATACATACTCCTTCAAGCACCTGACAGAGTCACGTGCTGCGTCTCGTATGCTGCTTCACCGTGTCGGCGATCATGAACCGTGGAACTCGATCGCCTGATGATGCTCACTCGTCAGATGTTTGGCATTAGTAGGAGGCATATTGACAAGGCTAGGACTCATTTTTCATGCCGTCAAAGGTATCATAATCAACTTACAAATCCTTACCAAGAGAATATCTCGAGCCATGAATCATTGAAGATTCTTGGGATCTGGAGCTCACGAACTGAAGCACGCCTATGTAGCACTCCTACAAGGGCAAGGTGATCCTTATTGTGACAGACTGGCAGCTCGTCACACAACCCTAGATGCTTGTACGGTTCTGTGGCGACAACCCAGTTCATGCAAGGCGAAGACCACTTGGGCCCGGCTCACTAACAAGGGTGCCTGATCAACACAACCTCGTAATTACCTTTGCCTATGCTTACGGAGCAATTGATGCTTGAATTCCAGCACCCCGCATATTTTGTCTGGTCACGACGGAGAACCTCCAAAGGAGCTTCTCCGAGTCTAGCCTGGAGAGTGCGCCTCCGAGGCACCGGTTACAAGTTGAGCAGGGCCAAACCAATTGCATGCCCTTCCCCGGAATCACAACCCTGATCGGCATTTCGACAGCTTCATCGAACGCCGCTCCGATGCCCGAACGTGGCAACCTGGGCCAAGCCGGCAGGACGCGCTGTGGGGTTGAGGGCGCTATATTGCTTCGAACTCGTCTATGCCGTATGGGTGCTGGTTGTAATTCCAGGCGGGCAGCCTCGGCCCGGATTCGGGGAACAATCGCGAGAGGGTGGCTCGTCTCCCCGCTTGCTTCCAAACTTCCCCCAAGTTGAACTGATCATGGTCTTGGATGCTGCACGAATCATGCGCGCAAGGGAGACCAGAACAATCCAGGTGATTTGGTCTTAGCCATTTTTTGACCTGCAGCGACAATCGAGCTTTTGATGACGGTCCCTGGAGATCGTTAGGCTAGGGCGACAGCCGGGCACTGCCAACAAGGGTGGACTCGCCTGTATTGCCGCACCTCTCAGAATCCAGTCCGCATCACCAACTCACTCCAGAAGTTCGCTAATGTCGCATTTCCCCAGACTTTCCCGCCCTGCCGGGAGGTCCGAGCTGGGGATACATGTACCTGCAATGAAAGGTGATCAGGGGGCGACGAAGACATTTGCAAAATCAGGGATGTCGAGGAGCAGTGAGCTTCCTGTGACTGTCGGAATAGCATCGGCCTTCGGGAGAAGTGGTTGGTCGACGAGGTGCCTGCCCTCTCAGCAGTTACGCATGACCTACTCTCTCCACTCCCGGTCGTTCAGTGCAGGAGCGACGCCCGCCACCTTCCGCTCCAGGGCTAAGGTACGAGGTTCAGTTAGACTGTTAGTGCTGGAGACCCCTGTAACTCAACCGCCCTTTAGCACCTCCACCGCCCCAACTCAATGCCCCAGAGAGAGCCCGATCCCCCGTATTGTGTCTATCGTTCAGGAGCTTTGAGCCCTGAATTTCACTGGAACGTGGCTGCATGGGCACCTGTGAAGAGCAACCCCGCAACGTCGTCTTCTCGGCCCCACTTGGCGCGCTCCAGTGCTCGTGCTCCCGGCAAGGTCACGATGCTCCTGCACTCTGAGCGCAGAGACCAGGAGATGGGATGGAAGGCGGGACCCAACGTGCCAACCTGAAGAACCGAACCATGACGCCCCCGGCCCAACTTCGTGTGCGAGGCATCCATTTAGAACCCTTCTCCTCTTCTTCTTCCAACTCAAACCTGTTTACTCACCAAATCCCGCCCGACCATCCTCTGACGCACTCTTGCGCCGAATCTTCGCGCTCGATATCGTTTCGCGAGGCTCCTGTCCTTGCAGCTTTCCCCTCCCGAAGCTCCAGATTTTCGAATCTCCTCTCCCCACCACGGGCGCGCCTCCGCTCCGACACATCGTCCGCCCTCCGGTCCCTTTTGCGTATCGAATTTGATGAATATCGAGAGTGGACAATAAAGTCGCCGAGACCAGTATCAAGATCCTGTTAGGCCAAAAGTCCCGAGGCGATTGGAGAATGCTCGAAGGAGGTCCTGCGGCGGGTCGCGAATAACCAATTCGAAAAGAAGAAAACACCGCCATCATGTTACTCTTTACGAGACTCGCGCCACCGAAAGTTCCCAAGAAGCGCTCTCGCGCAGGTAGGTCGCCCTTCACTTCCTCCGCTTGCGATGCCGCAGGTTTCTTGCTGCTCATCGATTTGGTTGCCATTGAAACGCGCTGCTGCGAAAAGAATCTAAGCTGACGGAGCATCTCTATTCGAATTATAGGGTGCAGTTATTGGTAAGTTTTCAACTTCGGCAAAGCCGCCTTCCCTGAATGCCTATACTGACTACTTTCTCATAGCAAAGAAAAGGTAATTCAAGTTGAAACTACGAGTTCCACGACAATTCCTGACATGTGTTCAATAGAAGAAGAAATGTGACGAAATTCGCCCAGCATGCGCCCGCTGCCAGGAGCACGGCCAGGAGTGCGTCTACGAGCCTGTAAAGCCGCGACAACGGCGCAAGCGAGAATCCACCGTCGCACCGGGCGTCAATACCAGTTCATCATCTTCAGGCTCAGAGAGAGCTGTTCAATCACCAGAGAACGCAGCGCCAGTTCCGCAGTGGAAGGATGAGGAAGAAGAATGGTTCGGAACAGATGAACTCGTTGAGGAGGTTCTTCCTGAGTTACCTGCGCAGAGCCCATTCTCTAGCAAGCCCATGAACAGTCCAATGGGTAGCACTTTCGCTTGGAGCCCGCAGGATCTGGCTACAATGTCACCGTTGGACTCATTCGATTTCCAATTCCCGGTCCTCAACGAGACCATTGCTCCTGCTGCCGACGACGATATCGAAGAAATCATCCGACGAGATTCGATGGCTTTGGCCAGTGGTACGTCTCAAAGCACACGGACACCGTCTCTCGCCCTTATTGCGCCTGTCGCTATTCCGTCGCCACGATTCGAATTTTGCGCCCCTTTGTTTACCGAGTTCTCCGAACGCGACAATCGACGAGGACTTGTAGACCACTTCTGCAACGTTCTCTCCCACCTCATTGTGTTCCGTGAGGAGCGCGGTAACCCCTTCCAACAACTTGTTCTTCCACTGTGCCACAATAGTCCGTCAGTTATGAACGCTGTCTACGCCCTTGCGAGTGCTCACCTTGAGCATCGAGGCGTGGAGAATAGTGAAAAGAGCGTTTATTTTCACAATAAATCAATCCAAGGGTTGGCTAGGTTGATTGCGAAGGGCGCGGATGCTAATCGAAATGAGTTGTTGGCTGCTATTATGCTGCTGGTTTACTATGAAGTGGTAAGTTGCCTGGCTAAGATCTGAGAAGGCATTTGAATGTTCTGACAGTCTGCAGCTGGTCCAAAAGGGCAGGTCCAATATTGTAGACGGCCATCTGAAAGGCGCTATGACGATAATGGGCAATGGCGAGACTGCGACTGATCCTACTGGAGTTTTCTTAGAGAGGGTAAGCCACTCAACTCCTACAAAGCCCGTCCATCCACTAAGATATTGATAGGCTTTTCGTTTCTACGATGTGATTGCGGCCCTGTCTTTTGGTACTTCTCCGTTGTCCTCTTCGCATGAAGGAAACCATATGGCCCCTTTCCCTCCCCTCGATTCCAGCGGCGCATCTTCTCCCCTGAGCAGTGTTGATACGCTACTTGGGATGGCTACCTCATTGTGGCCCATCATCTACCGACTGTCCAATTTACTCAAGCTAAAGGATCAACTGGACGCTGCAATCAGCCAAGAAGACGCATCCAAGATTGCTGTACTGCGTACTGAATTCGAGTTCAGTGCCACCGCTATCGAGAACTCTTTGAGGGATTGGCACCCGGTTTTGCCACCCGACTCGCCGCTCACCCAGAATGCGGAGGACCTCTCTGCAGATCGAGCCGCGGAGAGGGCTCGTCTCCAGAGCATTTTGAACAACGCTTTGGCGTATCGCCACTCGGCTTTCGTCTACCTGTACCGTACAATCTACAATTATCCCCGGGGCCACCCCTTGGTGCAACGCCATACTCACATCAGTCTGACGCACTGTGTTGGAACTGTGAGCAACGCGGGACCGATGGGAGCGCTACTGTGGCCATTGTTTGTCGCCGCTTGTGAGGCGACAAGTCTGGGAGACCGGGATGCTGCTCGACAAGCATTCGTTGCTATCGATCGCCGACAGGGTATGATGAATATCGAAAGAGCCTGGTGCATCGTGCGAGAAGTGTGGAAGAGGGCTGATATGGAGGATGCTACTTCCCAGTATGAAGATATCACGAAAATGGGAGTCCGAAGGAAGGGGGACTTGTGGAGGCGAGTGAGCGAGGATATGGGTGTTACCATCGTTTTTGGTTAACTTGGTTGCGGAATGGGATGTTTCCAAGAGAAGCATCATCTCATTGTACAAGATGGAATTGGGTTGGACATATCGAGTTGCTGGTAAACAAGGGCAACGAAAGAGAATCTGGGCGTTGGAATTGGGAAAGGTTTGGGTAGGTTATAACTTCCAAAGTGGGAGCCTGTTGTTTGCGGCGCGTGTGGAAGAGGTGTTGTCGGTTGGCTCGTCGGGCATTATACCCCAGATTCTTAGATCTGGTTCCCGAAGATTATTTCAAAAGCAGGAATTTTATCACGGTTAAATATGCTTCTTTTTGTCATGACTGAATGATTGGCTGTCACTTTAGATTAAGGGAACGTCTATACATTATCTCCCGGGCTCTACCTGTAGGACGGTGACGAGGACTGAAAGACATTACGGTCAGGCCTGCCCCGTCCTCTGCGTCCAGTCTTGTTTGGGTAATCCGAGGATACCGAGCCGGCGTTACCAGTCCAGTCCAAGCGTGCAGCAATTATTGGCGCCGACTCACGATGTTTCCGCCGGGACCCTCCTGCCAATAGGTCAAGAGATGGTGAAGAGATTTTTGTGCATTCTCCATTCCAAAGCTAAGCTGGCTCACCGAAATTACACATGGCGTTTTTGGGACCACCCTGTTAATTTTCATCTCAGGTGGTTACTGTTAGAGTCGCAATGGCTGAGATGAGGGCTAGTGGGAGGGCAGGCTTGTTGTCCAATCGAGGCCGAGTACCGACGGCAACATGGACGGTGGAAGTCAGCAAAAATGACAGCTTATATCAAGGTACCTCGTGACATGGTTTTAAGTCTGGGAGAAGTGCTTCGTAAGCTTCCGGAGAATGTTGGAAGGATTCGGAGTGCTAGAGTCCGAGCAGGCTTCGAACGGCTCAGAGCTGGACGGAGATGTCTCCGCAGACGGGCTTCCCCAGATAGCCTATGGGGATGGATGGATGGGGCAAGCCAGTTGTGCCTCCCGCTCGACGATCCCTGCGAGGTTGGGAGGTGACGGTTGACAGAAGCTCAGCATCAGGGATTCCCAGCTGTGCGGATGATCGCCTGCGTACATATGTAGAACAGGGCGTCGTTGCGTTGCAGGCAGACGTCATTGATGACCGACGCCTGCTCTTCTCGAACATTTCTGGCTTGGGGTCTCAGAGCTCCGACGTCGTGAAGCCACCCAAGTTAGCGGGTAAATGCACCCTGGCCCCGTAACGCCTCTCCTCGTTTCAGCAGCCAATGGACAGCAGGGCCCAGCGGCGTAGGGGCCGGGGAAAGGCTGCACTCGTGATCACTCGAGCAGGACTCGACGGCAGAGGCGACGAGACACGGAGGACGGGAACACACACGAGCATGAATGAGGAAAAGGCAGTTTGGGCATCGGACCGTAGTCCAGCGGCCAAGCTGAGGCGAAGACACCTGAGGCATTAAACGAGCTAGAGGCAGGTACTTGGGACAGACCGACTCGCTCCTGCCAATTCCAAGTATCGCATTCTGGTGCCTGTCTCCCATTACCAACCAGCAGACCAGACTTGCCTCCTCTCATCATCTTCCCACCACCACCACCACCCCCGTCTTCCGTCCTCACCTCAGTCTCCTTACGTCCTACCCCCGGCACGGTGCACACCCTCCTCCGTCGCAGACACCGTCTTTCTCTCTCAATTCTTCCCCAGCCCGCGACTTGTTGGCTGCTCGTCTCCGTTCCGTTGCCGTCCGTTACTGTCTCCGCGGCCAATGACCATGAGGCTTCCCGCCAGCTGCGTCAGGGCCTGCCTCTAATATCGTCCCAGCTCGACACCACTCCTCATTGACTGATCGCCTGTCCGCTGCCCGCCATCCCGCTCCTGGGGCGACGTTTCGTCATTCGCGCCCTCCAACCCCCGTTGACGTCCTCCCTTCTCTGTTGCGCCTCTCCGGAATCACCTGCACCTTGCAGCGAGGTCTCGAACGCAATCCCACTGCATCTGCCCATGCCCGTGGCCCTGGAGCTCTGCTGCCAGGCACTTTAGCTTAGAGGTCGCGAGTAGCGTACAGCGAAAACCCACTGCAGCGCCGCAACGGAGCACCACCATGGTCTAACCATGACCACCTTGATCAACACGTCGGATTCGGGCCCTCAAGCACCGCGACAGATTCGCTTCGTCCATAGTCAGGGCCAACCACCGTCTAAAAGGCGTAGAATTAATGCTGCGTACGCTCTCTCCTCGTTTACCTTTCCATGCCTTTCCCACATAGTCCCGTTGGGGCTTTGCTAGAGCTCTCCACTGACTCGACTTCGATCTTCTTTGTAGATGTTTGACGTGCCGAAGACGAAAGACGCGATGCGCCGGCGAACGACCCCTCTGCTCTACCTGTACACGCAACGGCCATGAATGTTTGGGATATCCAGAAGATAAGAAGGAAGGTGGCGATACGGCGGGTGCGGTTTTGAAGGCCGAGGAGGATGATCAGGAAGCGCTCGAGGACGAACATGTCGAAGACTATCCCGATGCCAACACAATCCCTTCTGCAAAGGGATCTCGAGATTTTCCGCCGCCTTCCGAAGACACTCCCGAAGAGCCTCGATCGACGGCAAAAGCCAAATCCACGAAGAATGCACACTCGCGCACCCACAATGGCGATGAGTTACACTCAATGCGGACGAGCCAAACCCCGCTACATCTGAATTCTGTCCATGATACCCCCTACTCTCCCACCGCTGTTCGAAGGTTAGAGAGTCACCGCGTTCCCTACTTCCGCTACTTTGGCCCAACTGCCATTGTCCCCGGCTTCAAGCAAATGGTTGTATCGGTGCGCGATCGCCACCGTTCCACAGGTGCCTCGATCGCCGGCACCTCGCCTCTGTCGTCGCACAGTGCAATTGTTGCAAGTAGCTCGGCGGCTGAAAGCGATGTTGTTGTGGAGGACTTGCCAATATACGACCCGAACGACCCCGCGCCTGTTCACCCATTGATCCTCGACTTGGTCAATATCTTCTTCGTTCAAATGGGTTCAAGCTATCCATTTCTGAGGCAGGCCAAATTTCTGCAGCAAGTCAAGGAAAAAAGAGTCGAAGCTATCTTGGTCGACTCTGTCTGTGCCCTCGCAGCGCGGTTCTCCGACGCACCAGCATTGACGGGTGGCAATGACAAGATGCCCCGAACCGAAAGAGGCAACGTATTTGCTCAAAGAGCCAGGCAAGCGACGGTTGATACATTCCCGTGTCCGACGGTTGGCGCTGTTCAGGCCCTGCTCTTGATGGCATACGAAGGCTTCGGTGCGAGCCAGGACAGTACCTTATGGATGTATTTGGGCTTGGCCATTAGGATGGCTGTGGATCTAGGTTTGCAGAAAGAGGTGGGAGTTCAATTCCAAGGCGACAAGGATCCATGGTACCTTCGAAACTCCGTCAGAAAAGAGGATGAGGAAAGTCCTGAAGAAAAGCCCAACGACACGGACACGCTCAGCCCCGAAGAGCAGAAAGAAGTGGTTCAAGAGCGCAAAGACACGTTTTGGGCTGTCTTCATCTTGGATCGCCTCATTTCCTCGGGTACCGGTCGACCGGTAACGATCCATGACGAGGATTTTGAACTCGAGCTTCCAGAACCATATCTTGATCCCGTCACCAGATGGCCGGCAGTTTTCCCCGTCTTTCTCGAGATCATACACCTATATGGCCGAGTGTCCGATGTATTGAACAAGATTCGCAATGTGCAAGATCTCACCCAAGACAAGTGGGATAAGCTCAACGAGATGGAGCGTGATCTCACGAAGATTTACAAGGGCTGGGACTCTCGACTGCAATTCAACGTCAGCAACTTTAAGGCATATCTAGGGTTTGGCCAGGGCCCTATGTTCATCCTATTACATTTCTGGTTTCACGCGCTTCTCATTATCCTTCATCAGCCAACCTTACTGACACCATTTGGTGAACTTCGGGGCGACCTGCAGTTGCTGGCGGACAGTCGCGAGTTAAGCATGAGCAGCGCCAAGACGATTTGCGACATCCTTTCGTTCGCTGACCTAATCGACCCGAAGAGCTTCATTGGAAACCCGTTCACAAATCAGCCCATGTATATTGCGGCATGCGCTTTTCTCATGGAATCGAATGCAAATGCCTCGGGAGAACCTTCGAGGGCCAGCTCCCCTCAAGGATCGAAGTCTAAGACGACTAGGGCCTCGAAATCTAGGAATCGGGAGTCAAAGCCGTCCAGGCACTCTCTGCTTGCATCAGTCGCCAACCAGAACTATCAGCGGTGCTATAGCTCGTTACAGCAAGTTCAGTTGTATTGGGGCGGCGTCACATATATCTTGACGGCCCTCGACCAGAAGGTCAAGGGAATATGGGATTGCGAGACTTACACGACAGAAGAGTATGAGAGCACAAAAGTTCCTCGCCGAGAGAGCAGAGGTGCTATGGGCCATCAGTTTCCTCGATTCGAGAGCCGTGCTTCGCCCAAAATCACCGGGCCACCGATTGCTTGGAGTCTTTCTGGTACCGCGAATTCGCCCAATTCGAGCTTGACCCTCATGTATCAGAACTTTGCAACAGGCGTCATTGCCCCGTCGTCGCATGCTCTACAGCCCAATACGCCGCCAGGAAATATGGTGTACGATCCCATCAGGCAAAGTCTGCCGGAGACTGGGACCATGTATCCAGTATACCCTCAACCAAATACTTCAGCAGTGCGGCTCTCTCCACGGCCAGCGGTATCTCGCAGAATGTCCAGCCTCGCACCAGGGCGGCCGACAGTTGCATTTGACCGAGTGCCGGAAGAGGGCGAGGCGCCAGATCTCTATCTGGGCCCTAGATACACGCCGACCAGCCAGACCAACGGCTTCGATGCATACAGTGCCTCACCTCCTGGCAACTTGGCTGATGCAGGACCAGCTGGCGCCATTCCTGGGACCACAGCGACGCCCACCAACATGTATTATCCCCCGAGTATGCCATACCCAACGAGCTGGGGTCCGTCTATGGGGAACATGGACTCCATCACATTCGACAGCCAGGACATCGACATAAATGCTTTACAACAAGACGGCCTCAGCGGCTCGTGGCTGGATTATATACCCCATGACGTACTCGGGCTATTCGAGAACCCGGACATGGGACAAGGAGGCCACAATAATAATGAATTTCCTCCTCCATCCTAATATACGCGACCTTGCAACGAGGAACGCTTAACGATATTCTTTCAGACACGATTCGGGCTAAAAGGCTGGCGTTTTCACGTGGTGGGCTTTACGACATATAGTGACGATCTTTGGGCATCAGGACGGTGTATAGCGAAATCTTGCGTGTACATCGATTGTTTGTTTGCTTTTAATGTCTTTTCGGGATTGTTTTGGAGTCCATCATTTGGGAGGAGATGGATGGAAAAGTAAAAGCAATCTGTTGAAGAGGGTTCTGTATCTTGGGTTTCGATGGGGGTTCTGGCGTTGTGTGTTGAAGAGTGGGGAATAGGGGTCACATTGAGTTGAAGCATCGACACATTACGATACGCCCATCTGGCCTAATTCAAGAACATTACTTTGTAATCATGAATCGTTTGTGCTAGCCTTAAAAATGATCCTGTGTTTGAACCTTTGGGGAAGTGTACACGGTGGTCTTTGAATGATTGAGTGATCTATTTCGCATATATCCTGAATATGACATTTATATCATACACTAACTCCTTTTTACCATTCTCTATGCCTCACTCTTGTCCCATATTTAGTTCTGCTGTCTCATCTGCATACCCACTGTCCGGGCGTGCTGCGCCATCACGGCATCGGCAATCGCCAACGCGGCCATGCCTTCGACGATCTACTCAAAAGTTAGCCTCTGAGATCTCTCAACAGTTGATTAAAGGAATACAAACTGCGATTGCCCTGGGGACCACGACCGGATCGTGACGGCCCTTGGCGGCTAGTACGCTCTCGCCTGAGCTGTTGTAGAGTGCTGTGGTCTGTTCTTGGCTGATAGTGGCGTGTGGCTTGAAAGCGACCCGGACGAAGACGGGCATGCCGTTGGAGAATCTACCCTGGATACCGCCAGAGTGGTTAGTGTGAGTCTGAAGTTTTGAGCGTGGGATATCAGCTTGCGCGGAGCCGGTCATCTCGGCGCCACGGAAACCGGAACCGATCTCGAAGCCCTTGATGGCGAGGATGGACATCATGGCATGGCCGAGCTTGGCCTCAAGCTTTTCAAAGCAAGGCTCACCCAGCCCGACAAGCACATTGCGGATAATACAGATCACAGAGCTGCCAGTGCTGTCATGAGCGTCGTGGAGCTGGGCGATGCGCTCCTCCATTTTGCGGCCGACCTCCTCGTCGGGGCAGCATACGGGCAAGTGCTTGTCAACCTGGACGCGGATGAGCGTCTCGGCAAGGGCGAAGGATGTTCGGGTCAGCGCTAATGGCCTCGGTGTCGTTGAAGAGGTGGATGTTTAACGCGGAAATAGGCCCCGAAGGTCGACATGGTGACGACTCGAAGGTCGGCGGTTGTTGGTGTTGAGGAGGGAAAGCCGACTCGGTGACGAAGCTTTTGGCGTGGAAGCTTTGCTGGGAGCGCGGGGGAGGGGCAATGGTGAGTCGTTCTTTCCAGTCTAACGTCAAATGCAAACCAAGGAATTCAAAGATGCCCTGTGTTTCAAGCTAAAGTGAAATTATACAAAAGAAGTGTCAATTCCTACCTGTCTTTCCTCAGAGTTGAAGCCACTTATACTAGGATCGCAGTTCATCGGGTTCGACCAGGGTCCAGAAAAGGTACGTACCGCTGACCATGCAGACGGAAGACCCACTTCTCGACCTTGTGGAGTCTCCAGCTTTCAATCTCATCGCCAATCTTCAACCGTTTTCAAGCTTCGACTCTCACGACACTCATTGCAGCCTCACTCATTTCACACCGGCCGCGAACATTCTATTGCAGCGATGCCTCATTGATTTCTGCTCTCGGAAGAAGCTCGATATCCAGAGCTTCAGTCTCTTAAACTTGTCAATGGTGCTGCCGCTGCTGGCCCGACAAGGCCGGCAGTCCTCACCATTTCCGTCTTCATCATGCGCCTTCAAACGTCTCTTCACAGCAAAGGCCCAAGATCCTGCCAATAACACCCAAGCGTACATCTCTCGCTCTAGGGATCCCTTCGTCAACCTGTCCATTGAGCATCGCTTGTTACAAATCACACCTCCCGAATCAACCGTCCTCTTTCTTTACGTCAACGCACCATGCGTCGTGTTCGGGAGAAACCAGAACCCGTGGATGGAGGTCAATCTTCCACGCCTGGCCCAGTTCAGAGCTGATCGACGGAGCAAGGCATGGAAGGATGAGCCGATCCAGCTGGTTCGAAGACGCTCCGGTGGAGGAACCGTCTTCCATGACGACGGGAACGTCAACTTCAGTGTGGTTTGCCCACCTTCTGCATTCGACAGAGACAAACATGCGGAAATGATTGTTCGGGCGTTAGGAAAGCTTGGGAAGAAGACGTGGGTGAACCAACGGCATGACATTGTCACTGCTCACGAAGGTCAGATGTACAAGATATCGGGATCAGCTTACAAGCTGACTCGTCTGCGCTCCTTGCACCATGGAACATGTCTCTTGAACAGCCCTGACCTACCCAATATATCAGGCCTTCTCCGTTCACCCGCAGAGCCCTTTATCAAAACCCGTGGCGTGGACAGCGTGCGCAGCAGGGTCCGGAATATCGACATTGTCGACGAAGAATTCGTCGACGAGGTTGTTCGCGAGTTCAAGAACATGTATGGGAATTTTGGTACTCTCACATACGTCGATGACAGCGCTCTTGAGGAAGAGAGTATACGGAAGGGCTATGATGAACTCAAGTCTCGGGATTGGATATACGGCCAGACACCCAGATTTGCGTTTTCCACCCACCCTTACAAAGACGACCAACGAGAGAGGCCGCAATTACCGTTCAAAGTAAGTCTTCCGCAAACTCCAACTGAGGTTCAGTCTGACAGTATTCCAAAAGGAGAAGATTTATTTTGAGTCTCGGCATGGTGTCATCGACAAGTTCACCATCGATGACACTGGCTCCGATTTGGACTTCTCCGCTCTAGAGAACTCGAACATGTACAACGTGCATGATTGGAGTAGTCGTTTTGCAGGTGCTGGCTTAAGTGAAGAGAAGGCAAAGCAGATGGGAGAGTGGATGGATGGAGTTCTAGGCGTGGATTACACAAAATTGAGTGCTTGACCCCTTGCTTTAGGATGAAGTGTCAGCATACTCAGCCTGTTTGTACCAACACTTGCTTATGTACATCTAGACTATACATGTAACATTACCAGATCTTGGTTATAATCCAAGACTTCTATCTATTGATTCAATGCTGGATTCTCATATTCTAAAACGTGTTGCTGTCGAGATGTCAACCTCCCTCGCCTTCGTCAAGCTGAAAACTTTACGCATTTTCACGATATTCGGCACACGTCATTTGTCTTCATATTTTCTCGGTGCTAGCTGCGTCAAGGAAAAGACCTCTCGACCTTCTAACATAGCAGAATTTGTTATTACTTCAAGGCCAATCAAGTGCCATATTCCTCACCACAGCCTTGTCTGATGTGGCTTGCATAAACCTCAATATGTATCTATTTAGGGGAAAACAGGCATCTGTACGTTATATAAATATTGAGAATTAGCTCTTCATTGGACTCCAAGGTCCTCTTGGGAAGAAGGATAAACAGAGTCCTGGTTCAAGTGTATTTATTGTAGATACAATGACGATCTATTCGGCCATGATGCCTACCCGGCAGCGTTTTTTTGAGTCGGTTCCCTGCAACTTACCCCTTGAAAATCTAGGCCAAACCGATGAAAAGTGAGGCAACCGATGTTATCTGCAGGCTGGTGAAAAAATAAACCACACAGCCAATGCAGTCGGGGTCTTGTTATCAGCTTTGAACCTCAACGTACCCAATGCCAATGAGCATATTGTTATTGAGGCACGTTTCTTGGCTCCCCCATTCCTGGCAGCCTTGCCACCGTGTACTTCAGTTAGTCCTACAAGGCAGAGCTGCCCAATCTGCGCAAAATTTTACCGCCTGGATCACCCATCACGCACAGCAACTAGGCAACCAGACTCATCGTCCATATCCTAGAATATCTTTGCCAAGAGAGTCGGGAAACCCGGCATCGAATAGGACAGATTGTCCCTCAGGACTCAGACCTGAGGATAGCCAGCCTCGTAACGACGCCGGCCTTCACATGTCACAACGGCGGTGTCTCGCATCCTTGCAAGGCCAAGAACGAAACAAGTCCATCGCTACCCTCCCTCAACAATCACATCCCCATCACACCGACATTACCAAGTCTGCGTTCACCGTTGCTTGATTTTTCGAGGGAAAAGGGGCTGCTGCTTACCACCCGGGCACGGATCCCGGCATCTTACTACACGGCTGCTACACCTCCGCCGATCTGCAAGCAGGCCTGTTTTTCTCTATCCCCTGCTCCAGCTGACATGAGTTCTTGGTAGAGCCTCAGTGGCTGACACACCGTCCCGGACTCGTCCGATCAATAGCTCGCCGCGAAGTCACATGGCTCGTCAGCAGACCAGGCTGCGACCCCCTCTCCTTTATCGCAGAGGGTTGGGCGGCATCGTATTGGCTGGCGAGGGTGTGTCGACTGAGACAGGCTGAGGCGCGGTTACGAGGTCTGCCGGCAAGGCATGGCAAGGCCAGGCAAGGCAGGGAATGGGAGGGAGGCCGAGTGAGACATGCACAGAGATGCCGTATCATACCCTGATTGTCAATGTGCAAGTGGCGGGAAAGATTCCTCAGCGGTCAGTCTCCTGACAAGGCTGGCCCGCGAAAGCCGCGAGAGGTCCTTGTCTCGGAACCGGCGGGATGAGCAAAAAAACACGGACGGGCTGCTTCATGAACGCTGCAAGAATGGGGACGGATCAGCAAAAAGCAATGGGTTCCAGGGTAAGCCGCATCACCACGCCGCAGTCCTCAGCCAGCCTCTTCTCGACGCTCAACACCATCACAGGGCCAATAGTCGCGCCCCGATCCGGACGGCCCAACGCAAGGCGCGCCAGAATGATGTGCAGGAACTCTCCCCCCTGTAGACCGGGTCATCCAGTAAGATGCCGGCCTTTGTGTGTGTTCTCGGTGGTCAGAGGACCCCCTCACCCTTCACCGTGCCGCAGCACTTCCTGTTGGGTGCTCACCGTGCAGGCCCGTCTCATTGGCGAGGTGTCCTTTTCGGGCGACCTGCTTCCCTGATCAGCCAGCCAGCCTCTCTCCTGTTGGTGGGTGACTCGACAGGCCTCGCCATGGTGTTGCACTGGAATTAGTGTCGAGGTGATGGTGGCTCTTCTCCGCATTTCTCGCTCGACGACCCCGGATTTCGATGGGGGGGGAGAGACTGAGTCGCTTGTTTCCGTCGCAAGCCGCCGTCGCACGCTGCTTGCTTTTGCCTCTCCTATTTCCTTTTCCCGGATCTTTGTTACGTATCCGAATCGATCATCATCCTTGTAGCTGAGGTGCAATCCTTGGAGCTGAGCCTGAAACCCTGCCAGCTGAGAAAAGATCTTGTTGGGCTGTCACCAACAAAACATAAAAAGCAAAAGCACAGTCGGGGGGACGGGGCCGCCAGGGATCGACAGGCGCAACTCCCGCTTCCAGCACGCCCAAGTTCATGACTCTTGCGTTGCTTTGGGGGAGGAGCATGTCCTCCGGGGGCGTAGATTTGAGGGTCCCAGGATGACATGCGGTACGACGCGGTACTTGAGATGGCTGCTCGGGACTGTACCGTGACTGTATGGTTGAATGGCCAGTACGTATTCACGCGGATTGGGCTCGCATGTGCACCAGGGAATCCTGTGAGTGATTTCCAGACCCTTGAACACGTTGACGGGATTCCCTGCAGCATTGTCCATGCAATGCAGCAGAGGACCCTCGCGTCGACTTACACGCATGCAAGGGGATGTCATCCTGGAGGCGAGACGAGACCTGACTCGGCCTCGACGATAACGGGCCCGAAGTCCGTGTGTGCTGGCCGTCACCCGCCGGGGGGAATGATGATGTCTCTTGCACATGCTGGTGAAACTCTGGTCGAAATGTCCCGTCGCCTACCGAGACCCTGCGTCCATCGCGCAAGCCACCCTCGTCTGCCATTTGCGAGCCAGGTTTCTGGACTGGTCTTTCTGGCCCGCTGACAGGTTTCCATTCCCGAATGCGCGGATATGCATGCTGTCTCGCTACTGTACTTTCACGTCACCAGAGAGATCAGCTCTTGTCGGCACCTGTAAGGTAAGGCGAGGCAAGGTAGCCTGCATGCACGCGATCGGAGTCGTCTCCCGCTCCCCTACATGTGCGCATCATAACCGTAACGGAGCTTCACGAGTCGTGATGTTGACGAGGACGAGGTAAGACTGATGCATACGTACTGTTACTTCACAAAACGCTATCTGGTCCGTTTTGCGTTACTGTATCGTCGCCCGGACTGACTCCCGTCGCTTATGGCGGGAACTAAGACGCACTCTGGCCGGGGATCCGATGCTATTCGGACGGCGCCCCGTCGCACCAATCTTCACTCGCGGGCAAATGAAGACTTCCTTCAAGCACGGTTGGTTGATCATGCACTAGAGGGTACTGTGGCAGTTTTCGCAGGGAGCAGCAGCGAGTAGCCTACCACGTTCAGCCGCATGGGCATCAACTCCAGTTGCACTATTGGTTGGCACCAGTGCAGCGCAGACTGTCGCAGTAGCACGGCTGCAGGCAAGTGGGCGACAGCCCGCTAGTTGAGGCCTCGACTTAGGCCGCTGTTGGCTTCGGGCTTCGACGTCAACAAGGGGATTCACTGAGCTGTCGCCACGTTGGGATGCAGGAACTGAAGTGCGCTGCCGCTGGCCGGTGGAGATGATGGGCCCGTGGAACGAGTCGAGCGAGACCACGGGGCAGCGTGCGATGCGTTGCCGAAGCATGATCTCTGCGTCTCCGTCTATCTACATGCCTGCTTGCGTCTGCTTGGCCCCAGGCCGACGGGGTTGCAGTGCCGTCGAGATGTCGCCGTGGAATCATGAGATTTTGAATAGATGAGTACGTCGGCAGTCCGTCATGATCTTCGCCCTCTCTAACTGATGACGATCGCCGACACACAGACAGCGAACAAGAGTTGGTCCGTGGCCTGGCCGATCGGGGAGCGGCTGCAACCTGAACAGCAACGAGGCAGCAGGGGTCTCTCGTTGATGCACGGACATCATCCTCTCTGCGTCTTGGACTTGGGCGGCGGTGCTGACATGGATGATGGATGCGGGCAGCGATGGGGACTAGTCGGCGTCCCCACTGCTAGCTAGCAAGGAGGAGACGAGGGGAGAGGAAGCCATCGTCGTCGAGTAGCTTCGCCCAGCGGGCACACTACTGCGCGGTTGGACGGCGACGCTTTGACTGGTGGTTGGCTGCATGCACGTCTGTATCTCGTCTGGATTCTTCGATAGCCTGTGACGAGGGTTGGAGGGTTGTCAGGGTTCCTGATTTGGTACCAGCCGGACTCGCTGATGAGAGAACATCGAGTGTGATAAGACGACAATGCAGTATAGCGCCTTCAATGGTCTGTCGTCCGGGGCAGGCAGAGGTGACGCAGAGGAGAGGCAAAGCAAGGCCATGCAGGACAGGGATCATGTGATAGGATTGGTCTGGAGCTTCTCACACAGACCGACTGAAAACTTCCGGGGAGGGGTTGCAGCAGATGAGGTCTCGATCCAGAGGGCCCTGGCAGGCGATGGCGCTGGTGCTGATTCTGCTGATGCTGATGCTGATGCTGATGCTGTGACGAGCCGAGGGTGCACCGCATGTAATCAGCCGGCAAGGTGCCATTGAAACCTGCCCAGACCTCTCAGTGCTCCGTACTGTACATTGCGCAAAAAGCCTACGGTATCATCGCAGGCGGAGTTGGACCCAGGTGCGGGAGTGGTGGAGTGGACGGACGGACAGCCGATGATGGCGATGGCCTCGTCCGTCCTTCTGGCCCAAAAGCCCGCCGCCCGCAGTTGCTCCGGCAGCGGGCGAATGGTATTGCATGTACTCCAGCACCGTAGTCCCATATGGGAAGACGGATCCTCGACGACCAGGGGAGCTGGGGTTGCTGCAGCAGGTCAAGGGAGCGAGTGGTCTGGGTTTGAAGCACAGAGCATCAGACACTGCCGACTCCTGCGGAGTTGCGCCTGCACTCGCTGAAAGGGCCCGAATGGGCAAGCTTGGCGCTCTGTTAGTTGAAGACTGCAGCAAGGACTTAACATGCGGCGAGGCTGGCTTGTGGTGCGTGAGTTATGACAGGATTTGGCGGTTGGGATTGGCTGGAGTTGCGTGACCGGGAAGTAACGTGTGCGACCTCAACTGATTGGAAGCAGGTTTATGGGAGAGGCTTTTGTTGAGAAACTGTGCCGAAGTTCCTGTTGAAGCTGTACATAGTTGAGAACCCTTGAAGTCCGTGTCGTCGGTCAAACATGAACAATAATAGGTAGGCATTCTGACGAACGGACCTGCCAATCCCAGCCCCTCATCCTGCAGGAGTGGCGTCAATTTTGGAGACTCTCTCTGCCGGGGTCGGGCTCGTGGCGATGGATCTATCTGCAATTGTCTCGACGTGTATCCGCAGGACAGTGTTTCCGTCGACGGTGAACCTTGGTATGCGCCGGTAGCTTCTCGCAGCGTGGCAGATACTCCGTAGAAAGTCCACGAGAGCGGCAACGATGTCCGTATCTCCACAAGCTCAACGCAGTTCCTGGCGGCATAGCCAGACTAACGATCGAGATGGACCCAAGAAACGGACACGAGCAGAGTCAAAGCGAACCCCTCGGTCCCGCTCTTCGGTTCTCCGCCCGTCCTCCGAGCCGGTCCCGGCAAATAAGGCTCGTCTGCTCGTCAGCTAACACGCGGCAACTTATCGCCCGCCCAGCAAGCAGCCCGGGCGATGACAGCTTTCCCGTGCGATCGCTGCGGTGCTACCCAAACACACGCGCCGCCGAAGCTGGGGGAGGCGAGGAGCCAAAGGCAAAAAGTTGGGGAGTTTGCCGCCAGTCGACTCCATTCAGGCGTGGTCGTGGTCGGTTGGGCAGCCCCTACAGAAGAGACAGCCAGCCCAACCAGTCGTTGAGAATCTGGGGTCAGGGCGGTTTGTGATGGATATTGGCCATTGTCCAATGAGTATCTGGGGAAGCCCAGAAGGGGCATGCTTATCGTGATGCCGGTTGTCAGAGGGCGTGATCTCGTATGATCTGGTCTAGCAGAAACACCGTCTCTGAACCCCCCGGTCTGAGCCGGAGCAACAGAGACGCATACTGAACAGGCCTTGTCGGTTGGGCTTCCCTCGCCATGGCAAGGCAAATGTGTCTTGGCCGTTTTAGGGTTCACAACATTCAGCCAAACCTGAGAGCAGGAGGTGAGGGTGTGCAGGCTGAGACAGGGCACATCCTACCTGTCCCGCATGCCGTCTACCACAAGAGGCCCCGGCCCAACATACGATGGGCATGCTTCGGGTCTTATCGCGTCTCTCCTCTCATCCTCGCTCTTGTGAGCGTGAAATGTCTCGCCTGTTGGTCGCAAGCTCAAGCCTCCCCGCCCTGGCGCAAATAATCTTAGGACGGCACGTACATGATGCTAGCTAGCTGCCTCAGCGCACGCATGCACATGTAGTTGCTGGGCGCATTTTGCCGGTGGCGTCGGTCGAGGTCGAGTCCTTTTGCATGCCTTACTTGGGGGATTTGCTTTTTGTGCCGTGTCTCTGTTGGCGCTTGTGCAGTTGCAGGCTGAGAACTGAGACCTGTGGCAGAGACAATGCAGCCTCAAGGCGGTGGCTTGCTTGCCGTGGTCGATAGTCCAAATCGCCATGGCGCCTCTATCCTAGTTGGGGATTGGGATTGGGTTTCGGTGGCGGAGAGAGCGAGACCGGGCGGGCTGGGATCCGGACGCAGCTCTTGTGCTTGTGCATACGCAGAAGCGAAAAGCCAACTCCGGATTGGAGCTAGCCGGCGAGCATGTTCTTCTGGGAAACCCGAAGGGAGAGTTTCAGAACGTCTCAATCGCGTGTCCCGTTCAGCTGGGCTGCTGTCGACGGAGTTGGAAGGACTGTTTCCAGTGCACGGCCATGATTCAATTGCCATGCCGTCAACACGCGTTCAACAGTTTGCATCTCAACTGTCAGTCCATCTCAGACCACGTTCTGGAATTGCCATGGGGCCACTGGCCGGGCCGTGCGACAGCGACGAGACGATAGGTAGACGAGGATCGGAAGCAGATCTGGCGAGGTTTTCTTTTTTACCTCAACTCAATCGAAAGACTTGGTTGGCGCTTCCAGAGATCCAGTACCAGTTGTTGACATGGAGCTCAGCTCAGCTCTCATTCCTGCGGACGTTGAAGCTTTGATACGGCGTCAAGCCTCCGATGCGGCGGGCACTGATCCGGGAGTGATGACGGTATCGTTGTCGTTCCCTGCTTGCTTTTTCCTGCCCACTGCGTTTTCCCTTCTCCCTCTCCTCCATGCTGGCCCATGCCTCAGGACCTGGGACTAGTCAGGGTTAGTGCTGGCGCGCCGCAGACGAAAGCGCAGATCAGCCAAGCCAAAGAAGCCACCAAACCCAACAACGGGAGCGATTTTGGTGAGCCAGTGAGAGGCGAGCAGGGGACCGCGGTCGAAGGAAAAAAACAAAAAAAAAAAATCAGAATCAAAATGCAAGTCAAGTGGATCTCGCATGCATCCCTCCATTCGCCCATTATCGCCCCTCCCCTCGCTGCTTGGTCTCACTGCAACGCTGCGATAAGACGCCATGCGGCCACTGGATGCTCGACAGGGGCTCCGCTTATCGTCGTTGCTCGAATCGCGCATCGCCAAGGCACGGCTAGCTGAGCACAGTGCGTGGCACTTGTTGGTGTTGAGCGCCCTCCCTCCCTCGCTCGTTGTTGAGGCCGTGATCCAAGATGCATTTTGGCTGTCCGTTGAGATTCGGCGGTTGCTTGCAGTTTTGACAGATGAGGATGGATGGGGAAGGCTGCCTGCCTCCTGGACCCAGCAAACCAGAATTTGCGATAGAGCTTGTTGCTGCTGCTGACGTCAACATGCGCATCTTTTCACAGCCTCCCTCGTGCCTTCCGTTTGACGTGCCGAAGTCGCGGAAGGTGCTCTCCGGCACTCGCCTTGGCCGAGTGCCCCGTCACCGTCGCTTTCCCCATCGTATCTTGAGGACGTCACCGGAAGGCCACAATGGACAGACGACCAGGAGTCGAGACAGACACGGTGCTATCGCACTGTACGTGCCGTACTGCAAGGTACCACTGGGGCTAGCAGGCGTTGCGGGCGAGTCGATGGTGGTGGGCACTTCAGGCCTGGCTGGTTCTTGCTGGGGGCCCTTGCTGGGGCTCCCCTCCTTGATGAGTCCTTGCGCTGCCCTCCCCTCCCCTCCATCTCCGTCTGCTGCTGGCCGGGGGGCGTCTCGCTAGGGCCGCTGTCGCTTTTGGTTGAGTTGACTCTCGCCAGCCAGCCATGCGCCGGGCTGGACAGGGCCTTGATTGAGAGCGGCGGCCAGTCTGCGAGAATGGCCCCTCAGTGGATTCGTCAGTTGGTGGGCTTGACTTGACTTCCAACCTTCTTGGGGCCCGCCACCGCCGTCCTCGAGCTGCGAGTCTGAGTGAGTCTTAGCCTGAGCCAGCCAGCCTGCCCAGCCTGAGTCTCAGTGCGAAGGATACCTGCCCGTACCAACAGGGGTGTCCGAGGTACGTACCGCCCTGGTCTGGGCCCGCCGCCCCGATGAACTCTTCGCCCCGTTCTTTCCCATCCCATCCCGTCCAAATCGCCGTACCAGCGCCCGCCAGCCGAATCCAGAAAAACACTCGTCTCCCTCTTCACCACCACCACCTCACGCTCTCTGCTTGTCTCGACTACTTACCAGCGCCTCAGCGACCTCCGGATTCCTCTGCTCCACTCTCTTCTTAAACTTCATCTCATTCCTCGCGGTCTCCGGTCACCGCCTGCTGCTCTTTTGTCCTTTTTCTCGCCGCCCACCTCGACTCGGCCCGTCCATATCTTGCGCAGGCGACCGTTCCGTTCTCATTTCCTCCGACTTCGATTCTACACGCTCGAGATACTGTCCGCGACGACAATGGCTCTATAGAACCCCCGTCACAAGCTGTTTGTGACGTTCCTCTCCAGCCTGAGTCTGGCCCGCCTCTTGCGAGCCCGCACATGTCCTTCCAGCATGTCGAGTCGACCGTCGCCGCCCCGAATCCGCCCATCATGGATCCCTCACAGCATCCCCAGAACATGCACCACCACCACCATCACCACGCGCACCACCACCGACAGCACAACAAGTCGCTCTCGCAGCAACCCTCGTCCTCCTCCCTCGCGTCGACGAGCCGCCCTGCCCAGCAGCAGCCGCAACAGCTGCATGCTCACATCCCACCTTCGGCATCCATGCCTCTGAGGACCGCCAACAGCACACCCATGTCTTCGCCGGGGCTTTTCAGCCCCTCTGGCTCGCGACAGAACCTCGCGTTTCCGACAACCTCGGTCTCAGAGAGCAATACCCCTTCGACTTTGATGGGGAGTCCTTTCTTGCACCCACTGCAGATGCACAAAGTTCGAGAGTGAGTACAACCCCAATGCTGCTTTAACACTCTTTCCCTCTCCCTGTATCTACCGGCACTGTTATCAAGTGGCGGTTACACGGGCGCATAGCGGGGAGACAAGAGACATCTTTCGTGGGGAATTTTTTTTTTCTCGTCAGACCACTGATCCATTTGCCAATCACAGGACACACAAGGCTCTCATCGACTCGGATAATATTACTGGTCGCAAGTTGATCAACCAGTATGAAGTAATCGAAGAGATCGGCCGTGGCATGCACGGCAAGGTCAAACTCGCCCGGAACCTTGAGACCGGCGACAACGTGGCCATCAAGATTATCCCTCGGTTTTCAAAGAAGCGACGTCTCGGCAAGGTCACTGCAATGTCTCCCCAGGACAAGACCAAGAAGGAAATTGCTATCCTGAAGAAAATCCGACATCCAAATGTCGTTGCGTTGCTCGAGGTCATCGACGACCCCGAGCTCAAGAAGATCTACATGGTCCTTGAGCATGTGGAATTAGGCGAGGTTGTTTGGCGCAAGAAGGGCCTTCCTCACATCGCACAATTCGAGCGGAGACGCATTGAGCGTGAAATGCGTGGCGAACTTCCCAGCCCCGAGGAGGTCAGATACGAACAGATGCTCGAGCGACGTGTGGCTCTCAAGCACATGAAGCGCGCCAAGATGGCTCAGGCTCAGACACACAACACCCAAACCGACTACTGGAGCGTGGAGCATGGTGCCGCGGATGAGCCCAGCAGCAGCTTGGGCAGCGGATCTCGCATCTCCTCGCGCGAAGATTTCGCCGTTTACGATGGTCCGCCTTCTCGACCAGCTTCCCGCCAGACCACCCGCACCGACTCCAGGGCGCCCTCTCGAACTCCGTCTAATCTCTCATCCCTGCAGGCGTCTGAGGACTACGACGAAATGTACTGGGAAGATGACATGGAGACTCCTGGGGCTCTTCACTCCAACCCTGGCTCGAGCGTTGCGCTGGACGGAACCATGTACGGGGCCTACGTTGAGGAAGGTTTCCGTGGCCGGTCTCCTAGCACGGCCGACTCGATCATCTCCCACATGTCGTCGATCGACTTCAACCCACAGCATGATGCGTTCGCGGATGACTTCTCTTATGTGCCCTGCTTCTCCTTCGACCACGCGAGGTCCACTTTCCGGGACACCGTCCTGGGTCTGGAATACCTACACTACCAGGGTGTTGTCCATCGAGATATCAAACCTGCCAACTTGCTCTGGACCAAGGATCACCGCGTCAAGATATCGGATTTTGGCGTCTCGTACTTTGGTCGACCTATCCGCGATGGTGAGCTGGATGACACGGTCTCCGAGTCTGAAGCTAAGGACTTCGACGACGATCTCGAGTTGGCCAAGACTGTTGGCACACCAGCTTTCTTCGCTCCTGAGCTTTGCTACACGGATCTCGACCAAGAACAACCCAAGGTCTCCGAGCAGATCGACGTGTGGTCTCTGGGCGTCACACTGTATTGCCTGATCTACGCTCGAATCCCCTTCCTCGCCGAGGATGAATTCCAAATGTTCAGGAAGATTGCCACTGAGGAGGTCTACATCCCTCGGCGCCGACTCAAGCCAGTTGACCCGCTTACCTCCCCTGCCGGAACCTCACTCTACAAACGACGCAACACCCACCCAGACTACCGTGACGACAACGACCTTGAATATGAAGACGTCGATAACCTGCTCTGTGATTTACTTCGTCAGATGCTCACCAAGAACCCCGAGAAGCGCATTCGTTTGAGAGACATCAAGCGACATCCCTGGGTTGTGCAAGGCATTCCGAATGTTGTTGGTTGGCTTGACGATACTGATCCAGCTAGACCGTCATCAGGCCGCAGAATCCAGGTCGACGAGCGCGATATGTCGGCTGCCGTTGTGCCGTTGACCTTCCTTGAACGAGCGCGCTCTGTGGTAAAGAAAGCTGTCGGCAAGGTGATGCACCCTCTGGTGGAACGGAGCGATAGCAAGTCTCGCCGTCGGGCGACGAGCAGCGCTGCAAGCTCTGCTGGAGACAGCATGTACAACAATGTCCCTCCCCCTGCTCAAACGAACTTTCGTAACGAGCGTAGGAAAAGCATCCGCACCGACGATTACTTCGCCAATGCTATGCGAGACTCTAGCCCAGCCACCGAGCATCCCCTCGCCGTCAGCCAGACTGCAAGCCCCGCGGCAGAGACGGTAGCCTACGATCCTCTAGCCACCGTCTTGCCATCAGCTGAGCCGTCGAGAGGCCACGCGCACAGCCAGAGCGAAGAGACGAGCCATCACCACAGCCACGGCCACCATGGCGGTCATCACGGGATGGATTCGGAGAAGTCAAGCTCATCTTCTCTCTGGCCCTTCCACAGGCACGCGCACAGTCATGGGAGGCTGACGCACAACTTCCTCCATCTCGCGCCATCTTCACCTGTGTCTCAGACTACCCCGACCACACCTTACTTCGAGGCCCAGAACGATGGTCAGGACTCTGGAACCGAAACCATCCGACGGGCCCGCGACATGGAGTCGACAGACGAGAGCACTAGATCACGATCTGTCGACCGCGGTCTCTTCGCCAGCTCTGATAAGCGGGCGTCGGCAAAGGTGGGGGTGACGGCCGCCGTTGTGCCTGGAAGCATCCATGGCCCTTCGAAGCATTCCCGGCCCATGCGGTCGGTGGATCTCGGGAAGGGCATCTCTGATGATGTCCTCTCGTCCCCACTCGCCTTATCGCCAACCGTTCACACTGCGTACCAGCACAACCAGCCCCAGTCTGACCCAAGCATCCACGAGCGTACTCAGCGCCCCATCGAAGGGCGGCCGCAGACGGCACATCGCGTCGCAGGCGCTGACGACGACCAGTATGTGCCGGCCAGGCCCTGCACGCAAGCCAACCGAGACTCTTTCGCATCCCGGGCTCAGGCTGCGCTGGATCGACACCGGGACCTCCGGATGGAACGGGAGAGGGCCCGAGCAGACCAGCCGGAGCTAGCCAGTGCATCCGACCCGCCGTCTCCGGATGACGAGGAGTGGGTGCAGGGGGGAGCCTCCAGGGGCGAAACCATGACCACAACGAAGTCCTCCAGCACCGAGTCCATGGAAGGTTTTGGGACGCCGCTGACAAGCCCCAGTGAGGTGACCAGCCCGATCTCAACCATGCCGTCGGGCAAGATTCACTCGGAACGGTCGCTGGCATTCCAGTCCGACCACTCGCTCCCCGCCTTGTTGAGCGGTGCTAGCTCTGTCTCAGCAGACCTCGAAGCCGAATTGCTCTGCAAGCCCGGCGTGGTCAGTGCCAACCCATCGCTACTGGAGACGACGGATTCTTTGACGCCCCCGGCACTGATCAAGGAGCCAACTACCGGCTTCCCCATTGACCAGGTGTTCGAGAACCCTCCGGCCATGTCCAGCGGCCCGCTCGCCCTCCACTTTGGTGGCAGCGGCAACCGAGACTCGGTGACCAGCACTCCTGTGGCCCGGCCCGTGGAGGATGAGGAAGACGACGACAACAGCGACGACGGGATTCTCCTGATGGCAAAGAAGAAGAAGAGGGTGTCGACACAGGCGCCACCCCCTTCAAACCTTCCGCGCCCTCCTGCCTTTTCGGCTAAGCGACGAGACACCAACATCAGTATTGCGAGCACGGAGACAGCGAAGAAGATTTATACATATGGAGACGACGGTTACATGTCACCCTACGACCAATGATACCCCACCACCTCTCTTTGACGAGGCGGCTATCATCTTTTTGGTTCTCTATTTATACACTTGTCAGACATCAAGCGGCGAACGAAGACACTCATCTTGGGGAACAATTTGCATTTAAAGCCACGGTGCTTTGGACGGTATATCTCATTTCAACCCTTTCGAGGACGGGTTATGGCATGACGCAACAGGAGTCTTGCTTGTTATTACTACTACCCTTTTTTTTTCTTATTCATTGCCACCACAGCTAGACTTTCGCTTCGGCATTGGGGGTTCTCTGCCTTTACTTTACTTCACTTGGGCGGCTTAATCTCTTATATCATGGGTTGGGGGGAGGGGGGGGGGGTTTCGGAGGACCGGGATGGGATTAGGATGGGACGGGACGATGGATATGAGACGATGATGGGATTTATGAGGGCGCAATCACAGGGATTGCTCCATGAAGATGATGCTGGAGACGATGTCTGTTCTAGCAGAACTTGCGCATGGGACGGCCGAAATATAGCCTGCTGCACCAGGCCACGTCGCCACGAGAGGGAGCCCGATGGCCCCATGTATATGACGGACCAATTTCATACTACAACACATTACAAAGACTGCTTGAGCATGGAGGGTGACTCCCGGATCGAGAAGGGAAACGCTATGAGCGAGAATATCACCATACTTCCATTCCACCGTGCCGCTTCACTCTTCTTTTCTTTCTTCTCTTGCCTCGTTTCTTGAGGAAACGTGTTTTACTATTTCGCCGGCGGGATAGAGCGCAAGCTTTGCTGCAGCCTCACCGTCTGGTTCGTGCTGGGGGGCATTTTATTTCTGGTATGGGATACTACATTGTTTTGATGGTGCATTTGCATATGGTCTGGGAGGCAACAGCGCTGTTTTGTGTAATTGATGGGTGGAACGAAGTAGATGAATGAGAAGCGGTTTGAGATTGAATCTGATATTGTTTGAAGTGACGTAACCCTACCTTTATGATGAGACGAGCTGTTGTGCGGAAGGAAGGACTCATGGGCGTAGTTTCATTGCTTGTGATGTTCAGCTGAGGTCAGGTACCTCCCCTGTCTGGAGCATCTCCAGAAGAGGAGCACGGCAGCTTCTTCCTCTTTCAATTGTCACTTTGCTCAGTAAACAATCCTTGAACCTGGCCTTCCTGACGCGACCTGCCTGTACGGATCAGGTATTGGCTAGCATGCCATGCCCAATCTTGTGTCTCTTCTGGCCGTACATCGGTCCTGGATGAAGAGCCAATGAAGAGCCAATGGATCTGCAGAGGCGATGCATGCAGGCAATAAACGCCTTGCTCAGCCACTCCGAGGCGCCGTTAGGCATTGTCAGAATGCCCTGTCATTTTCCTGTCCCTTCGAGCATCTTTCTTCGTCCAACTGGCGACGGTGTGAAAAAGAATGCGGAAACATCTTCCAGAAATTCAAGTCCAAAGGCCAATTTTTAACGGGAATGGCTGAGGTTATCGGCCTCGTGGCCAGCCTTGGCAGCATTGCTGCAGCCGGCTTCAGCGTCGCAAAGATGATTTCTACCATCGCAGATGAACTGGGCGAGGCCGGAACTCAAATCAATGGGATCGCAACCGATATGAGGGCCGTGTCTCTGATTGTACATGAGCTGAAGAGACGCCTGGAGAAAGCAGAGAAAATTACCCGCGAAGTTCGACATGTGGCACACGAGATCGTTGCTTTATGCAAGGCGGATATCGCCGACATCGAGGAGTTTGTCATCCCTCTGATGTCTCCCGCCGGCAAGAATGTTGGGCTCAAGCAGAAAATCAAGTGGCTCTTCGCCAAGGCGAAGGTGTCCTCGCGACGAGCGGCCTTGGACTCTCTGAAATTGACTCTGACGCTTTTCCTGCACACCCTCGGTTTTATTGAAAGCGGGCAAATAGAGTAAGTGCCTATTTTCAGACCTTGAAGCAAATACTAATGTGCACACAGTGAGTACATGAAGGAAGAGGTTCACGTCTTGATATTAGAAACCCAACACACAAAGACGACATTGATTCATGCAGAACAGGCTGATCGCAAATGCAAAAAGACTCATGAATCAAGTGATAATGAGGGACACTTATCCTCAACAGTGCTGCAAATCGAAGGCGGCGACATCACATCCGAGGGAGCCGATACGGCGGATACGGCGTCGTCTCAAGCTCTGATCGATACTCGGTCCAGTGATTCTAACAACGATGAGAAGAAGCAAATGCAACGTGTCAACGCCAGCTGGAAAGCTGACTCTGAGCCAACGGAGCCGCTAGGGAGCATTTCAGATGACGATTTCGTTCAAATCGCGGAACACATTCGTCTACAGCATCTCGTCAAAAACTTGGCTCTCAGAGTTATGTATCCTAAGTCTGGATACTACAGTGAAGACACCCGTTTCAGAGATGAGACCACCGGTCGCGGTCACGAGTGGCAAGACGGCTATGTAGGTCCATCTAGTCATCATATCCCAAGACCTGGTACAACTATGTCTGCCACAGGTGACTCAGAGACCGAGCTAGATAAGACAAAACTCGAGTTGAAAGAAAGTCGGGGACAAATCGAGCAGTTGAACGAACAGCTCAACGCACTCCGCGCAGAAAAAACCGCCCGCGAAGAGACGGACAAGTACAAAATTCGCGAGATCGATTGGCTGAATGAGCAGCTCAAGGCCTTCCAGGCAGAACGAACCTCACGTGAAGAGGCTGAGAAGTGGAAAGCCCGGGAAGAACAGATACGGAAGGACGCAGAAGCTGCCTTTGCTGCACGTATGGAAGCTATGAGAAAGGCACAGGAAGAAGCAAAAGTAGAAATTGCGAAAGCGAAAAAGGAGGCAGAAGACGCCGCCAGAGACCGACTTGAAGCAGAGCGTAAGGCCGAAGAAGAGCGTGCGAGGCAACACGCCGAATTCATGCGAGAAGCGGAGAAGAAAGCTCGGCGCAAACTCGAGATTAGCTTGAGAGCGGAAGAGGAGGCGAGGGCGGCGGCGGCGGATCAAAAGGCCCAACTGAAACAAGACGCAAGGGATAAGATCGAGGCTGAAGTGAAAGAGGCGATTCAGAGGGCCCAACTGGAACAAGACGCAAGGGATAAGATGGAGGCTGAAGTGAAAGAGGCGGAGATGAAATGGCGAAAGGAGGTAAGAGAGAAGGAGAAGGAGAAGATCGCACACGAGGCTGCGCGTATGCACTTGTCGAGGAAAATCAAGAGGGACGAGCCAGCGCCTCCTAAGAAATATTTCGGAATATTCAAGAAGAGAAGTGCTAGAAGTTCTGGAAGTTCTTTTAGCTCGTAGGAGGAGGTAGTCACTTTCAGGTCAAACCGTGGGAAAAGCATCCTCCTAGAGGTCTTGCCGTACGTTACTCTAACATATTTTCATACTATCCTACAATTACTTGCTCCTCCGGGACCTGTTATACATCTCAGCGCAACCTAAGCCAACTGCAAAGATAAGGCCTATGCCCACGAAGTTGAGCACAGCATTGAGTAAAGGCGGCGGACGCTGGAACGCAACAATCTCGTCGACAATCCCGTCCAGCGTCTGCGCCATCTTATCCCGCCCGAACAGCGTCTTCACCCTCTCAGCGCCCTTCTCACCCATCCGTACGACCTCTTTCTCTGACAGTGCCAGCGTCTTACGCATAACACCACTCCAGGCGTCCACGTCATCCGGATCACGAAGCCAGCCCGTCTCAGCGTCACGGATCGTCTCAACAGGGCCTCCGGTGTTGGCCGCTAGGACAGGCGTGCGCGCAAGCATGGCTTCGAGCGGCACGATGCCGAAGTGCTCGTTGGATGGCGTGTAGACGAGTAGCCGAGCGTCGCGTAGTAGTGTGGCCTTGAGGGAGTTGGGGATTGAGAGGAGGAAGAGCACGGAGATGGAGGGGGGGGCGGAGAGGGCGGTGATGAGGGTCTTGGAGGTGAGATGTTGGAGTGAGAGGGATAAAGCAAGAGATTCGAGCTCGGCGTGGTATTGGACGTTTTCTGAGACGCGGGAGTCGTAGCCGCCTGGGGATATGTTAGTCGGGTGTTTGTCGTCGTCATGATAGAGTGAGAGTGCGCATACCGGCGATGATGAGGCGCACTCCCTGGCGCTCAGCTTCAGGAATCGCAGCAAAAGCCTTGATCGCAAGACCAATGTCCTTCTTGCGCTCAAACCGGTTAATGCTCAGAATAATCTTCTCCCCATCAAAGATACGCTTCCCATCATCCTCTTCCACATCCCCCCTCGTCTTGACCTCCGTGTCCACACACGGATACACCACCTTCGTCTGCACACGCCTCTTCAACCCCGGCCACGTCCCATCCACCACGCCCTTCGTAAACTCCGAGTTCACCGCCACAGCCTGCGCAAAGCCCATGCTCCATTCCTCCAGCCAGTCGAAAGGCACGCGGTACAGCCGCTTGAGGCGCGACTCGCGGCCGCGCGCGAGCAGCAGGTCGGGGAAGTGGCAGTAGAACAGGATCGGCTGCGGGCTGAGGTATTGGAGTAGCGGGAGGCCCGCAGAGAGCTGGTCGACGATGTAGGCGCGTGGGCGCAGCGCGGCGAGTTCGCCGGTTGTGTAGATGTGTAGGAGGAGGTGGATGTGGCGGAGGATGGCGCAGAGGATGGTGAGGCGCGAGAGGATGGAGGGCGGGATGAGCCAGTTGCCGCGGACGCGGACATCGAGGGTGCCTAGAGAGCAATCGCATTAGTAATAGACTCTAGAGATGGAAGTGCTGAGAGCTGGTACCGTCGCGACACTCGTCGAAGCAATGCTTCGGATCGCAGTGGTTCGTGAAGATGACAACATCGTGGCCTCGCTCCTGCAAGCCGACAGCAGCATCGACGACCAGGCGCTCTGCACCGCCGATGCCCAGATCGGGGTGGAAGAAGACGACGGTGTCCGTCTTTTCCTTTTGTTGGGGCGTGTCGGCGGACGACATCTTGGAGCTTGAAGCTTGGAAGCTTGAAGCTATGGTGAAGGTGTTCAGGAGAGCTGGCGCAGCTTCATGGCGATGTGGGGACGAGGGGCAGTGGGTTTATTAGAGCCTCAGGACGTAAGTCTTGGTTCACCCCGCTATAAGGCACCCAGCTATAGATACCTGACCTATATCAATAATACCTTGTACACTCTTAGCTGAACTACACACAACTCTGCCCATGCTGGCTTGCTTGCGCTAAACTCTACGTGCGCTACCAAGTAATTTGTTTGTACAGCTCTGTAACCAGACTAAGACCTCCCTCAAGCAAACAGAGGTTACGACTTGGACGATGGTATCCCGAGCGCCAGATGATGAAACAGCTTCAAGGGTCGTTCATGAACAAAGCGAGTCGCCCTTCTTTCAAAAGCTGCCACTTGAAGTTCGCCAGAACATATACCACCAGCTCTGGCTCAGCGCCGGCGCCACTCAGCACATTTATCAAGCCGGAAACTCGCGCCTGGCAGAGCTCAGCCATGTGGCATGCGTGACGGACCCGGATGCCAGAGATCTGCGCGATGAGGTGGTGGCTCGGTATTGCCAACATATGACTGACGATGATCCGAGCGATACCATTCATGATGCGCTTCTCGACGAGCCTGGCGAAACAATTGACGATTGGGTGCTTCGTCAGTTCTCCGACTGGTGCAACCACTTCCGTTGCGAGGAACAGCCGGAGCGTCCCAATCTCTACCATCAGCCTAATGGCAGCTCAGATCAAGATGAAAATCCCAAGACGCCCATCTTCTTCTTTAGCCCCTTCTTGGCCCCTTTGTTGACCTGTCGGCAAATGGCGACCGAAGCTCGGCAGTCAATGTCTGAGAACGTGACATTCTCGTTCATCGGCACTGCCCCCATGCGTCGGTTTCTCGAAACCACTTCTCCAGACTTGCTAGCAGAGATACGAAGGGTGCATCTCATTTGGCGAGCACCAAGAGAGGCAAATTCTGGCGACGGCGGCGAAGGTCTGGATGACCCAGATTATCACCGTCTTTTGAATGACTGGAACTTGCTCTGGCAAACCGCCCTCAAGGCCCTGCCCCGACTTCAGGAGCTGCGCATCTGGGCCTACCCGGTCCATGCCGGGTTTCGCTTGCCAAAGCCTACATGGTTCAAGCCCTTGCATGCTTTTGGTCACCTTAAGCTCTGTAAATTCACGGTAAAATTGCGCTGGCACTTGGACTACGAGTTTGGAGCAGATGAAGCCGTGTGGTTTTTAGAGGATGCACCATTTGATATATCGCGAGAGCCTGCCCTGTATCATGACCCAGCGGCATGGCGTACGCTCCGTGTGCAAGCTTACAGATCAAGGGACTTGCTCAGGCGTAACCAAAGAGGTCGGTTGGCGGCTAGAGTTACTAAATTAATAACAACCCTATAATAGGTACTCACTAGTCTTGAACTCATGATGAGTTTCAAGAATTGAGCCAAGCAGCCGACTGCAGCAATCGCAGCATGGCCGTCAAAGTAGAAACAAATGTATAGACACCTCCTCATGCCCGGACGATCTCACGTATATTGATATATGTAGATCCTATCAGACGCAAAAAAGTGTACAACTCTACGCTCGTTCAAAGGGAGTTGTTCGACGTTGATGTGACATCCCATTCTTGTTCCACCGTGATCAACTCCTTCTTAGAGTTTGATTTTTCCCCCAGGCCTAGGCGACCCGGCTTGGATACATGAACTGTGTATGAATCCTTGGGTAGCTGACGCAGCTCCGTCTCGGAAGAGTCGTCTTGGTTGCCCAGGCGGACGGCACGCTCATCGGCTACCTTGCTCCATTCACGGGTTCGGGATCGCGGATTCGTGTTATCGTTGGAACCGGACTTCGTGCTCAGGAGGGCAGAGTTTCGAAGCAGAGGCTGCAGCATGGGGATGCATACGCAGATGAGGCCCATGGCAGGCTGTGCTGTGCCGAGCACCAGAACGGTTGGGCCGCTGTAGGTCAGATCGCTTATATCGATTTTCGTGAGCAAGATCAGTCGAGCTAGAGCCATACCACTCGTCCTAAGTAATTGATTCTCGTCAGCTTTGAGGTTTGATCAGGATATTTGGGTTTAATCAACTCACACATAACCCCCCACAAAGGTACACAACAGCCATACCTTAGTCGACATCTTGGCCTGCAGCACAAAGAAGGACGGTAAGGGCAGTGAAACAATGAGAAAGTCCGTTATAAAGTCAACAGTTCCAGTAGCAATATAGGAATGCAGGGTATCACCGCAGTGGCCTTCTTTCATGGTCGGATTCCAGTACTTGCTTAGAGGCTGGCAGATAGAAAAGGCAAGAATAATAGTGGCGAGGGAGTATAAGGTGTGGACGACGATTAGACTGATGGCCATATATCGTTGCCAGTTGCTATGAGTTCCCTTGAACAGCTTCAGATAGAAGCATAGAACAGAGAACTTGACAGAAGATACGCTCATAGGCCAAAGTACCTGCTCGGCAACCATAAACTGGGAGAAGCCCGTCAGTGTATTGCATTACCATCTGATAACCCGAACCACCCACCTTTAGGAACTCCGTAATGACCGTGGCGCCGTACAGCTCCTCAAGCTCAAGAATATGATATCCTAAGCCCCATTCAGTCACCGCCACAATATTCATGGCCGTATAGGGAACCGATATCGCCTTGGACCTGTTAGTATATCGCACATATACTTGGGCAGATGGCACTGGATTACCCATGAGATCGTGATGAACGTGTCTGACCAGTCCCATGTCCGTCCGCTCAGCCTCTTCGCCCAAAACCGCAGGGCGATGAAGATTGTGGGTAGAATCATCAACACCACCGACACACCGACCACCGCTTCCTGGACGGGTTTGTTGATTGCAAACCTCGCCATTGTGTCCGAGTTGTTGTGTTAGAAGGTCATGCCATAAAGTGCTCGAAACAGCCGATTCACGGGACCGTCTCTTATATTATACAACAGCACCGAAATGTCCAGCCCCTTGGGCAAGAGAGCGGCTCTCGCCAATGGTTCCCCGAGCTGCGTTCTAAGCGAGGCCGGGAGTTCTCTGCCGGGGTACGGCTCCTGTACGGCTCCTTCGCTCCCTGGGAGGGGCCGCCGGGATTTGGGGACCTCTCCGGTTGGCCTGTTGGTTCTGTAGCAAGAATCCATGGTTCATGAGGACGAAGGAGCTATTTTTTTTTTTCTCTTTGAAACCTCGGGCAACGGTGCACCGGAGAACTCTTGCTCAAATTGAGCCCTGGAGTTTGCAGATCATGGCTGGGTTGTTACAGGAGGGAAATTTGTTGTGTACTAGCAACCCAGTTGTTGGTTGGTGGACATTGTGGTCTACATGCCAGGGACAACCAACATAGGGTTGCATCCCTAAGGTAAGGAGGGAGGACCACGACAACTGTTGACAACTCCAGGTCGAAATTAGCCCGCAATTCGATGAGAGCGTTTACTTGGTGGACGAGCATACAAAACGTGCGCGAGCGCTGGAGAATCTGCCGTATCTTCTCGATGAGCAAATGTCCGACACGTCTGTGGAGTAAACCGGCTATCTTCAGCTTCTTTTATTTAGAGCCGAAGAGCCTTGCAGAGTGCGGAGACAGCGAAGGATTTGGAACTAGAATGCAACTGGCAAAGTATCTTTGGATGCCCCTTATGAATGTAACGGTAAACCTCCTATTAGATTGAGCGCATTACGTTTCCGTCAGTCCCGCGCCCGCCCCGAAGCTGTCACATTTGCCTCTTATATCCAACAGCCCTGGGGAAAACTAAAGTGTGGTTTCACCCACGACTCCTTCGGCTTTTCCTGGTAGTTGCTCTCTTCCGCCAAGAGCAGCCAATCATTCGTCCTACGATATGGAACTCCCAGGAGCCGTGAGCTCGTGGCCGGGGCTAGGTCTGCTCTCGGCTGTTGCACTTCTTTTGATTTTCGTCTGGCAAGCAAAAGGCACACCTCTCCGGAAGATCCCTGGGCCCTTCTTCGCTTCCTTCACTAGGCTGTGGCATGTGTATTATATTCTCAGAGGAGACCAGAATGTAGAGCTCGTCCGCCTCCACGATAAGCATGGTATGTTTCACTATGTACGTGTCCGGCACATGGAATAGACGACACTAATCCCCTGTTTCCCATACAAAGGTCACTTTGTTCGCATAGCCCCCGATGAGGTCAGTGTGAGCCATCCGGATGGCATCAAGAAGCTGTTGCTCGCAACCATTCATAAAGGTTATTGGTATAAATTCCTTGCCTTTCCTGACTGGCGATTCCAAACCCCTTCATCCACGACGGACCCTAAAACCAAGCTTGCCCTGTCGAAGAACTTTGCTGCAGCATATACTATGAGCAGTGTTCTAGAGGGCGAGCAGAATATGGATACTGTTATGGAGTCCTTTTTTTCATGGATGGACAGCTTCTCTGATAACCAGCAACCTGTTAACTTCAATGCATGGTTCAGTTTTGTTGCCTCGGATGTTATTGGCGATAAGCTCTTCTCGGAGCAGTATGGTTTTCTCAAACAGGGCCGGGATGTCGGTAATGCTCTTGCTATAACTGCAAAGTTGAATGCTTATGCCTCGTCTGCCGGTTTTTACCGCTGGATTCATATCCTTCTGTTGGGAAACCCTGTTGTAGCGTCGTTCCTCCCTATGGGACACATATATAACACTAGCATGGCTGCCCTTAAAAAACGAAGACAGAATAGGGACAGCCGCTTTGATATGGTCTCTCACTGGCAAGTGCTCTAATACTAAGCACGCTTCGCTTTCACTTCACTAATGGCAAATACCCAGGCTCCGAGCGCTCGAGAAGAACCCCCAGTTGACCGAACGCAATGTTGCTGCTATGGTTACTGCTGCTGTCGGTGCGGGCAGCGAGACCGTTTCTTGCACATTGCAGAGCTTTGTCTATCATATGAACCGACTCCCTGGAGCCTGGAAAAGAGCACAGGACGAAATTGATGCCGCAGTCAAAGAAGGGCGCTGTCGAGACCATATTGTCAGCTACCGAGACTCACAGAGCCTCCCGTTCATTCAGGCATGCATCAACGAATCGTTGCGTATCTTCGCACCTGTCCCTATGACGCTCCCGCGGGTTGCGCCTCCAGGCGGCATCGTTATTGGTGAGACTCACTTTCCTGCCGGCACGATCCTGTCGGTCAGTCCTTGGGTCATGCATCACTCAAAAGAGCTTTGGGGTCCTGATGCGCGGGAATTCCGCCCGACGCGTTGGCTCGAGGAGGGAATTGCGGAGAAGGAGAGGAAATACTTCATACCGGTACGTTGACGCCTCCTCTAGCCAGTGATACATGCTAATACAGTTGTGTGCAGTTTGGCGCGGGATACGCTTCCTGTCCCGGTATGAATATCGCGAGGGTCGAGCTGTCTAAGATGGTAGCCACGCTAGTACGCGATTATAACATTGCTGTACAGGATGAGGAGTGGAAATGGAACGCCTACTTTATCATGTTACCAAAGGCATGGGAGGCGAAGATAACGAAGCGGAACCTGGTTGATGAGGACGAGTAGCAATGGTCTTGAAGGTGCGGAGCAACGACTCATGCACTTCGCATTGTGAGAATGTAGGTAGAGAAACTGGATGAACCAGTAGGGGACTATAGGAACCAGACCTGTTTGAGCGGGAACACAGACGCGGAGATACCTGTACCCTAACTGTGTTTAAATACTCCCTTCTCAACTTGCTGGTATCCCGTGTACGAGACCTCCCACAGCTATTATACTCGTGACCCTTGGGGATTAGCGTCTGCCGACCCCCCAAAAAAAATAATAAAGCGTGCCGTTCCCTACATTACCTTACCTATGGATCACATGCTAAAGCAACTGCACAATCGGCCTAACAGGATGCTGTACAACCCATGGAGGGCAAGTGAGCCTAAGCATTGACCCAACAAACGAATCTGACCGTAGAAGTAAGATTAAACGAATATTCATACCTATTTCATACTTCCACGATGATGTCACGTGTCATAAGCATGGCCACAGCACAGTGAGCTAAACTAAGCTTTCCCCGGACTCGGTCCGCTCCACAGTCATGAGCCTCGGCTTGCTTGCTTACTTCCATCCCGACTTACACCACAACCTCCCTCGCATCTCATCTCACCTCTCTCATCCATCCTCACCACCACCATGCCCGAGCTCTTCTCCATCCCCATCCCGCCACTAGGCGCCCACCCCGGCGGCACCCTCACCTGCACCGAGCCCTCACCACGCCTATACCTGCTCACCATCAACTCGCCGCCAGACAACCGCCTCACCACGCCTGTGTGCCGCGCATTCCTCACGGCTCTGGACGCCATTGAGTTCGGCTATCCGTCTGGCGTTGTCGCGACTACCAGCGCTATCCCCAAGTTTTATAGTAATGGGTTGGATCTCGAGCATGCGGTTGCTACCGAGGGCTTCTGGGCGCTGCTGTATGAGCTGTGGGCGCGGTTCCTGACGTAAGTTCTGGTCCTCCCTCATGTGTGAGATAAAAAGACTGACAGAGACCACAGATACCCTATGCCTACCGTCGCGCTCATGAACGGCCACGCCTTTGCCGGCGGCCTCATGCTCGCCACCGCCCACGACTACCGCCTCGCGCCCTCCCCACGCGGCTTCCTCTGCCTCAACGAGCTCCTCTTCGGCGCACCCCTCAAGCCTGCCATGGCCGCACTCTTCCGCCACAAGTACAGCCAATCCACATGCCGCGCACTGGTCCTCGAGGCGCGCCGCTTCACCGGCGAGGAGGCCGTCGCCGCGGGCATTGCCGACGCATTGGCTGACACGCCAGGTGCGCTGGAGGCTTTTGTTGAGAGTCGGGGATTAAAGGAGAAGGCGAAGACGGGTGTGTATGGCACGTTGAAGGCCGAGGTGTGGAAGGACTTGTTGGTGTTTATGAGGAGTCCCGGGTTGGATATGGAGGAGGCGCGGTTTGATGAGGTTCAGGCACGGGAGAGTGAGCGGAAGGAGTTTGGCAAGGTGTGGTATGAGCAGTGGCTCAAGGATAACAAGGAGGCCAAGCCCAAGTTGTAGGTCGTGTGAGCCTGTATCATGGTTAAAAACTCTAGCCATTTGTATGTGATACTTTGTAAATTGGTATAAACCCTTCTGCCTCTAGGAATGCTTCCATCGTGCCCGCTCGTCTATGATAAACCGTAGTACTCCTATGCTCTGTATTTGGTATTTGAAAAAAAGAACAAGTGTGGTTGTGTGTGTATGAAAGCAGGGGTTGGGATATCGCAAAACCAAAGCCTAACCCTTAGAAAGCCACCCGCGCCGTACAGTTGGATAGAATGAACGCCGTGATACTGGAACCTGATGCTCCCAACCGTGTCTCGTGTTTCAGCAGCATTGATGTCTGCTTCGCATGATTTGCTGCGCCCAGTTTTGGTCTTCCCAGCTCTCTTCAACTCGGGGGGTATCATGTCGATGTCAACTCCAAAATTCGTTTCCTGTCCAATCCAATCCACCATTTCCAACCTCCAACATCAAGATCCGTGTCAAAACCACGTCTTTACCATGTTCGGGCCATTTCTGCTTACTCCTCTACGGGCCGAGGCTCGACCGCTTCTAGCTCACCCTGCTCCGACGTTTTCGCCTTGCTCTTGGCCGAATCACCGTCGCGCGCCGCCGTCATATCCTTCTCTGCCTGGATCGCCTTTTCACGCATTTGCTCCACGTCCTCGCGACGAATGACCCGACGCAGACCCTCACTGGCCTGCATGAGCCCATCAATGCTGATGGCGTGCTCCGTCATTTGATGGTTGATGTAAGTGTACACTGCTGCCGGGGTGTTGCACTGTAAGAGGTTGCCCTCATTGAGCTTGAGAAGAGCGAGAGCCACCTGGAACAGAAATGTGCTGCCGTCGTTAGTGCAGAGGACCACGTCCCAGACACGGAAGAGCGCCTCCGCACTCAGGCAGTCGGTGAAGACGGAAAGGAACCATTGGAACGTGAGGGCCTCAAGCTCGATGGATAAGGAGTCGAGGTGAGCCGATAGCTTAGGAAGAATCGAACTCACATATTGCCGAAGGACCTGCTGGTCAGCGCGGGACGCCAACAGCGAGTGGTCGTAGTATCCATGCGGCAGAATGTTCTCAATGATAGACGTGAGAATCCAGAACGCGTCCTCAGCCGAAGGCATGATCAGAAGAAGGTTGGCGGTAATCAAGTTCATGCCCTGGCAATACCCAACGTCCTTGTTCCTGCGCGAGTATGCTAGAAGCACTTCGTTGAGCTTCTGAACTCCGGGCCCCTTGCGGAAGAAAATGTTGTCCGTCAGCGTTCGGTGAATGTCCATCTCGATCTGGCTGACCACAGTAGGATCATCGTCCTTGCTGCTCTGGTTGACCAGATCCTCGTAGTAGCCCGGGACTCGCAATGCTGTCGCTCCGGAGCATTCAGACCAGACCTTGGCTCGAAACGCCACAGGAATTCCACCGAGGACCAGATTCTTGAATTCGTTCCATTTAGCTCGCCCAACCTTGCCCTTGTTTCCAAGTCCCGAAACGCCAATCATCTCACCGTCCGCTACTCGCGTCTCGGGCAGGATAACAGCAGGCCTCTCGTATCGAGCCTCGGCCGCAGCAGCGGCTGCAGCGACGGCTGCCTCGCCTTCACGACGGCGCTCAGCACGAACCTTGCGAAGGAAATCATTCCATCGTACCGTTTTCTCCCGCTGGAGCGAATCATGGACTTCGCTCAACTGCTGCAGCAGAAGCTTGACTGGCTCGGCATCTTCCTTAGCTAAGACACTGGTCGTCGACTCCGGTTGGGAGGGCTGTGTTGTTTCACTATCCACAGCAGTAGTCGTGCTGGCTGAAGGAACCAAGCCGGAGTTTGTCGACGTGATGGAGGGCAGTTTAGGCAATCCCAGAGGCACAGGTTCTCCGTCAGGCATCTCGATTCCTTCCAGTACTTGTAAAGACGGAGCAGCAATGCTTGGTGTGTGGCTGAGGAGCTCCGTAGGAAACGTCGCAATCTTGAGGTAGTCCTGCCAACGTTTCGATTTGCCATCCTCAGGGCCTCGTTCTTCCATGCTGCTACTAGGGCTCCCCGGCCTTCCATCGCTCGAAAACGTGGGACTAGGCATATCTTCCAGCAGGTTGGGTGAGATCCCGGAGCGCCCATTAAGCAGCATCTCGGTTCTACTGCCCTTACGAGCGTGGCGAGCCATCTGAGCAGCCTCGCGCTGCCGCTTCTTGCGTCGCTGGTCATAAATGAAGCCAAAGCGATCCGTCAAATATTCGCTGTTCGGAAAGTTGTTATAGATATGCGTCAGAGTCGGCGGTTGCGATTCAGGCGGGAGAATCGCATCCATTTCAACCGGCCCATAGCTCTCCTGACGTGCCGCGAGGCTGCTTGGTGGACTGCCCCTCATACCATCGAATCCTTCCTGCACCTGCGTTCTCGAAGCGGCCGTGCTTTGAGGGGCGGGCGTCGATCTTCGCATCGCCATCAGCGCCTTGGGTCCCCCGGCCACCGATACCGCACGTCCGGTCCTATTGCTTGTTGTTGAGGTGGCCCTGAGGGATTCGCTTCTAGCCGAGGTGCTAACCGCACGGCCTCGAGAGTCGGTTTCACGGGTGGTGATAGCTCCGCCAGCTACCAGTCTCAGAGCCAGACTGGCCAGCGATGTCGATGCTTTGCGCTCAGAGTTGGGTCCGGATTGGATGCTTGAGGCCCGGCTCGAGCTTCGCACTGAGCCTCCGGCAGCTCTCTCTGGCGGATTGAAAAGGTCGTCCTGCAGTGTTGGCCTCCGATCCATGCTGGAGTGCGATCGTATGACCGTCGCAGGGTTCACGCCATCTCCGTTGATGCTGCTTCCCCGGCTTGTCTTCTTGGCAGTTCCCGTTCCCCAGATATAGTCCTTCCATCCACGCATCGTTCCTCGGTTGTTGCTGGTTCCGCTGTCGACATTGTTGCCATTGTTGTTGTTGTTGCTATTGCTGCTGTGGCTGCTCGCCCGGATCGTGGAACTCTTGTCCCCCGTCTCGCCGTACGCCGTTGCTACTACCGTGTCTTGCATGGCATCACTCATCAGGTCGCTCAACCCACTATCATCGCGTGCCTGATTCTTGCCATTTGCGCGCAACTCTGTCTCGACGGCTCGTAGCCTCGTTTCAAGGTCCAGGTTCGATAGCCCGCACTCTCGAATTATCCTCCTCAGCGCCCTCTCGCGCTCGTCGGCTCGCCTTCGAAGGTTCGAGATCTGAGCATCGCGCTGCGCAAGGTCCTCGGAGATCTGCCGGACCAGACCGATGGCGCCGTGCCGGGATATCAAGCGTTGAATATGCGCATCGTCTGCCTGGTGCAGCGCCCCCGGGATCTTGTGCACCAGCGGCGCGTCCTCGAACAGGGCTTCTCGAGCGGTTGTCCGCCCAGTCAGGCTGTCGACAATGCTTGCGCGATCGCCACCGGAGACAGCTCGACTGGAGCGCGTGCCGTCCCTCGGCTCGACAGCAGCCGTCGCGGATGCCCCCGTTGACGGCTTGTTCCATTGGGGATCCTCGAAGCGTTCCGCACCCGGACTCTCAGGCGAGAAGCTGGGGAAGCTCGTCAACGACTTGTCGCTAGCAGCGACGCTGCTAGCTGAGCTGCTGGGTTGACTGAGGCGTTTGCGGCCGCGGGGCCCTCTAACGGTTGCGCTGCGGCCGCTCCGATGCGACTGCAACGAGGTTGCGCTGTGTTGAGAAACAGAGCGTTGGAGGGGCATGGACATGGACGCTTCGGCCGCGTCCATGGCCGTGGGTTGTGCAGAGCTCGAGACGAGCGCTCAAGCGAGAGCTGTGCGAATTCGTATGCAATCGATGTAGTCTTTGTTGCTACAGGCGTAAGTTCGAGGACGATGGGTGTCGAGGGAGAGGAAGTCGTTTGGCGTTGTTGGGTTCAGCCACAGGGCATAACGGTGGGAGCTTAATGCCCGATGACGATGATGGCATCCGTCCTAACAAGGCCGAGGCGTCGTCGTAGCTGCGAGTGACCGAAAGGTGCGTACCGCGAAAACAAGTGTCTGACGTGTCGCGGGAGCGTGAATTCGCCGTGTCGATGCCCGAGTTTCAGGTGTTTGTTCCAGGAGGAAGCTCGTGCTGGCATGCGCCGGTGGCCGTTCTATTGGGTAGGGATCTTATCTGCGATGACTTGTCGGGCCAGGCCAGGCAGAGCGGGAGCAGCCTGAGGAAGAGCAACGTACGTAAAGGTATGCAGGGCAGGGCAAGGGCAAGACGTGGGCTCGCTACGGCACGGGTCCTCTCCCGGGCAGCTGGGCGCGTTCCCGCCGGAGCGCCCTATCGCGTCCCCTGTAGCGTCTGCAAGCGTCCCCTGTGAGGCAAGCCCGCCTCCACTGTCGCCGGACGCCACCCCTCTGTGATCTCTGTGATAGGGCCCCGGAGAACGCCCGGACCAGCCCTGCAACGGCTTGGGCGTGCGATTCGGCCCTGGCAGATTCCAGAACTCGTGGGCGGCTCCACCTCCGCTGCACTTGCCTCCCTTGTCTCAGGCACTGTCTTTGCCCCGAAAAAGAAACGACGAGAATGGCTGAGAAAAAAGAGATGGAAAAAGAAACAACAGCGATGAAAAGATTTTTCTGTGCGTGGCTCAATGGGCCTAGATAACGTCCTTTCTCGCTTACTGCAGGCTCTACCGGTCATGCGACCTGCTGCCTTCCCCGTTGCTTCTGGCGGCCGGGTCCAGGCGGTTGAGCGGGAGGGAAGGAGCGAAGAACAGGGACGAAAGAGGGGGATCATGGATGGATGACATCAACCCTGATGGCAATGATGCTGACGCGGGGTTTCGCGTCTGCTTACGAACTCGTACCGATCATGATCGAGCATAAGGCAGACGACATCTTGCATTAGCCAGCACAACGCCTGCATTATTCCTCCTGCTGGCTCCGTGAATATCCGTCCACACTCAACTCGCTCTGGATGCCACCATCTTGACTTTTGCTCTAGCAGCACGTTATCTTCTCTATTGTTGTGGGCGATCCACCCTCATATGGGAGTCCGTCCGATAGTCTTGACCCTGCCCCCTTTATAAGACGCCTTCATCCAATGAATTCGCACCGGTGGAATAGGAGTCAGCTCTCCAGACTGCAAGCACTTTAGATTAGGCCCAGGCAGTTTCTACTTTAATTTTGTCTCTAATCTAGCGTCAGGCCCTCTGAAGGCTCGGCGCGCGACAAGGATCGCTGTCATGTAGATCCGGCACCAACTGCTCCGTTCCCCGAAGACAGAAGGGGAAGTTGAAAGGCTTGACTCATATCAAAGAAACAATCCCCCCTCGACAGCTTAGCAAGTAGTTTCAGTGTCAGCACGTCCGCCATTATTTGTTTGTTCTTGATCGTCTGCTGATTGGCCAGCTCTGTGCATGAAAGATCATGCATGAACAAGCCTGGGCCTTGTGAGCTGCTCTGTTATTCGCGTCACAGTACGGAATAGCCAGTGCAGGAATCCTCGTCGGCATGAAAAATCTGCCGAATTCTGACAGATCACTTCCGAGGCTTGACAGGTGACCCAACTCAGTTGCGATCTCGCTCTACCGTGGCTTTGCTCGAGCGAGGAAATTCCGTGTAAGTGAGGCGAAAGCTTGGTGTGGGTACAGTGAGACATCTAGCAGTAACCTCCTTTTTAGCAGACCTTCATCTCACTCAAGCGTCGTCCTCATCTTGTCTCTCCCTTTTATCACAGCTTCATCTCAATAGCTTCGTGGCTCAAATGCTTTTTGTTCTAACATTCGTATCCTGTACTCATGCGCTAGCGCTCATCTCATAAAATATCGAAGAAAACCCCTTTAGCACCCTTGTAATTTCCCATACCCCTTGGGTGGCCCCCAGCCACTGATGCCCCTTTTGCTCCCTTATGATAAACATTCCATAACTCCGTACATGCATGCATTACTCAAGACAAGTCATTCATTACCATCCATTAGCCCCTATACATCATACATCTTCTGCCGCCCCGTGCCTCGCCCTAAGCAAAGCTGTCTTCTGCGTGCCAGATACTACTCCGGAGTGAGTCCGTGGGATATTCTCCCGCAGGTTCGGTTGAGACATGAGGATGCTTCCGCGGGGACAGGGCGTCGCCGACCAATGTCTCGTCGGGCAGAAGGCCCTCGGAAATGAGCGTTTGGAAGAGATTGTCCTTGCTCAGCGCTTCCTTGCGATCCACAGGTAGCCCGTCCAGCATCCTCAGTCGTTTGCAGCACGCCACAAATACAATCTGATGCAATCGTCTTCGTAACTTCGTCGTGTCATCAAGCCGGCTAGAGAAAACTTCGTCACGTTCAACATTCGCCGCTGGCAACACGAACGGATCTAGGTCTCCAGCCTCCTCGGCAGAGACAAGGATCTGCACGGGAGCGTAGAATCCGATAGTGACGGGGTTATCCCTCAAGTCCAGCTGAGTCAAATGAGGGAAGTCCGTAAGCAGTTGCGTCACCAAGGTTGAGTCTGCCAACCGGTTTCCGGCAACCAATAGCTTCTTCAAGCGTGGAATGAATCGAAGTGGTGATAGGTCTGCGACGGCATTGAAGTTGAGGTTCAATGTTCTCAAATTCGGCATCAATTGACCCAAGTTCTCTGGCAGACTCTGAAGTCCGCAATTCGCGACCTCGAGTAGTTGCAGGTTGAGGAAATCGACTGCTGGCTCGAAAGCACCCAAGTAGTTGCCAGATAGAAACAACTTGCGGATCTCATAGGCCCGCGAGAGGAAATCAAGGTCCAAGGGCAGCTCTCCGCTCTGCTCACGGAGAGAAAGGCTGTCGAGCCGACGAGCATGACCAAAGCCAGTCATCTCATGGATCTTGTTTCGGTCCAGGTGGAGCGAGGTGAGCCCTGGTAAGTTGGTGATATCCACACTCGTGAGCTCGTTGCCGGTAAGGTCGAGCCGTCGGAGGGTCTTGACGGTCTTCTCGACCGTAAAGCTCTGCAGCTGGTTCTGACCCAGCTTCAAAGACGTCAGGGTCGGGAGGTGGTGCAAATTCCTTACAGAAGCAATCCTGTTGCCGCTCAAATCAAGCTCTGTCAGGCGGCCCATCCTGATTCCGGCGAGGTCAATTTCCTCTATCAAGTTGCCACGAGCCCGAAGAGATAACAGTCCATCGTGGACGTCAAGCCCGTCCAAGCTTGTCAGTTGATTGTCGTCGGCCTTGATGCTTCGAAGATGCACCAGTTTCTTAAGCGCAGACAAACTCTTCACTTCGTTCCCGGATATGTCCACGTACTGTAGATTCATCAAGTGATCCCAGGAAGTTAGCTCGGTCAACATATTGCACGAGACCTTGAGCTGCCGAACGGTGGACGGGACACCTTCCAGATGGCCAAGGGAGTTCTTCGAGACGTCGAGTGTAACAAGCTTCCCGCAGAACTCATCCAGCATGTGCAAGCTTCCGAGTCGCTTCTCGTGAAGATCCAGTTCCTCGATATCCTCCCAGTAAGGCTCGTATGGTTCAACTTCACTAAGCTTGTCCACGAGGTCCCGTATCGTCATGGACATGACCTTCTTGGAGCCATCGCCTGTAGACATATGCCGACGGCCCATGATATAGCTGACTTCGAATCCAAATGATTGATCTGAGTTGTTCAAGGTGAACTCAGACAAGGGACTCAGTGACAATTTGCCCACATTCTGGTTGATCACAACACTATCATCGCCCTGAACCGAAACCAGAGCATGAGCAGGCGTCCTATTCACAACAAAGCTTAGACTAGTGCGCCGGCCATCAGGCGTTTTGTGGCTGATCATGCTCGTCTCGCCGAGGATGCTGACCTGGCGCTGGTCGTCTACCGGGATTTCGATCGTGCTTTCTTCGTCTTGCTCGTCAATCCGAGAAACTGGTCTGGGGATGAAAGCCGCTTCGTTGATCCCAACTTGCTTAGAAGTCACACGACTCCCACGTACTGAACCCTGACCAGCGCTCTTTAGAGCAGATCTCCCAGCGCTGGGGTATCCAGGCGATTTCTTCGGAGTTGGCAGTACACCAGCTTCCTCCTCAGATGTCTGTGGATCATCTTCTAAACTGTCGAGATCTTCTGGGAAAACATCCTGGATGATGGATGCAACTGGAGAAGAAAAGGAAATAGTGAGGTTGCGTCTCCTAGTCGTTGAAGGAGTATTGTTCTCCTTATCTTCTTGTCCTCTAGTTTCTCCATCCTCGTCTTCACGCTGGCCCATTTCTGAGTTTTGTGACGCACGAGCATCCAGCTTCTCGATCTCCTCCCGCGCCAAGGTAGCCATGTTGGGGCTCAACTGTGCATTCGGTGACAAAGTAACGAAGCCTCTGGAAGCTCTTTGAACCGTTGGTGATCTTGATGGAGTCGATGAAGCCTCGAACTCCTCTGGATTGGCTGCTTTTGTTGCTTTTTGCGCTGTTGCAAGTACCAGATTTTGCATCTCTTTAGTTAAATCAACAGACAAGTCGGGGATGCTGGCAAACGGATCGTCTTCACTATCCTCAGACGGGAGGATAATGGAAGATCTTGGAGGCCGCGGGTCTTTCTTCTTGATCCAGATATTATTCTGCTTGTCAAGATACATGCTACCAACTCGATCAGGGATGAGGTGAGATACGCTCTCAGGCATTATTGTTTTTCGCGACTCGGATTCTCGTGATGATGTGGTAGGATATGTTCGGTTTGTAGAGACTCCCGAGGACTGGGACGGGTATTCTCTGGTAGGGCTCCCGGGAAGTCCAGCGTGAAGAGGATTTGTTGAAATTCGAATGTTCGGCGGGTCGCTAACCACGTTCTCATCGGCACCGTACGGGCCATCTGATAAGTTGCGGGAATGCTCTTGGATCTGGCGTTCGATTTCTTGCGCAGCCCGAATCGCATCTTTTGCGAGTCCCATAGACCGCATCGACGATGAGATGACGTCTCCCATATCACTCAATTCCTGGTACTTCTTGAGCCGATTGATGAGCTCCGGGTCTTCCTGGTGAGTGGGAAGTCGAGGTAAAGGCCGTCCCTCACGGCTTGGGGGACGTGAGAACGGCTCTTTCGTAGATGACTGGTACGAATCATCTTGATCATCCGGACTGCCCAGCATGTTTTCGGCTTCGGACTCTTCAACACTTGCCAAACCGGGCGGGCGAACTTGGTTGCGGATCATGGCCATAATCTGAGCCGCTTGATCAACGAAGTCTTGGGTCCTAATAGACGGCTTACGATCCGTTTCACCAGGAGCATCGGCTGCCGCTGATGTGTTGTGATTTTGGATAGCGCGAGTTGGCGACTTCTTCACCTGCTCACTTATAGTGTCCGATTCGATTTCCGCGAAGGGGTGCTGCTCCCGTTGTTCTGACGATCTCTGACTAGGAGTCGGAGTTCGCGGCCGTAATATTGACCTCTTTGCAAGAACTTCTGCATCTGCCAATTGGAAGTCGCCTGGTCGAGTATCCTTGCGCTTCTTCCCCATCACGGCCTGCATCTGCTGGTGGGCCGTGTCCACGGCTACGAGTTGGTCTTCCCGTCCATACGCAATATCAGTCCGGTGAAGGGTTCTCCGTCGTTTTGGAGTTGGATCCTTGGATGGTGAGGTTCGTTGTCGTTTACCTTCGGAGCCCTCCCGCTGGGGTGTCAGGATGATCTCGGGTGCGCCCTTGGCAGGGCTGATGGACTTCCGAGACTGGCTAGATCCCGAGATGGTCCTAATGTGCCGGCTGGAAGACATTGTGCTTGATCTGTTGCGTCTTCGGCGGACGAATATCTGGGAGTCTTCATCAGGAGATTGAGCACGCGGAGGTAGCTGAAACATTGGTTCCAGAGGGTGAGCAGAGAGCGGGTTTGGTAGCACGTTCTCCTGGTCGTCCAAGGCAGAGTCATCGTGTGATGCGAAAGAAACGTCGCTATTGAATCCGTATCCCTCAAGGTCGCCAGCGCCAAACTGGCTTACTGCTCTTGAGCGGGCGGGTAACTGCCCAACTTTATCCTTTGCAGGCTTGAGAGGGCTGGACTGTGCCATAAAAGCCTGATTGACACGCGACGGCGAGAGCTCCTCGGCTGTGACTGACTGAATGGAGTACCCAGAAACGTTTTCAGACATGCCCTCTTCAAATTGACTGATCCGTCTCAGAAGTGTCTGGTTAGTAAAGGTGTCGTAGGGGCCGAAAAGTTTCAGCGGGCTGCCAATAGAGGGAATGCTGGAGGCAGTTGTCTGTTTCTTCTCAGGACTCGGAAATGGAGCCTTGGGCATTGTTGGGCTTTGTGAGAAGTAGTCGTTGGGGAAAGGATTGGTCGACTGTGTTCGCACTGAGGGGAATTGCTTCGGAGTGCTGGCTTGGAGAGATTCTTCCGGAAGCATCTCTGAGGTGTCAACTCCCAGACCAGGACTCAGCGCTCGGAAGCGAAAAGAGCCTTCCATCGATCGACCGCCTCTTTGAAGATTCAAAAACCCGCCGTTTCGTGCGTAATCTTCGGTATTCTCCACGGCAGCTGAGCCATCCTGGCTGGTGGCATCAAAACCAGCTTGGGGATCAACTTGAGAATCTAGGAGCATCTGGTTGATGCGAAGGTTCTCAAGCTTCTGCTTCAGTTGGTCTGCAGGCAGTTCGATAGGTGCGAAGTCAATCTTTCCGTCCTGATTGCTATGCCTACCGATGAATATTGGGCTGAAATCCTCATTCTGGACAACGCTTTGGCCACTAACTTTCCGCATCTCACCGCCGCCAGCGTCCGGCGCTGTCAAGCAGCTGCTGTCTTGGTGAATTTCATCAGGTTGTCGGCTTGGTGTGTCCTCGGGGCGACTGGAATCAAACTGTTGGCTAGAGTCCAGTGCCTCATCCACGTTCAACCTATATTTGACTTCTCGCGGTGCCCTCCTGGGGCTCGGGCTCGGTGTCACATCGTTCGGATAGACTTGATCGTCATCTTCTTCTTCAAGACCCTCGATGCCCTCCAGTACATCATCCTCGGCCAGATCAGCACTGACAATTCGTTGAGGATAGCCCGGCGGGCTGGAGGAGATTGTGGACTCGTGTTGTTCGCTGTCATCCGCCTCCATTCCCTGCTTTTGCGCTGATGGAGGCTTGAACATATCTTGCAATCCAGCGGCAGCTGAGCAGAAAAGGTCGCGTTGCTCTCCATACTGCATGTTTCCGTAAACCAAGCGTCGTTTCCATTCTGGCGTGTCCTCTTTGCTCTTCCCTGGTGACGACTTGTGTTGCACAGTGTTGTGGACAACGGAACCATTCGTAGCAGCCGAGACAGATCTACTGACTGCGCTTTGGGGAAGTTTTGGTTCTAAAGGGAGTTTCGATGATATACGCTGCATAGATCTGTTGATGTCGTTTGCGCTCCGCTCATTGAGGGCATTGAAGCTGCTATTTTGCGGTGATGAAGGGAGAAGGTGTGCGCCTTGCGTCCTACGTGGTATCCGACTAGGAGTCGCAGCTTTTGGTTTCAAGAACGATTGCTCGGTAGATTTGAGGGGAGTTGACTTGAGAGGTGGAAGTTGTGAGGCCGATGTATCGGATCCGGGTTGAGATACCCAGTCCTCTGAGAGGGAATCTAGCCATGCGTGGCCCATGGCGATGGACTAGGGAGAAGTGACCTGAGGAGCTCAGGCACTTCGGAAAGACTGAAGTATAGCCACTGGAATCGGGATTGATATTAATATGCGCGGGGTCGCGAGCGATGGTTGTGGTCGGTATCGCGGACGTGTTGTTGATGGAGTCGATCGACGTCGCGTCAGGTAATCGATGAAGAGTGAAATGGAAAGAAAACTCGCGTGAAATGTCCGAAATCAAAAGGTAGACATGAACTGTAGCGCAAAATGAGGACGAACACCTCAAGAGGTAATCTTGGACGCGAGACCAGGTTTCGTGTTGCTGATCCCTGAGAGGTCGTTGTGCCGAATAAACAAAGCAGGGGTCATGATTGGGTCCAGATGGTTGCCGTGTCAACGATCACAGGTGGGGATTTGGGATCACGTGCTATGTCACGCTTCCTATTGTTCTTTGGGATCAATACGGATGGAAAGCCAAATCCAAAAAAGCATGATGGCGTTAAAACGGTAAAGCCTTCGGAAACGTTCCTCGTCAAATAATTCCTTTGGTTTCTGGGAGATAAAAGGGTCTTTCACAGTGATTCTGCCGATCATCGTCATCTCGAGCAAACCACTCTACGCGCTCTCACGTGAGTGACGCGGGGGCGCGTCTCCCTAGGAGACGACCGTGAATTTCCACAGCGAAACGTCCGATCCTCGCATATGGCATTTATGACATCAATGCGGATGGCACAAAAACTCCAGGCCCGCGACATCTACGACGCTCACCATCGGTAGTGGGGTCGTCGGTTGCTCCTCTGTCTCCCTTTGCCCCAGGGCAGCCAAAGATTCCTAGCCACCATGCAGCGTGTCCCCTCTGGACAAGCCGCACCGGGGGCCAGTTGGGGCGAAGACACCGTCTATTGCGAAGCCACTTGTGCCCCTGAAGACATCCTCTACGAAGGCTCCGAAGATGAAGATTACGAAAGTCCCGCAGAACGACGGCTACGGTACGAGGCCGCCGGCCAACGATTCCTGGATGGAGTGGCGCCCTTCTTGTTGACCGCAAGCTTGATGGGCCCTTTCGACAAAGCATCAGGATGGACCAACCCATGGCGATCGAAGCATCGAACTGCGCGACCTGCGAAGGATGCTAGAAGTTCCCGAGCTCAGTCCAGTCACTCGAAACATCCTCACAACTCGATATCCGTTCCAGAAACCGTCAAAGCCGAAACGCAGGATAGTCTCGAATGCCATCTCCCGAGCCCTGAAAGCCTTAAGCATGCTCCAGTCAAGGAACAGCACCCCTATCTTGAGAAGGATGAGCTGGATATGGTACAGAACTGGAGGCAAGCCGTGCCAGCCACTTCGCCAGCAAAAGATGGTTTTTGGGTCTCGACTCCGACGGAATCCGTGTCCGTTAGGAAAAGGAAAGCGAACGATTCTCAATGGCTGAAGAAGGCAGCAAGTAAGCGACAACGGACAGAGCCCATGGAGAGCAGCTCTATCAACAGCCCAGTCCCGGCTCGCGTACGCAGGGCACGAACTCATGACGACGCAAATACAGCAGACAGCTTGACCGTGGAACACAGTCGGTCAACGAAACTGCCTTCGACACGACAGACTATACGCAAGCCTGACGCCAACGACCAGCTGCATGAGTCGGAAGATGAACTATCCAGGGAGCAAACGGCTGCTGCCCTCACACTGTCGTCACCAATATCACAGCAAAATTGTCCAGGCTCATCGTCGATATCTCCTCTAGGTCACGGATCGCAAATTGATGATCAAAAAGAATCTACCTCGATGCAGATCTGCCCCAAGGATTCAGAGCCAGGTCAAGATGCCGAGGACGAGCCTATGGTTCCGCAGGAAACGATCCCATCTGAAGGTCAGGATGCATTTACCCAGAATGTGGAGCCTTCTCCCAACTTTGCGACTCAGCAAGACCAGAGCTTCTGCTTCAGGATGCGTACGAGGGAGGAGAGACAAGACCAATCACCAAACGAGGACACGTATATGACACTATCTCAACCGAACGATCCCGCACTTTCAGAGGAGTCTTGGTCCGGCCTGTCTTCTGTTGATGCGATGGTGTCATCACCGCTCAGGGAAGATCTACCGACGGCCTCAAAGGATTTCAAGGAAACCAATTCCAATGACGCTCCCGATCAAGTGTTACAAGCTTCAAGCAGTTCGGAAGATAACATCGCCGCAGACTCCGAGTCTTCAGATCTCTCTTCACTTTCGAGCGACGATTTTGACGGTTTCGAATATGTGGGCGAACCAGTTCATCACACCAATGATGAAGGAACAGGAAGTGATGGATCTGCTGAGGACATAGAAGACGCTATTGAGGTGTTCCCGGAGGGTATGGACGACGCGAGAACTGAAAGCACTGCGTCTGATAGCACGGAGGACCCCGGCGAAATCTCTCAGGATGATACCTACGAGGAATCTGATGACGAAGAGATTGAGTCGGATGTTAATTTCGCGAAGCCTCAGAAACACACCAAAGGCATCAACAAAACGCCTTCTCGCCCTAGCAAGCAGTCAATGGGGTCTTTCTCCTCTCAACAACGCAGATCATCGAGGCCACAGCCAGTTGTTTCTAGTCATTCCCAACCTGTTACAAGACCAACAGGACCTCTGTGTCTGAAACCATCTATCAGACGGTCTCTATCCATGAGCTCATCATCACGACCATCGACGAATTTCAACACTCCCCCCGGCTATGCATCAACACCAGGCCCTCGAACTCCTAAGGTCACGCTCCAAACTCGCGCGTCTTCAACCTCTATGAAACTCTCCAGCCAGAACAAACTTCGTGATGGGCCAGTATCAGCATCAGAGAAGAGGAAGTCTACGAGGGAGCCAAAACTCGATGTTGCACGAAATGAAGCCGCTCCCAAAACATCAAATGTTTGCGTTGACAACCTCACAGATGATTCAGCACCTGAAATGGCGGAATCACAGACGAGCACGCAAAGCACACAAAGCAGTGAAGGGGTCGAAGAGGAGCCTCTCACTTTCTCACAACAAAGCCCTTGGGCGGCCTCCAAGTTCTCACAGCATGCGAAAGATTGTCTCGGCCGCAGCGATGATGGGTTACAGCCGACATCTGCTTCGTCCAGCGTGGTAATGAATATTGTATCACCAGTGGCTCAGAGCCCATGGACCCATGACTCGGTCAAGTTCCCCATGGCTGCGATTGCCCATGGTGCACTCGCAAACCTCCGAGAGACGTCACAAGATCAATCGGACAAGGCCACATCTCCTGGAGCTCAGCTACGAGAGGAAGAACGCGTTGCGTCAACCTCTGTTGCAGCGACTCCCACAATGGCAAACCGTCCAACTACCCCTGAGCCTCAATTTACGATCAAATCATTCGCCTCTTTCATGTCACCCTCCCCTGAGCGCCGACCTCGAAGCCAGCGCCAGGCCAAGTGGAGAAGCTCAGGCTCCCGTCTCCCAAGCACGCAGGGCATCTTGGCTTCCGCGATGAAGAACCCCTGGTCGACAAAGTCTGAGAGGCGAGTCTCATGGGCCATACCCGACGAGGATGGCACAGCACACACGGTGTCTATCAACGAATCAGACCCTCGTTCTTCTCAGCCTCATAGTCGAGCATCGTCACCGCCCCCGCCAACCCCTATTGCCGACCTCCCAACCTCCAAAGACTCGAAGTTCCATGATCACTTCTCAGCAGTCGCCCGTCGAACCAATACTCTTCGCCAGTTTCTGCTCCCTACAGAATCCCAGCGAACAGTGGGAAGCCCTGATCCTCAAGCTATGGCTGAGAAGTTCCTGGCCGTGGACGAAGCTAGCAAGGAGCAACCGGATGAGACGGAAGACAAGGAAGAAGTCCAGGATCTGCCAGCCCTTAAGGGCGGTGAGGCTTCACAAGATTCTATGGACATTGTAGAAGATGTGTTTCGAGAGATGAGCGACTTCCTGGAGACGTGGGATGTCGATGCTGAGCTTAACAGCGCTCGCAAAGGCACCGCCGAGCTGGCTCCCCAGGTCGAACATATGGCTCAAAGTCCCTGGTGAAGGAGTTTTACACTTGTGTTTACATCTTGCTTCAAAAACATTGGCATTTCTTTTTAGGGGGGTTCTGTTCTTGGGGTATGGAAGAAATAACTGTCAGCAAATTTAGGAGTCGAAGGAAAAGGGGTAACCGGGGAACAATTCCGGACGCATACATACTCGGCGTTGTAAGACGATACCTACTGTCTATTTTTAGGGAGCATGAAATATCAAATTAATATTACGAGACTTGACTGACACGTTTCCATGACACGTCCCTTGCGTGAGGCGTCGTCAAACATGCCAGCTAGTCGTAATCATCCCCATCGAAGACTCACCGACGTTCCAGCAGCCCCGATCTCAACAAACATTCTCCCCGCACAGAGCTCCATCATCGCCCATGAGCCGCCGGGAATGCCTCTGATTCGACGGGGCCAAAGCCGGGGGCAACGGGGAGAACAGAATCCCGAAAACTCTGTTTCTAGCTTTCCATCAGCCGCCGTAACTATACCTATCGACACGCCCCCCTAGCACAAGCGGTGTGACGGCGCGGCCAGGGCTGGCATCTCGGCCGCCTTGAGTCTCGGCAGCACATGGCCGCAATGAAGGCTGATTAGTGGATGGACGGCAATGTCTTTGCGTAGTGCGGTGAGGCTCTGGCGAGGCGAGATGATGTCGGTGAGCTCGGTATGCGTAAGGAGTAAACCTTGGAGCGGAGAAAACAAAGCTATCGAGTTAGGGAGATGAGCCTTGTGGATCGTTTACTTTTGTCTGAGAAACGTGGCTGACTTGGATATTGATGCCAGACCAGTATTTTCAGGAGTGCTCGACCGGATGTCGTGCCGGCGGATCTACCACGACCAACATGCCTAGAGAGAGACTTGCCCAGTCAACGGGGATAGGTAGATCCGCTAAGCATTCTTTTGGGTCATTCGTAATCCTTGTACCTTTGTCTCTGCGGAATAGCTGCTTTAGTATGGGACTGGGGTTGAGTGCTTCCGTGAGGAGAGAGCAGGTTTCCGCTGCTTTCCATCGGCAGTATGGAACTGTCTTCCGCGGTTTGCGAACAAAAGCTCAAACACTTCCCCTCTCAAACGGCCGTGGATCGGCCGGTTGGATGGAACCAGGGAGCTGATGTCCTCCCATGGTCCTTGACCCGGGTACTGGAAACAGCAGGAGCAGTATCAGATACAAGGTATCAGACTGGGGGCTGAATTGGAGGCGTCGCTTGACTTCCCCTGACTTGACTCCCGTCGATCTCGATTGTCTCAGTCCTCAAATCCAGACAGTCTCTGGAGCATTTCTCCTCTGACTCGAAGGGTAAAAGCTCCCGTCGCTTGACAGGGGGGTGTCGTTGACGATGTCGGCAGCTAAGAGTTGTGGTCGAGTGCACGTTGCGGCTCCCCGCCTCACTATTGGCCGCTGGCATTGAGGCATCTCCAGGCCGGAAAGGCCTCAGACAAGCTCGCTAAAGACGTAGCCAGCCAGGGTATGATGCAGCTTGAGCCTGCAAAGGGATTAGCGGAGGATTTGCAGAGTGAGAGGGGGAGAAGAAAGAGACGGGATCCATGGGACGTGCCGCTGTGGGTTGGGAGATCCAGATGATGAAGTTGTTGGTGATGGTGTAGGGTAGACTGTGTGGTTGGGTTACGTTCGGCCAAATGGTCTGGAGCTTCCGCGACCTGCCGCGCATTGCTTTATTTGCTGCACTCTGCAATTTGATTGTCCGCATGAGCTGATGCATTAGAGCTCATGCATCTGCATTGCGTCTGTTGGGATTGTGTTGCTGCCTCTCAATTGCATGGTGATCCATGCTTGAGGTAAACCCTCTGATACCCGGGTGCAACCCCCGACTCGCGATAGGATGGTCCGGACCGAACAAGCCACATGGCCAAGGGACCACCAAAAAGAAGCAAAGAAAGTACATTAGGAGAGTCCGGAAGCAGCGATATGCAAGTTTGCGAGGCGGATGGTGTTTCAATCGGTATGCTGGGGCGCTGCCGCCGGCTGGACGATCTACCTATCAGCCATTCAGCGAGAGGGGATGGACAACGTGCAACTTGGGTGTCTAAATGCGAATTGATGGCTCTGAAAAACACGAGGCGGATGACGACGGCTCGTGCTGGAATGAAAGAGGCCCGTGTAGCAGACGGTCGGTGTAGCCCATCATCAAGGGGCAATCATGATGTCGAAACTCGGTCATCAACAATCGTCTGCCGAGGCGGTAGCATGACTGACCTTTAGCGAGACGGATGCTGGTGTAAGTGGTTGAAGAGGTCAAGCTCCGGCTGCGGCCCCGTCCCGGATGACTTCACTTGACTCAAGTTAGCCGACACAATTCGCACTGTCTCTTATCAACTTGCACTGTTGCGGTGGGGTCACACGATGGACCCAATTTCAGTCCCAGCGGAAGGTGCCAGCCAGCTTGATGCTGCCATCTTGAACCGTGGGTCAGATTTACGGAGAGCCTACAGATTACAGCAGATTACAGTCAAGATTTGAGATTCGTTACGGTGGCCATCTCGACAGCCCCGCACTAATCTAGATCCAGCCTCCGTTTTGCCTCGGCCTCTGCAGCAAAAGATAAGATGTGGGGGAAGAATCAATTGCTGCCCAGCTCCTAAAACTTCCAAAGAGCCATCTCCAACAGGCGACGAAACATTCGAAGCGGTGTCCTGTTCCTTTTCCCCAGCGGAGCGGGTCATGGACGATTTAGCTCGCCAGCGGTCATCAACACCAGCCAATCGCCTGGACCAATTCGAAATCCCGTCTTTGACAGCTGAGCCCCCGAGACACAGTGCGACAGTGCAAGGGCCTCCCGGGACATGCGAATGAGGGGACTCCCCTGCAGACCGGTTGGGCAGCCCAGAACTCGTGATCCAAAGAGCCAGCGACGACACCGAGGCCCAAGCCAGCCCGAGCCCGAGCCCAACATGGCCCTGGCCCTAGCAAGCGCACGCCGACGGCGGACGAGAGCCGTGACAGCGTCGTCAGTTGACGCCCTGATAAGGTCATGCATAAGTGTGGACAAGTGCGGAGGTTATGGCGGTCCCGAAGAGGCGGAATGACTGGATGCAGCAAGCGCTGTGTAGAACAACACGGGCATACTAGGGCATGGTAAGACATGTTATCGTCCATGAGGTGGGCAAGCAGGGGACGTCTGTTGTGACTGCTGGCAGCGACTGATTGGAATTGTCCAGCAAACCCAATGTCCAGATATGGTGCAAGTCGAGGGATAGGCCGGCATTTAGAATCGCTGATGGCGGATGCTCCAGTCTGGGAGGTACATACGATTCACTGATAAGATGAGGCCACACCTGCCGCACCCCACCACTAAGGTATGTCTGCTATGTTGCAATTAGTGAGGCCGCTGGCTGGTGGCATTCGCCTAATCTTTGTTGTTGTCTCGAGGCGATTGCTCAATGACACGGAGAGTCCTGACCACGTACGTGTCTCGTCGTCTTCTCTGATTCCATCGGCTTCCTTCTCACCACGTGGTGGAGATCCAGGCTGCTCGTTTCTTCCAACTTTGAGGTCTCGGCCCCACCGTCTGTTCTTGCACAGTGCTCTGGGCTGCCCGTCTGCTTCAGTTCTCGCTTCTGATTCCCTGTTCGAAGCACCCAAGGCTTGATCCTGGTCTGTTTCCGCCGGTCAGCCACTAGAACCCCGCGAAAGGCCCCTGTGGCCGAGGACTCCCCTCCCAGCCAGCAGGAATCCCATCCATCGCCAGCGCCGCGGACCTACAGCTGGCGGGGGCTCATCCACTGCCGGCGCTGTTGGGGCGTCTTTTCTCAGGCGGTGGCGTCCCTGTAACCAGCGCGCTGGAGGCCCCAAACCCTCCGAACTTACAGGGCGTCCAGCGCTTGTTCACACCCCTCCCAGTAGCAGTAGCTAGGTGCCCAGGCCCCGCTAGAGCGAAAGGCTCGCGGGCTCAGTCTCCCCCCTCCCACAGCCCTCTTTCGCAGGGCTACTTCTTCCCGCTCCCACTATCACCCTCCGCATCTACGAATCATTCCTCCCACGCCCACATCCTCGCCCTCTCCCTCGTCGTCACTCTCGCCAACCACATCGCCTTCGCCAGATGTTCACCTCATGTCCAGCCCGCATCCCCAGTCCGAAAATGCCGCACCCGCTGTACCGGTGAGTCTGACCTCGTCGTCGTGCCCGTCTGCATCGGCCGAGCGACTGGCACACCCGGAGGCGTCTGGCGAGCAACCTGAACCCGGTCCAGAAGATCATGTCAACATCCTGGAGGCGACCACTCCCGATCCCACCACCGCCTCGACAGCTCCCCCCCCGGCTGGCCCTGCTGCAGCAATCCCGCCACCGAACGACGCCCAGGCCCGCGGCGATGCGACACCTGCCAGGGACAGCAATAAGAAGCCTCATGGCCCCAGCCCTGTCCCACGACAGTCTGGTCCCTCTCTCTTGACCCAGGCTCTGGCGTCTGCTCGTGGCATCCCCAAGTCTCCAAACAATATCAGCACCAACGCCTCCCACCCCAACGGCGCCGCAACCACGACACATCACAACCTGCCTCGACACCCCCGACCGGCACCGTCGACTGCGCCCACGACCCCTCTCTCACGATCCGACCGAGACACCACCTTCTCACCACCCAATTCCGGTTCGCAAGATGTTCCCGTACGCAATGGTGACGGCAGGCCGTTGACTGGAGCACAACCCGAGTCGATGACCATGGCGGCCTCTGCTGCCATCACGACGCCGACGGCGCTTCCCTCAAGGGAAGTGGCAAGCGTGCCCTCCTCCTTCAACCCATCCGCCATGGCGAACCTTCGGGACATGGTCTTTGACCATCGCGATTTCTTGGACCAACCTAGGAGCCGAGCGTCAACGTCGCTCGAAATTGATCGACGGACATTGGACACCCGCAAGCCCCGAACTTACTCACACTCGGGGAGCCCAGAAACTGCGGATATGGTAGCCAAGACCAACGCTCTCGCGGCACAAGTCATGCCGGCGCCTGCGCGGCAAGATGATGCGAGCGGCAATGGGCATGCGCAGCGACCGAAGGCGCCCCATCACCGGTTTACGTTAGGACCCGAAAAGACAGAGAAGATCTGGTCCATTGGTTCTGGAGAAGGCAATGAGGAGGACGGACTGGTGGAAAAGTCTGTGACCGAAGCCATGGCCGGCGTCGAACACAATGCGCGAAGTCGCAAGTCCAGCTACAGCCTACGTTTTTTCAAGGAGGGTCTGCCTCCCGAGGACAAGACTCGTCGCAAGGAACCCAGGACACCAGGCAAGGAGAAGTTGACTCCAACCCTGGAGGAAGAAGATCCTACGGCGCGGGCGCACAAGGAAACACTTGCAGCGATATCTCAAACGTCGGCCCGATCCCGACAGGACGATCGGATACCGTCCAAGACACGATTGGCCATGCCGCAGCACCTTGATGAGTCGTCCGCCCTCACCGCCTCGCCGCTCGAGGAGAACTTCAATGTGCCCTTCAGCCTGCCCCCGAGCGCCGTTCCGGCAGACCGAACCCCGATCTGGGCTCAATTGCCCAAGCCTCAGCCCGAGCAGGGTCACGAGGAGGCCCAGCCGGTGGTGACGCCTTCTGGACTGGTGGGGCCGGGTCCGGCTTCCGACGTCGAGCCCGAAATTGTGGAGGGGCGACGGAAGTCAGGTGACAGCACCAACACCGAAGTCGGAGGGTCCAACGACGACGGGGAGGCGGATGAGTCTGGGGAGGAGAAGATCTCATCGGCCGTCTTTCTGCCCCACCAGGAACTGCCAGATTCCCGTGCAGGTGAGATCCAAGATCCAGCGGCATACCTCGCGCAGCGGCCGCGGTCGCATTCTCAGAGTAGCAAGCACCCCTGGCTTGTCAAGGCCGACGAGCCGGAGCCCGAGATCCGGGAGAAGGACGATGAGCCCGCTTATACGCTTTCGCACTATCCGTCGCGGGAGAGTCTGGCATCCAAGCGCGGCCAGGAGCTGGTGTCGGAGAAGCTCGACGAGGTGGCGGTTGTTGAAGATGAGTTTGAAGTTAAGAGCTTGCATGCCCCTAAGCCGCAACCCGTGACCCAGTACGAAGACCATGTCCATGATCACCAGCACCACCCCCAGCAGCCCCTCGAGGCTATTGAGCTCATCCCATACAAGCACCAAGTTGGTGGCCATACCACCTTGTGGCGCTTCTCTCGCAGGGCTGTCTGTAAACAACTCAACAATAGGGAGAACGAGTTTTACGAGACGATTGAGCGATACCACCGTGATCTGTTGCCTTTCCTACCTCGGTATGTCACGTCCCATCGTTGAGGTGTTTTTTTTCGCGGTTCTTCTCCACGCGTGACGTGGGGGAGGCCATGTTGCGTTCCACGACCGAGACTGACCAGGATATCAGATACATTGGCGTTTTGAACGTCACTTTCCAGAAGCAGGCTCGTCGCAAGAGCACGATCAAGAAGGACGACGCCGCTGCAGAACGGAAGAGGATTGCGCAGCAAGCGGAAGCTCACCGTCAAGAGTCGGAGAAGAAGGAGAAGGAGAATGGGGGATCTGGAGGGTCTTCGACGAGGATCGTCAGCCAATCCCTGGCTCACACAAACGTCCCCATTCCCACGGTCACCTTTGACGACAATTGGCATATCCTCCCCCGCAATCTTCTGCAACCCACCCCACCCCCGGAAGCTTTCCGACGACGAAGCATCTCCTCGACCAAGGGCTCGGGACTCCCAAATGGGTCGCATGGCCATCACCCGGTGCGTCCGCCAATGGACGACCGCCCTAATAGCTGGGGGGCCACGACGGTCAACAAGCGGCTGCGGAATGAGGTGTTCAACGATGCGTTTCTCCAGGAGCCGGTGCAGATCCAGAGGCACCGAAGGCCACACCAGCGGTCCATTCCCAGACCGACCCTCCAACGCCTGCTGCGATCATCGAACTCAGACCCGAATCTTCAAAAGACGCCCGATGGAGCGATTCATGCAGGCTCTGAACCTCATGACGCGCCCCATCAACCCAAAAAGCCAAGCCACGTCTACTCGCATAGCGATCTCGGGCCAGACGTTGAATTTGTGCAGTCAGAGTCAGAGGCACCCGATCAAGTTAAGGATATGACGGGTACTAGTGCGCCGGAACCGGACACTTTGATGGATGTTTTGGCCAAGAAGAAGCGTCGCTACTCCGCAGGAGGGCTTCGCCGGAAACCCCACGATGTGAGGAACTCTCGCGGGGATCTCAAGTATTTCGCTGAAGCCGACGATGTGGGCTACAAAGGAGATCACGAAGATCTTCCAGAACCCGAGTCTCAGAACGGCTCCAGCTCGAATGGTAACGGAAGCTATTTTGCAGCAACTAATGGTGCCACGGATCATCCTACCGAGCTCGAGTTAGCACAGGCTGCGTTGGAATCTGCAGAGGGGTCTGAACTACCCAGTCCCGTTGTGGAGTTCAGGAAGATTCCACGACCGATCAACCCGAAGGAAGCGAAGATGCAGCGAGATCGAGTCGAGTATTTCTTGCTTCTGGAGGACCTGACAGCTGGTATGAAGCGGCCTTGTATGATGGATCTGAAAATGGGCACCCGGCAATACGGTGTGGAAGCAGCGCCAAAGAAACAAAAGTCGCAGCAGGAAAAGTGCCGCACCACGACTTCGGCCGAGCTGGGAGTACGCATTTGCGGCCTCCAGGTTTGGAACGCGAAGACGGAGAGCTACGATTTCCAGGACAAGTATTACGGGCGCAAGCTGAAGGCTGGACCAGAGTTTCAGGGCGCCCTTCAGAAGTTCCTTTACAACGGCATCGACTTGCAGAGCGTCTTGCACCACATTCCGGTTATTCTCAAGAAGCTCGCGCGGTTGGAAGAGATTGTGTCCGACTTGAACGGATATCGTTTCTACGCGGCCAGCCTGCTCATGTTCTACGATGGCGCAGCCCCAGAAGAGGGCATGGACTACGAAACGATGTACGATTCTACGACGGATTTTGCGACTGACACGGAGGATACGTATCGAATCAAGAAGAAGAACAAGCGGGAGATTGACTTCAAGATTGCGGACTTTGCGAACAGCCTGACGCCCTTTGACAGGGTGCAGGACAAACCGTGTCCGCCACAGCACCCCAACGAGCCGGATGGTGGGTTTCTCAAGGGGCTGCGAAGCCTGAGACGATATTTCTTACAGATTCAGAAGGACGTAAGGGCAGAACTCGGCCTGATTGGGGGTCGACACTCCGAGTCGATGGATTATCGAATGGAATTGGACGACGAGGACGAGGGCTCTATCAGCACCTAAGCGGTTCTCGGACTGTTATACACGGACGGAGGGATACACACAGGCACAGAGCAGTGTGCGCGAGAGAGACCTGATACCCAAACTTCTTGCATTGTTTTAACCAGCATTTCTTTCTTTCTTTATGGGTCGTTCCGCCTCTTCTTTTCAATGTTTTTTTTTTTCCTTTCGGGCCGGCTTGTCGGGTTCACATGGTGTTCAAACGGCGGTTTCTCCAAATTACAGCAATTCCTGGAGAGGAGGGAAACCAAAGCGCAGAGCTTACCAGGGATGCGTCTCACGAAACTTGTTTTATTTGCCAACATACCCTTTGTCGCATCGATTCAGGCGTACAATAGCATACGGAGGAGGCAGGGGACCCGGGATGGTAATGGATCGGACGGAACGGAGTTTCAAAATTTCCTCTCCCGGGGGGACGAGGACGACGGGAATTGCTTGTTTCTCTCTGTTGATAGCAGGGATAGGTGTGGAAAGCGAGATCAGAATGATATGAAGCGGTGGGAGTGTTTGTTATTTTTGGGTTGCGGGTATCGGGAGGGGTTTCTAGGACGGGCTTCATGGGATTCTAGAGCGTTAGAGAAAATGATGATTTTTTTAGAGGTCCATGATGCTTGACTGTTTATGAGATCCTCTAAGTGACGGGTGTGAGATGATAGTACTGAGGTATGGCAGTGGTTGCAAGGATTCTGTGCCTTGCAGGGGGCTACGGATTGAGGATCTCGTATCTTAGCCTCAGCTTGGTTAGTCGGCGTAAGGCACTTGGGGCGCTTACCTGGTCTCAGCTTCATACCCCGAACTTATGAGGAGAGACGTGCTATAAGAGCTCATGGACCACCATCCATTGGATCTTCATAGCTGAACAGAAACCTCATTTGAAGAGGGCTAGCGATCAGATTCAATCCTCAACTCACTCGCTACCTGTTGTCTGCCCCGGCTACCTTGAACCCAACCTCACCATGGGTTCCGTGCTCTCATCTATCACCGACACCCTCCAGATGGTCCGGTCCATCTACACCACCATTGCCGACCTCGCATCTCAATGGTCCACCGTCCTCAACCGCGCAACCTCCGCCCCGGGCCTTCCCGTGCCCTCCCCAACGTCCTCCTACTGGCAAGACGCGCCGCCCTTCCCGGACCTCGTAGACATCCAGCAGCCCGTGCCCACCTCCGCAGACATCGTCATCATCGGCAGCGGCATCACCGGCGTCGCCATCGCAAAGACGCTCCTGGAGCTAACAGCCTCGCCGCTGCGGATCGTGGTGCTCGAGGCGCGCGCGCTGTGCAGCGGTGCCACGGGGCGCAATGGCGGGCATATCAAGGCGGCGCCGCACGAGGTGTTTGCGAACTTCCGCGGGAAGGTTGGGCCTGAGGCGGCGCAGAGGTTGACAAGGTTCCAGCGGAGGCATTTGGAGGTGTTGTTGGAGGTTGGGGAGGGGGTGGAGGGGAGTGAGGTGAGGGAGGTTGAGACTGTGGATTTGTTTCTGGAGGGGGGCGATTTTGAGAAGGCGAAGAAGGAGGTTGAGGAGATGGCGGAGTGGTTGCCGGAGGAGGAGTGTAAGGTGTGGGAGGCGGAGGAGGCGAGGAAGCATGTAAGTGAAGTTGTCTTGTTGAAGATGAGAGGGAGTGTTACTGACGGGGTTGCAGTTCGGCGCCAACAACACCATTGTTGGCGCCATATCCTACCAAGCCGGCGCCCTCTGGCCCTACAGGCTCGTCACAGGTCTCTGGAACGATCTCCTGACGAAATACCCCAAAAGTCTGACCATCACCACTCACACGCCCGTCACCGCCATCGCCCGCCCCTCTTCCTCATCCCCCCTATACACCATCACCACACCTACCACCACTCTCACAGCCCACCAGATCATCCACGCCACCAACGCCTTCGCACCACAATTCATCCCCTCTCTCCGCGGCAGCCTCGCCGGCATGCTCGCCCACATGTCCGCCCAAACCCCCGGCTCGGACTTCCCAGCCCACCACGGCACGCGCTCCTGGTCTATTATCAGCAGCCCCGGCTTCGACTACATCACCCAGCGGCCCGACGGGCCCGACGGCGCTCCCGGCGATATCATGCTCGGCGGCGGGTTCTTCAATAGCAAGGATGACGGGATGGATGCGGTAGGCGTGTGGGATGATGCGCGCGTGGATGCCCTGCCGGCGATGCACATCCGCGGGGCCATGGGCGCGGTGTTCGATCCCAGCTGGGGAGCGTCGCGCGTGAAGAAGTTGTGGACGGGCGTGATTGGCACGACGGGCGATTTGATCCCGTTTGTTGGGCGGGTGATGGCCGAGGAGCGGGAGTGGGTGGCTGCGGGATTCAGCGGTGATGGGATGGTGTGGGCGTGGTTGTGCGGCACGGCGTTGGCGGTGATGGTGCTGGGAAAGGAGGATGAGGAGCTGGAGAAGGGTGTTGGGAGGCCGGGGGGGAGGTTGGCTGAGTGGTTTCCGGTGGATGAGATGAGGATGGATAGGGCGAGGTTGAGGAGGGCGCATATAAGTAACCTTGCCAAAGAGATTGGGCGATAGACGCAAGAGGTATTGAAACAAAATGAAAGTTGCGGAATTTAAAGAATTAGGGCTATGATGTTGTGGCTGGAGTGGTGTCTCTTCTCGGTTGTTCCTGTGAGACTGGATTCGCATATGATGGCGTCCCTGAACACTCCAAGGCGACAACACTCATGCTATTCTTGTCCAGGCCGTTCTCTTTTTTGCCAGGAAACACCACAGTACATTCTTTTCGAGTGGTTTGCCGGTCCTTGTAAACTTCTTTCCTTAAACACCTTACAAAATTACAATGTCTGATGAAAAGGGGTAACAACGCCGGCAAGAGGCTGATATCCTAACTCGAGTATTATGAGGAGGGACACTTGAAAACATAGCTGCACAAGCAGTATATGTCATCATTTTTTCAATGGCTTGATCTAATTTATTCCTTTATTTCGACTAATCCCTATTGGTTGCCTGACTTTGGCCTGAGGCCTTTCGCGCTGCCGTCTCGTCCGTGAATCACAACCACTTGCCAGCCAATTGCCAGAACCTGCACCTGTAAACAGCGTCGTCAAAACAACAACGCATTGCAGTCCACCACCTACCTTCATACCTGAACCTCGATTCATCTTCATCCCGCAACATCATTTTACCTTGATTGTGTCTCTGTCGCATTCAGTCGTCATTCAGAGTTCCCGCGACAATGAGCCCAACTAAGCGCATCGCCGAGTGGCGCGAGCGTATCCCAAGCCGCCTTGAGCGCGACGACCCATTCGAAGAACTCGCTGAGCGGCCCGTGACGCGTCTTGTGAGTCTCGTGTTGCTCAATGCCGTTCTTGACTAACGGCGCAGACAATGCGTGAGCCAGAGGTACCAACTCGGAGACCCTCGACGCGCATGAGCCTCTTTCGCTCGGGCACACCTCTGTTCGGTCGGTCCTCGACATCGTTGAGCAGACCATTCACAGCGCTGGGGCTGAATCGCGGCGAGAAGAAGGACAGGCGTGCCAACGTCTTGCGCTCGTTGTTGAGCCGCAAGCGAAAGCGCAGAAGCCCCTCGCCTTCACCGGAGCCCATTCTCCGCGATCCCGTTAGTCTGAGCTTCCTGTTCGTCGGAAGCAAGGGCGCAGGACAGACGTCTCTCTTGTTGTAAGTTTGTCCTTCTCGTCTTCTCGAGCCGAAGCTGACTGCAGGTAGTCGATCTCGCTACGGGTATTTTCCAGATGTGGGCAACCCTTCTCCTCAAATGGTTATTGGAATCATGTTAATGAGTCTAGTCTGCCGCTTTCTCTCGCCCCTTGTATGAGACCTATGTCACCGATCACGTCTTCGACTCCCATCCTGTTAGCGTCGAGTTGTAGGACACCTCGGGCGCTCCGGATCTCAACGCTATTGAGCGGCTCACCCATATCACTTGGGATGCCGTATTCTTGTGCTTCAACATTTCGGACAAAGTTTCCATGTATACGGTTGTACACTGGGTGAGTATCCCCTTCTTCACAATAGAACTTGGCTGATCCCCGAAAGTGGAATAAAGCGACGAGCAGCGGATTTGCACAAAACCAGAGCTTCAAACCTTTGATCCACCTTGTCGGCTTAAAGAAGGATCAGAGGGACGAATGTTTTCTCGAGGACCATGCTGGAGCAACGGCCTGCTCGCCTTCCGGACTCAGGGCGTATTCGACATGTTGTGTTTGTGCTAGCGACGTATGACTTGCCACATGGATGACAGGTTCGCGACTAACAAAGCTGCAGGCCACATTTCAAGCGAAGCGGATTGGCGCTCACCGATATCTCGAATGCTCTGCCAAGACGGGTGATGGCATGTCAGTTGTCTTCGACGAGAGTGCTGAGGAGGCGACGAAAAGAGCTGTTCGACGGAACGAAATGTGGCAAACTTCTCCCACGAAGAAACCAAAGATCCTGTAGCTTTGAGGTGCTGATTTCGGTTCTGCTGTGGGAATAGCTTTAAAGCAAAGGATGGGCTCCTGGTGTTTGAATTGGCTGATGTCCTGTCGCTCATGTTAGTCTGCTCGCTGTCATTTCACTTATGGAAGCTCGGTTTTGCTGTGTACATAGTACTAAAATCAAGTTGGAATTTATGACATAATTGCGGTTCGATTATTAGACTGTGTGCTTGAAAATTATAACGACGAGAAGAAATACGAGAGTTGCGATCAGATAGATATCTGGCTGGGAAGGAGAAGGAGAATTTCCCAGCCGGGTGTGACCATAGGAGACAGCGAGTGGACTGCACGTGAAGCGCTACGCATTGTCAATCCACTTCATCTCTCACAAACCACAACGCCAGAAACGTCTATTGTCAGCACGCGTATTGCACATTGAAATGCCCGTGCGAATCAAAATTCCTGCTTCTGTTTTTGGAATCTTCGCTTCTGGATTTTTATATATGCAGGGATAGCGCCTTTGCCTCGCTGACCGCCAAAAGGATCCCGACGCGCACTGGTTGTGGTGTGGACACCTGTCAAGCTGTATAAGTCGATTCATCCCGGAACCTAGGCTTCATTCGCCGCACAATGCCCTTGCCTACAAAGCCAGGCTCGGGCATTGCCCTTCTGATAGGTGCCTTATCGGCTGGCATCGGATTTTTGTCGGTGTCGATGGCACTCATCCCGACCTGGACGGCTCTGTTCCTGACGTACCTTCTGTTGCTCATAGCGCTTGTCGTCTTCGTCACGGTAAGACTACAAAGCTGATGTCTATGCAAACCATGCTGACTTTCGGAAACATAGACAAGACACATACAACTCACCAGCCAACGACGCAAGTTCAAGCTTCCGCAATGTCGCAAGGTTCGTACACGTCGCCGATCCACGGATTATCACCTCTTTGTCCTCGGCTCCGGCGGCCACACCAAAGAGATGTTGATGATGATGGATGACGGCTTCTGCAACTTCGACGGCTTTCACCGACGCTATCTCATCTCTAGCGGCGATAGCATGTCCGACAACCACTTGGAAGCATACGAAAAGGACCTCAAGATCCTATGCCAACACAAGAATCAATCGCCTGGCTCTTACGACAAATGCATAGTCACCCGTGCGAGACGTGTACACCAACCGCTATCGTCAACACCCATCACCGCTCTTCTCAGTGTCTTGGATATCTTCCCCGTCTTGCTTTCACCCCCTGCGAATATGGTTGGCAAGCAACTTCACTATCCAACTTATATTACCACTAATGGGCCTGCGACGGGCTTCTTTGTCGGACTCGCGGCGCATGTGCTAAAGATGTTCTACGTCGTCCCAGAAGACGTCATGAAAGTTATCTACATCGAGTCTTGGGCTCGAATTTCAACCTTGAGTTTGACTGGCAAGCTCTTCCACTACACTGGCATAGCGGATACTTTCCTGGTACAGCACCAAGAAGTGGCGGATAGATACGGGATCGTTAATGCTGGAGAGATGGTCTTCACTTCGCGAAGGCCAGATATACTAGACTCCTGATATCATGCGTTCGAGTCTGTCCGATCATGCTTGGTTCTAGTACATGGATAGTTAATACAATATGTATACAGTATAGCCTCTGCCACCCCTCAAGCCCTTGCAGGTGCAGGTGCCGCCGCTCCCTCAGTCTCGAGGACCTCGGTGGCCTCAATCTCGTCAATCTCGCTTGACTCCTCTTCGACGTTGAAATCGTCAATGGCAGCGTTCTTCCGCGCCTCCATCCGTTCAGTCTCCTTAGCGGCCCAGACCTTCCAGTTCTCGAACTCCTTGTCCTCGAGGATATGGGAAACATCGATACGTGACTTGCCAAAGTACGCACCTACGTGCTTGGCTTCCTCAAGGGCGATGCGCTTCTCGATCTCCTCCTCTTGGCGCAACCGGTAAAACTCCCGCCGAGTAACGTCGTAGGCCTTGCGGGTTTCCACCCCTTGGTTCTCGATGAGCCATAATTGGCGTTGTACGACACTATTGCACTGTTAGTTGGCGAATGGGGAGTGGACTGATCAAAACTCACCATTCTCCTGTTAGGGGAGTGCCTGGTTGTCGAAGCCCTTTGCTCCAATCGCATCGCTGGTAATCCTTTCCATCAGACTCCAGAACCACACGAGGCCGCGCCAGCTCCCACGGGTGGTCTCTGTAGAAGGTGTCTCGTAGTCTGTCTTCGAGGTAGACAATTTTTTGCGGGCGGAACAAGTTCCTGGGCTTTCGGGCCTTCGTGTGCGCGGTCTTCTTCGGTATCGGAATTCGGACAAGCGTTTCGGAGGGAGGAATGGACTGCATGATATTGTACCATGGCGGCGTTCGTCCGGGCTGGTGTTTGAGGATCGGATTGCTGAGTTCCTCGGTGACGGCTTGGAAGACCTTTGCAGGCCGGATCTGATGTCGACCGCCCATGACGAATCTGCTGAAGATGGTCAGAAGCTGAACCAAGACGGGGAATCAGGGCGTCCCTACAGCTCGCTCAATTGGCGCTTTTCCGTCAACGGTGAGCTCTTGTCGTGATGGAGCTGACCTTGAATTTGGTGGTGTCGCGGAAATTTTGGAGCCGGCGAATCTTAAGGCCGGGCAGCGGCAGGCCGGGGCTCTAGCGCGAATCAGTGCCGATGAAAATCCATCTTTTGACTGACTGACAGGTCCCGCCGAGACAAGCCTCAACTCGCGCAGCCAGACTTTCTGGGGAAATCTGACGCCTCTTTTGATTTACTTGTTCTCTTGCGCCTGCGACTCGGCTCGACTCGACTCTGCCTTGGGGACAGGGCATTGCACCATGAGGAGGAGCTCATGAAAATCTCCAGTCGAGTGGATGGCTCCGTTTGCGCGGTGCTCTCGAACCGACCGTCGGCCACAAGCCTGACCTTGACGACGACGGCCGGCGCCAGGAGGAGATTCTGCAGCGCTCGAGACGCTGCCGCGGAGCCACAGAGCAGGAAGCCGGGGCGGTCATTCTTCTGCTCGAAGAGCTCGCTCTGGCTACTTTCAACCTTTACGTTTGCCACTGACGCTCGACCACGGCCGATTCGAATCCCGCGATCCCGAGATGCCTCTCGCACATACAGCACGGCCGTGGCGGCTGCAAAGCCCGCCTTCCAAGCCCCGCCGTTGCCCCCGACTCAGGACAAGAACCATCTCCTCTCTTTCGTTAGACGGGAGGATGGCGGGACGGTGCAGGAACATCTCGACTTCTACAGTGACCCTTATCGAAGGGGCTATGCCCAGCCAGACGACCAGTGGGTGCAGGTCTCCGACAAACGACAGGACGTGGAGTACCCTTCGAAGGAGGAAACTTTCAAGATCAGCCCTGAGACGCAGCAATTGATAAATAAGCTATGCCACGCCGTCTCGTTCAAGCTTCGACACCCTACCCGAGGGTCCCTTGACACGATATACAAGCTGTACCTCCAGCTACCCGATCCGAAAATGCTATATCTGACGTGGAATTGGAGAGACCGATTACTCAAGGTTATGGGGACGCCTACCAAGCGAGACTCGGAGTCAATGTTGCGCTACTTCGCACTCGTCGCTGATGTCAAGAATGCCGGATTGACACTGCGGCGGACTCACTGGAACTTGGCATTGGCGTTCGCCACAAAGTATGTGTCCCGGGCAACTGTCACGGAGATGGAGTCTGCATTGCGACTGTGGAAGGAGATGGAGCGAGGAGCCAAGATCAGGGGCAACTCGGTGACTTTCAACGTCCTTTTCGATGTGGCGTCCAAGGCAGGAAACTTCACGCTTGCCGATATGATATACAAAGAGATGGAGAGCAGAGGCATCCCGTACAACCGTTACCATTATGTCAGTCTGATACACTACTTTGGACTGAAAATGGATTCTGCCGGCATCCGTATTGCGTACAAGGACATGGTTGAGGCGGGCGAGATGGTGGACACCATCGTTCTCAACTGCGTTTTATCCGGGCTTCTGAGATGCGGTGAGGAGGTTGCAGCCGAAGAGACCTACGAACGAATGAAGCAAGGCAATGCTTTGGCTCTCATGATGCCAGAGAGGAACTACGCGATGAACAAGGTCGTCACCAAGGTTCTAATGATGTTCTCCAAGATCGGCAAACAACACCCTGAGATGCAGAAGCGCCTGCAGAAGAACATCCAACTCACGCCGAACTTGCACACGTACAGGCTATTTGTCGAGCACTACGCCATTCGGGTGGGCGATCTGGCAAAAGTTGCGCAGTATCTGGATGAGATGAAATACTTGAAGATTCCGATCCATCCGACCATCTTCCTGGCGCTTTTCAAGGGGTTTTATTCGCATGGGGGCTTCTCAAGCTCGGAATGGAGCGAGAAGCGGCTGGAGGGCGTTTTGATGGCCATGTACCAAGCCAAGGATGAAGGGGTAAAGGGCTTCCGGATCGATCGATGGTTGGTCGTCTGGGCTCTTCGTGCTGTCAAGAAGTGCTCATCGGCTGAAGCCGTGATCCGGACTTTTGACGCCCTGGCTGAGAGATGGGACATACCACCTGATCGGCACCCCTTCCTGTACTCCTTACTCGATAACATCACCAACGGCAGTGACATGAAATCATCGACAGGGAAATGGGATGGCCCAGCGAACCGAAGATACAAGAAGGATGGGAGTCCCCTATGATGTACCCTCGAAAGGGACACTTGTATGAAGACCAATGTACATTAAAAGCAGGATGCATGTTAGAGTAATACCCAGAGTCAGACACTCGGGAAGTCTGTACAATTGAATGAACCAATCATTGGGCAAGGAAACGGCGCGCAAAATGTCAAGACCACATTGCACAGAACAACGGTTCATTGCTGGCACGAATTGGCGGATCGGAGCGAACGCGTGACGATGACTCGGTACAAAGGGAAAATTTCGGGATACAGGGATCGAGGCGACAGTGATGTCAATTCGACTTATTTACACACAACATTCCAACACCCACGCTCCAATTCTTTTCAATGGCCAAGCCCAAGATCCAATTGCCAAATCGCGACCTTACGTAGGCTTGTAGGTCTGCCAGGCTGTAGGTCGAGTTAGTAAATACTGCGTCCTGATTGGGAGAGACATCCCCCGGGATCGAAACCACGCACCAGCAATGCCGAAGGGAGCGAAGAAGCCAGCAGCGGCGAAGGTCCAGAAGCCAACGGGGAACCACTTGCTGCGAGGGTTGAAGGGGATGTTGCTGTAGGCGCCCTCGGGGTAGTGGTAAGGCGAGGACAGACGGGCGCGGGTGGTGTGGAAGCCGCGGCGGGCGACCATCGAGGTGGCGCTGCGGGCAGCGGCCTGGGGAAGCATCTGCGACGGTCAATTAGGCGGCTGCGAGGGCGAGGAGGCTCAATTCGCGGGTGCGGTACCTTGGAGTTGCGAGGCGGCGGCTGATGGGGTGCGGGTGAGGAGCTTTGCAGAGTCGACGTCGTTCCGAGGATGAGATAGTGGTCTGAGGTTGACGGGAAAAGCGCTAAGCTCCGGCGCGTCACGTGCGACGGCAGGTGACATCCCAGCTTATTTTCGTCATGAGCTGATTGCTGGAACGGCGGCATCTCGATGGCATCGCTCACCGCCTGCGCTTCTGGGCCGTCAGTGGAGCTGCTCTTGTTTTCTGCCGCCCCAACCCACCACCTTCAGGTCTTTCAACTTTTTTTTAAGTGCAGGGGTCTGTGCCAGCTTGGGAACTTCGATCCATCGCAAGGCACCGTATACACGAAGGCGTGCACAACCCGAGACTTTTGGAGGCAGCGGCACATTGCAACGACATTTTTTCATTCTCTTGGCCTGCAGCTTCCCGTCTGAGCATTTTCTGTTACCATCCTGCATCCCGAGCGGCAGCGATCCTTACCTAAACAACACCGATCGGCCATCGGCGCCTCGATCTCGACGACCGCCGCCAAAATGGACGAGATGTTTGATGTGTTTGAGGGAAATGGGGGCTCCCAGAGCGAGAGCGACGGCGAGAGACCCCCCCAGAAGGCGCGCAACCGCGACAAAAGCAAGAAGAGAAAGGCCGACGAAGCGATAAACGGATCCAAGACGCAGGATGTAGAGATGGGCGATGCCACTGATACGTCCAAGGACGAGGCTTCTGATGAGGACGATTCCGACACCCCCAGCCAGCAGGACAAGAAGCGACGGAAAAAGGAGGATGGCGCTGGCCCTGTCCTTACAGATACCTTCGAGACGGCCGAGTCGAGAGAAGTCGCAGGCGCAGCGACCTTTGTCCCCCAGGATTCGTCTCTCGTCCTGTCGCATAACATCCAGCACCAAGTCGCCCTCCCCCCCGACCTGGACTACGAATACGTTCCCCTCTCTGAGCACCAGGCACCCGCAGAGCCGGCGCGGACATGGAATTTCAAGCTCGACCCCTTCCAGAGCTTGTCCGTGGCATCGATTGAGCGGGACGAGAGTGTCTTGGTGTCGGCGCATACTAGTGCCGGAAAGACGGTTGTCGCCGAATATGCTGTTGCACAGTGTTTGAAGCGCAACCAGCGAGTCATCTATACCAGCCCAATCAAGGCGCTGAGTAACCAAAAGTATCGAGATTTCGAGGCTATATTTGGCGACGTGGGCTTGATGACTGGTGATGTCACCATCAACCCGACAGCAAGTTGTCTAGTCATGACTACAGAGATTTTGCGATCTATGTTGTACCGCGGCTCTGAGATTATGCGAGAAGTTGCCTGGGTCATCTTCGATGAGATTCATTATATGCGAGACAAGATACGAGGTGTGGTATGGGAAGAGACCATTATCATGCTTCCCGACAAGGTCCGCTACGTCTTCCTGTCGGCCACCATCCCCAATGCCTTCCAGTTCGCCGAATGGATCGCAAAGATTCACCACCAAGCCTGCCACGTCGTGTACACGGATTTCCGACCTACGCCTTTACAGAACTACTTTTTCGGATGTGGAGGTAATGGAGCGCGATTGGTTGTCGACGAAAAGGGCAACTTCAACGAGCAAAATTTCAACCTTGTCATGTCCGAGGTCGAAGCCAAGAAGGGCGCCGAGTCCAACGACCCCAACGCGAAGATGAAGGGCAAGGGCAAGAACAAGAAGACCAACAAGGGTGGCGCGGATGATGGCTCCGACATCAGTAAGATCATCAGGATGACCATTCGGAAAAAATTCAACCCTGTCATTGTCTTCAACTTCTCCAAGCGGGAGTGTGAGAACATGGCGTTGGCGATTTCCAGTCTATGCTTCAACGACGACTCAGAAAAGGCCATGGTCAGGAAGGTCTTCACCAGCGCTATTGACAGCCTGTCGGAGCAAGATCGTGGTCTGCCTCAGATTGCCCATCTCCTACCGCTATTGGAGAAGGGTATCGGTGTGCATCACTCAGGACTGCTCCCCATCTTGAAGGAAACCATTGAGATTCTCTTCCAAGAATCTCTCATCAAGGTTCTCTTCGCTACTGAGACCTTCTCTATCGGCCTCAACATGCCGGCCAAGACTGTCGTCTTCACCCAAGTCACCAAGTGGGATGGTGTGCAACGACGTCCCCTAACTTCATCCGAATACATCCAGATGGCAGGACGAGCCGGTCGTCGAGGTCTGGATGCCCGGGGTATCGTCATCATGATGATCGACGACAAACTGGAGCCGGACACTGCGAAGGAAATCGTCACTGGCCATCAAGATCGACTCAACTCTGCTTTCTACTTGGGCTACAACATGATTCTGAACCTGTTGCGAATCGAAGCCATCTCTCCTGAATTCATGCTGGAAAGGTGTTTCCACCAGTTCCAGAACGCTGCCAGCGTTCCCACACTGGAGAAAGACTTGATGGCCCTCCAGCAAGAGCGAGATGCTTTGACTATTCCGGACGAAGCTACCATCAAGGACTACTATTCAATTCGCCAACAGCTCAGCACCTACACGAAGGATATGCGGGCTGTCATCCAACACCCGAGCCACTGCCTTGACTACTTGCAACCCGGTCGTCTGGTGCAGATTTTCAACCCCTTGGAACAGCCCAGTGGAATGGCTGATGGCGGTCTCGACTTTGGATGGGGTGTTATTGTCAACCGGTATCCTCGTCGGGAGCCTAAGCCCGGGGAGCCTGCTTATGAACCCCAAGAATCTCACCTCATCGAGGTCTTGCTTCCCGTCGACAAATCGAGTCCTCAGGTCATTGACGGTGCATATGGCTCTGCTATGCAAAGTGGTCTCATCCCTGCCCCTCAAGGCACCACTTCTTCTGACGAGGAGGACAAGCAAGTAGTCCACGTCACTGTACCTTGCTTATTGACCTGCATCAAGTCTCTGGGGCAGATTAGATTATTCTTGCCTCCGAGCGGTCTGAAATCTGACAAGGACAAGGAGCAGCTCCGCAAGTCGTTGGTAGAGGTCAAGCGTCGTTTCCCAGATGGCATCCCTCCTTTGGACCCCTTGGAGAACATGCAGATCACAGATGAGCCGTTTAAGCAATTGCTGAGGAAGATCGAGGTTCTCGAGTCCAGGCTGTTGGCCAACCCGCTTCACTTGTCGCCTCTGCTGCCATCTCTCTGGGACCAATACCATAAGAAGACGGAGCTTGCCGACAAGGTCAAGCTCAAGAAGAGAGCCATCGCAAAGGCCCACAGCATCGCCCAGATGGATGAGCTGAAGTCGCGAAAACGTGTGCTCCGCCGTCTCGGCTTCATCAACGACGCCGAGGTCGTCCAGCTCAAGGCCCGCGTCGCCTGCGAAATCTCGTCAACCGAAGGCCACGAACTTCTGCTCTCTGAACTTCTATTCGACCGCTTCTTCAACGAACTGACGCCAGAGACCTGCGCTGCAGTCCTCAGCTGCTTCATCTTCGACGAGAAGACCGAGGCTCAGGCTCTGAAGGAGGACCTTCAGAAGCCGTTCCGCGAGATTCAGGCCAAGGCGAGAATCATCGCCAAGGTCAGCCAGGAGTGCAAGCTCGATGTGAACGAGGAGGAATACGTCCAGAAGCTGAAGTGGCAGCTTATGGAGACGGTGTATTCTTGGGCTCACGGCCGCCCGTTCATTGAGATTTGGTAAGTACCCACGCATGCTTTGATGATATGGACAAGACTAACTGGAGCAGTAAAATGACAAATACCTACGAAGGCTCGTTGATCCGTCTCTTCCGCCGTCTAGAAGAGCTGCTACGGCAGATGGCTCAGGCCGCCAAGGTCATGGGCAACGACGACCTGACCAAAAAGTTCGAGGAGAGTCTCCAGAAGATCCGCAGGGACATTGTGGCTGCGCAGAGCTTGTATCTCTAAGCATCTCTCTGCCTTGCTGGGTGTCTGAATCTGCTTGCATTTTAGAAGGATGTGTGTCGGATTTGATGTTTATACTACCATGGCTGGAGGAGTTGGGGCGTTGGTATAGGTTGGGCCGTAAGGTATCTTCGATTCGAGAGGGCTTTTAGGCCGTATTAGTTGGTCTGCCCGTAATGGATTTATGAAAGCCTCTTTAAGCGCCCGTACTGTGATGTCGCGATTCTTGATGAGTTTGTCTCCTTTAGTGAAAGACAGTTGTTGGACAGTCAATGTGTGATGGATAGAACATTTTTGGTTCTCAATTCAAGGATGCATATAATCCTTATCATAGAAGCCTTGGCTCACTTTATCAGAGTACTGCTGGCTTCCCTGGTCAAGAGAATGAGAGGACTTTCATACAGAACGTATATTGTGCCCGTTCCTGATGCGATGCGAAAGGTTATCATTGATCGGAGGAGAGAAAAGAGAAAAGTTCGTAGCTGAGTCGTTGGCTTCGATCATTTGCAAAGTGTCATCATTGATCAAAGTTCAGTTGCTCTCTTCAGTCAGAGACAAACTACTCACATTGATCAAATACCATCCTTGATCAGATATCAAACGCTCTCTTCGTCGAATAGTTGTTATCATTGACAAAATATAAGTTCGCTCTTGATCAGAGGCGATCTACTGACGTTGATCAGATGTCTATCCTATTCTTGATCAGAGGGAGGCCTAGTATTATCCTCGATCAGATGCATATCCATATCTTTGATCAGGGCAATACTGCAGCCCTTGATCATAAGAAATTTTCTATCCTCGATCAATGCATATTATCATCACGTTGTATGCTCTTCAGACCAATGATCACAGCTTAAGGAACCGCAACGTTGTCCAAGGCCCATAGATTTCTGACAGCAGAAATGCACTCTGAGCTCGCCGGCTTCGAATATGCCTGCATCTATTTAAAGATTCCGTAAACTCCTACACGATGAATGCCCCCCTTATGCCATATGCCGCTAAATGCAGGCTGAAAACAAAGAACCTCCCTCCAACCTTTATAGCAACAGCAAATGTTGTAGTTCCTTGATGACTCTTATTCGTAAAATCCTGAACGCCGATAGCTTGCAGAATCCGGATTCTGCAGGAAAGAAAAGACCGAAAACAGGCCGGGCTTGTCGAAAGCCGGGCTCGTTGCATCCCTATGAACAGTTAAGCATCGTCATCATCATCATGCATGCCCCCGTGGCAGCTTGGACAGTTGAGACACTTTTTGGGGGGGGCATTTTGACGATGTGCTTTTGCGAATGAAAATGAACTCTGCATATCTCGATCAGTCTCTGGTAAAGCCTTGGGGAAAGTTCAACTAATTGAACGAGGCTCGAATACCGCTCCTGGCATAACACAACTGTGTGATCCTCCGCTGGCAGGGAGTGACAGTTGTGCAAGCACCAGCCAGTGATCGAGAGGCTCTGCATCTTCAGCTATCGCTGCTACTATCTAATTAGCATTGATCAAGATGAGAGGCACAATCATCGATCACCTGCGTATTTGAGGATGTGAGGATCATCAAGTGAAGAAAAGCAAAAAGAAAGTCATACAGCGACTCGTAACATGTGTGCAGCGATTGGGGGGCTCCAGAAGCAGACAGCCTAGTAGAGACTTGGCGATGGATAGTTCTGAGTAGCACCAGGGTGCGATGGATAATGCTGGGGAGCGCCATAGGGCGATGGGAAGTGCTGGGGAGCACCATAGACACCATAGTCGCCCCAGGGGCCTTGAACTCCAACCTGCTAGGCTGAGTTAGCTAATGGGGGCGCGGCCTCTGCATAATGAGGCTGCATTGAAGCAGCCTCGCCTCCTCGGTCGAGAAGAGCTGGCAAGGAGCCGGGCACAGAGCTATGTGGCTGAGTCGTCATCATCGGCCGAGGCTCTATAGGCGCAGGATATACAGCCCTAGCCTGGCTTGCTGTAGCCGCTGCTGGATAGTCAGGCATGATACGCGGCGTCGACGAATGTGAGAGACCCGGGTCAGCAGCAGGAGCCACAGCAGGAGCCGCAGCAGGAGCCTCAATAGGAGCACCAGCAGGGGAAACACGATCATTATTGCGGGCTTGGGTACGGCTGCTCTTGGCCTTCGAACGGGTTTCGCGTCGGCTCGAAGTGCTATAGCCAGCTGTAGGATCGCTAGTGCTGCTCGAAGTATTTTGAGCAACCGGGGCCGGGGCCTGATCGGTGTTGCTGCTCTGTGCGGTCTGATTAGAATCCGATGGCCGAGGGGCTAGCTGGGGGAGGACCGGTGCGGGAGCCCTTTTAGCCCTGTCGAGTTGTGAAGGCCGTCCTCGTTTCTTCGGTCCCTGGGGAGGAGGGGCGGGCTGCACTGGTGCCGGCTGCGGTTCAGCTGAGTTACTCGGAGGCCGTGGGAGGATAGGTTTGTGTCCGGTGTTGAGGAGTTTTGGGTCGATTCCTGGTGGCAATCCTGGCCTTTTTGCAACGCGCTCATCTTGATCGTCTGCGAATTTGCGTTTTGCCCCTGCAGGCAAGATCGTCAAATCCTCGGCAGCCTTCATAGCATCACCTGGGGTGCGGTCTAGTATTGAATTAGTATCTTCTGGATTGGAAGAGAGATAATTCGAAGGACACCTACTCTGTGGAAATCGCATATGCATCCAGTTTGGCTCAATATTATTGCGTTTAATAAAAGCCACAATAGCTCCAAGGCTCAGCCCGCTAGCTCTGATCACCTCACAGACGAGAAAGCGCTGAGATTCAGGTCAGTAAGCTGGTAACTGTACATTAAGGGGTGGTCCAAACCTTCTCTTCCTCTGAAAACGGCCCGTCCATCTTGTCTGAAGGAGTAGGAAGAAAACAATATCTTTAGAAAGGCAAAAATCGAAGTAAAGTTGATCTGAGTTGCGACGATAGAAGTGGAAGCATCTGCAGTTCCTCTGGAATTGAAATGAAGGAGTAAGGGTGATCCGGTCACAGCCAGAAGTAGAATTAAAGCTGCCGGTGGTGGGCTTCTGCGCGAGATGGCTCGAAAAGCAGGCTATTTGACGTTTACCGAGCAGCTTAAAAGCAGGCTAAAACGAGCGTCGGTAGGCCTTGTCGTTGACCGGCAAAGGATACACAGCAGCCGCGAGGATGACAAGCCAACACCAGGGGAAACTGTGCCACGATAATGACTGGAGCAAGTCGCCCGCGTTGCAGTGCAATTCTCGCTTGGCAAAGGTGCCTGAAGAGAGCACGCGAGCGAGCGAGCGGGCTCGGGAGCCGGAAGTGGCCGTTCGAGGGGTTTGAAGAGAAAGGTTGAAGGAGAAGTGGCGAGGCGTGAGATGAGGCGAGTAAGAGAACACTCTGCTTGAGTATAAGTTTACAGCGGGAGCCTGTAATGCACGGGACCAGAGCAGCGGGAGGACGGCGAGCACGCGTGGCTGGCGCAGACGGGGGTCGTGGAGTTGCAGAGCCGGTGGAAAAGCCAGGCGATGCTAGGGCGGGCGAAGAGGGAGGGAGCAAGGGTCCCCGGTGTCAGTGTTTGCTCAAATCGTGCGGCCTCACCACCTTCACCTTCACCGGACGGGCTGCAAGAGTCAGAGTGAATGTAGCCGCAAGGCGAGTCTTGCGCGTGACACTAGGGCGAGGTAGGTGCGCGGTCCCAAAAAGGGTCGCCCGAGTGACCGGTCGGGTCGAGCGTCCTGCTTTGTGTTTGCTGCGTGGGATTCAAGGCTCGGTAAAGCAGCAGTCCACGGGTGGTAGTGGTAGTGGTGGTGGTGGTGAACGGCACCATCCATATCGGATCAGACCAGGCTCAACCACCCCGGACCGGCTGGGAGTTGCATGCGGCGCAAGTGAGATCCAACAGGACGATCTGTCGAGGGGGGAGAGACCGTCAGCTCCCTCCCGTCCTTCACTCCCAGAACTGTATATATCCACGGGCACCCTGGCCCCTCTGCAGTGCAGGACGTGACCTTATTAGCCCAACGAGAGGCTGCAGCACCCAAGCACGAAGATGCGATCCGGCACTCGCATCAAGGGGGCCCTGTCACTCTTGGCTGGCGTGTATGTGTGCGCCGTACCACAACTCGGACAGCTAGGGCTAGGAGTCTGAAGTACTGTGCAAAATCTGGTCGTGGCGTCGACCTCGTCCCGGATGGCTTGCTGGAAGCGGGCTGAGGCCAATATTCGCATCCAGATCAAGGCCAGAAACGGCGGGATGAGGGTGCAGGTTGGCCAGCTCTGGACAGGATGTCTTAGTTGACGAGCCCCGATTTGTCACGCACGCTGCCTCCCGCGCTGCTGCATCCCGTAGCCACCCGCTACTTGGACGCACTGCTGCACTGCACCGCATCCTGCAGGTAGGCTGGCTTCCCTTGCCAGGCCAGATCAGAGGAACTCTCTTCTGCTGCTGGCTCCCGCCCTCCCTCGCTCTGCCGGGCCGCCAATGGACTGACTTGCGGTCTGGCGCAGACGCATGATGGGGACGTTGACGGTGGTTGCAGCCAATCCTGCCGGGGGTCTGGGGCCGCCTGACTTGGACCGTCGACTGCAGTCAGCTCGAGGGGTGTCACCCTAAGCATCATAGCATCGCATCGCATCGCATCTCATCACGCTTCTTCTTCTCACATGCGCCCGTCGCGGCGGTTGCCATTGGGCGTCGGTGTCGGTCTGGCCAGAGTCGCTCCCCGTCGGCGCCCAACTCGCCCAGCTCGTCCGATGCAGATTTGTCTTGCAGGGCCAGATTCGGCGACGCAGGCGTTGTTCCCCTTGCTTCCCACCACGTAACACGAGGCCTTCATGGTGTAGTCGCTGACGCCCTCATTGGCTCGCCGGACCTGGGCGGTGTCTGGCTGCTGGTTGGCTACAGCGCCTTGCAAGCCCAGCAAGCCAACGGCGATCGCCCAGCAAATCCCAGGCCGCTCCTTTTCCGCGCGCAGGGCCGAGCCGTGGAAATGAGATTGAGCGATCTCGCATCTCACTGGTCTTGCGCTCGCCAATCAGGCCGCAAAAGAGGCCGCCTGTGGCATCTCGCTGGGACGCCGACGACTCGCAGCGCTCGCAGCGCTCGCAGCACAGGGCACGGGTTCGTCGCCAAAGACGGGAAGCCCGCGCTGGCGCAATCAGTCAGTCACATCCGGGGACGGGGACGGGCTCGCGGAGGCTGCTCTCCCGTCCGGGGGCTCCAATGGTCGGCATTCGTCGCGGTTGGGCTTTTTCGGTGGTGTTTTAAGACTCGGTAAAAGCTCGACGCTCGCCTGGACTCGACCGCCTTTTATGTCTCCCCCTCGACTGGACTTTCCTTCAAGCCTTGGGCGCTCTTGCATGCACAATGAGCTGGCACCTGCTCAAGCTTGGAATGCGCCCCACTCATGTACAACACGTCAGAGTTCGTCGCTGTTAGGCAGGTACGCGGTACAGCGCATTGGGTTGCGCCTGGCTCGTGGGAATAAGTCTCGGATACCAGGAAGTTATACACCAATTCGCTTCGTCCACATACATTGTGCATTTACAGCTGCGGTGGCCATGATCTGGCATATCTGTGACCTTTGCGGCTGTTTACGCATTGCTTGTTGACACAGTCGGAGGACCCTCGTCTAAACCCAGTCTCTAGCTCGACTTGCCCGGGGCCTCTTACACCGCAACATCTAGAACCTGCGCTCCATCCCCATCCAGATGAATAGTCCGAGTCTGCGGTTGGGCCCTTTCCAGTTCGGGAGGTTTAAGCCCTGAAACCTGGTTTTGGTGGCGAGCCATGGATTCGGGACCGCAGCATATACGGATATTTTAGCATCTATGCGTGCCGCAAACTCCGCTCAACGATATTCCCTCGGTGATTGTCTTCAGCAGTTTCGACTATTCGATTAGGCGAAACCTAGTGAGGGCCGGTCGGTTTCCTAAGCGTAAGAAGTGTCCTCCTCAGATCCATCACTCAACTCAACCATTCTGTTGGCAGCAGCGTTCTGCCTACCATTCATGGATGTTGATACCTAGCCACGATTCATGAGATCTTGATTCATGTGATAACTATTGCGATATTGATACCTAGGGCGCACATGATTTTGGTTGATGTTGGCCATACGCTAACCCTGGTCTTACTCCTCTGTCAACCGTGATGTGTGCCAAATCAAAAGCACCATTCGAGCAACAACCCTGCAGACAAGGGCAAATGTTCCCACAGGAGAGTCCAAACGGAAAAGGAGATTCCAACTATCCGGTGCAATAATAGCCATGAAGACCACACTGCTCGGACTCGCTAACCCCAACCAGTTGCTGGCTGATGTAGGGTAGTTTGTTTGACAACGCTGGAATTCATGTGGAGTTACTCCATTTGGCAATCGAATGAGATGGCCTTGAATGCAAGCGCGATCGATGTTTTCTGGCAAGATGAGGTGCGAAAAGAAACCATCTCGACCAATCCATCACCGAAACGGTTCCAGGACCCCTGATTGGTATGCGTAGGAGGCTGAAATCGGGCTTGATCAGATCCCGGAAGTCATCCATCTAGAACTTTTCTTTTTCCAGGGTTCACGGCAAATCACCGCTCGCCATTGGCCAGATCCGTCGTCACAATCTGGGGAACTGCTCTTAAATCTTAGCGTATCGGAGGTTCGGCGTCACGAAAATCCGACCGCGAACATGCTATTTTGCCCTTGCCATCTCCGAGCCATTGATCGCACTCTGATCTTGAGATTGGCCTCGACTTTTCTCGCCATCTGTGGATGTCTGGTGCGCGGCAAGGCCATGCGCACATCGCGTTTCACTCCTGAATCCCTATTCCGCTTCTCATCTTCCCGTGCATCCTCCTTCCTCCTCTGCGCCGCCCACATGCACTGGCCCTTTGCTCAAGCACATCCTCCTTTCTCGGCTCTCCCTCGGAATCACCGCATCTGCTACTTTTCCTCGCTCGCGTCCCGGCTTTAAAATCGACAACCTCGCCCTCCTTTGCCCCCGAACTGCGACCGCTTTGCTCCTGCGGTCCGCCTCATTGGCGCCGACACCCGATGATCTGATGGAGGATGACGAGTTCACGACCAGCAAGATGGGGGAAATCAAACTCGAGGAGGGACCGAACGGCGCGCATATGAAAAAGGAGAGGAGCACTTCCATCCCCACGCCCAATGATAGCCACAACGGATCGCCATTGCCTACACATCTTCAGGATGACGCCAAATCACGCAGCGCAAGCGCCGACACGCCTAGTTCTGCGAAAGCGCCCCGACTGTTGCGAAAAGCGTCACAGAAACCTGCGGTTCGGGAACCTCCGCTATTTGGCAGTCTTGCCGACGTAACTGTCGAATCGTGCACAACGTTCCAGCTGATTCCAGACTGTCTTTACGGGTCTAAGCATCTCGGGTCGACGGATAACGACTCCCTGGATTGCGAATGTCGGGAAGAATGGCGTATGTCAACTCCTTTGCTCTGGCAATCCCTCAGACCTCTGTCGCAGGTGACTGACAAATCAATTTTAGGCGATGGCGAGAATCTTGCTTGCGGAGAGGATTCCGACTGCATCAACCGAGCGACCAAGATGGAATGCACTGGTGGTGCTGGAAATTGCGCGGGGGGTTGTCAAAACCAGCGGTTCCAGCGCAAGCAGTATGCCAACGTCTCTGTGATCAAGACAGAGAAGAAGGGCTTCGGTCTGCGCACGAACTCGAATCTGCAAACTAATGACTTCGTTTTTGAGTACATTGGCGAAGTCATCAATGAGCCGACATTCCGTCGGCGCATGCTCCAGTACGACGAGGAAGGCATCAAGCACTTCTACTTCATGTCGCTCAACAAGAGCGAATTCGTCGACGCGACTAAGAAGGGCAACCTTGGTCGATTCTGCAACCATTCGTGCAATCCAAATTGTTACGTGGACAAGTGGGTAGTTGGTGACAAGCTGCGCATGGGTATTTTCGCCTCGCGCAAGATCCAAGCGGGCGAAGAGCTGGTTTTCAATTACAATGTCGACCGCTACGGTGCGGATCCTCAACCCTGCTATTGCGAAGAACTCAACTGTGTCGGATTCATCGGCGGCAAGACCCAGACCGAGCGTGCTACCAAGTTGCCTACGGCGACGGTCGAGGCTCTTGGTATTGATGGCGGCGATGGCTGGGATACCTCGGTCGCCAAGAAGCCTCGGAAGAAGAAGCCCGACGAGGATGACGAGGAGTATGTTAACAGCATCCAGCCGCGCAGCCTCGACAAGGAGGACGCCCAGAAAGTCATGGCGGCGTTGGTGCAGTGCAAGGAGAAGTGGATTGTTGTCAAGCTGCTGCAACGGATACAGCAGTGTGACGATGATCGTATCATCCACCGTGTCATGCAAATGCACGCATACCAGATCTTCAAGACGACTCTCAACACCTTCAAAGACGACAACAATGTTGTGCTCCAAGTCTTGTCGATTCTAGACAAACTCCCTCGGTTGACGAGAAACAAGATTCTGGATTCCAAGATTGAAGGTGCCATCGAGCCCCTGACCGCGTCTGAGCATGAAGATGTTGCTACCATGGCCAAGAAACTATTGGAAGAATGGAGCAAGCTCGAGGTGGGATACCGCATATCCCGGCGAAAGGTTGATCCTAATGCGCCCGCGTCAAACTCCTTTGAAGAGCGTCGCGGCCCGCGACGAGAGGAAGACCTTACACAGACAACTCCAAAGACAGCTTCCCCCCGAACGCTTGAATCCGCACCAAAAGGCCCACGAAACAGTATGCCGCAAAGAAACAATGCATTCTTCCACAATGGTGGACGCCCAAGACGGCCCTTTAATGCTCCCTTGCCACAGGGCTGGTTCGCTGCTAAGGATGGAGCGGGTAACACGTACTTCTACAACAAGCAGGGTGTCACCACATGGCAGCGGCCGACGCAGCCAATAATCGAACCGGTGGTGAAGGCACCCTCCAAGGCCATGCAGGAACAGCTCCTCATCCAGAACATCATCGACAAGGTGACAAAAGAGAGCACGCCCAAGCAGTCGGTACAGACACCAACATCAGTTGAACCCCCGCCAAAGGAGATTAAGAAGAATAAATGGCGTTCTCTGCCGATCGAGAAGCAGATGAAGATCTATGAGAATACTGTATGTCTTTGAGCATTTCTCAACGAACCCGATCCTGACAATCGCTGACCAAAACAGGTATTTCCTCACATCAAGCATGTCCTTGACAAATTTCATCATAAGCTTCCAAAAGACGAACTTAAGAGACTTGGAAAAGATATTGCAAAGAAGCTCGTAGCCTCGGACTATAAGAACAACCGAGTCGAGGATCCCGGCACCCCGCTCGGCGACAAGCAGGCTAAGAAGATGAGGAAATATGTTCACGACTTTCTAGAACGGGCCGTTCAGAAGTATACCGCACATCAAGAGCGGAAGGCAGCTCGAGAACCGCAAAAGTCCGCCCTCACCGCCGAGACGCCTGATGGTGAACCTCTAGAGGGCGCAGAGCAAGCCGCAGCTGGACCTGTTGTCGAAATGGAGTCACCAGCGACGAAGGCTTCTGGTACCCCTCTTGATGAAGTAGCAGATACTCCTTTCTCCGAACAGGAGGGTGCTGGCTCGACGGGAAGTCCCGACCGTAAGCGGAAACGTGAGGCAGACAGTGTAGACACGCCCGACTTCACTCCTTCGAATGGGCCGTTGGCCAAGCGCATTCGAGAAGACGAGCTGGGTGAGCCGAGTCCGCCACCGCCACCACCTCCGCCACCTGATTCTGCTATGGACGACATCATTACCGCTGAGCAGCAAGCTCTTCGTGAGCAGGAAGAAGCATTGATGCGAGAGAACGAGGAAGCACAGAGACTCGACGATGAGGCAAAGCTCACCAAGGAGCTTGAAGACGCGGCACAGACTAAGGGGGCGGAAATATCGACGTTTTAGCTGCAACCGTGGATGAAGCTTATATCTGCAATTAATGAGGCAGCCATGAGCCCTTTCTGGTGAGAAGGGCATAGGAGAGGCGCTACCATGGGGTGGGCAGGTGTCTTTTGGTCGGGGATTACGGCGCTTCGCATAGATTTCCGCTTCGACAGACGCGATTGCATTTCTGGGAGTTGGGAGGTTACTTATCCAGGCGCATTGTACTATATCGGCAGGCATTCGTTTACCACAGGGAGGCATATCCTTGGGCGCGTTTTCTCACGTGGGAAACCTCTTTTCAGGTATTATACAACGGATTTTCTTATTATTTTTACGAAGAGACACCGCTTGAGGAGAGGAGCGCGCCGGTGGAGATGAAGATTGGCCTGGGACGGGGGAGAGACTGGGACGCCATATATAGGGACCGGCGAGGTTGAAAATAGATACCCCGGAGACTTGGGAGAGGGGCGAGGCTTTTAAGGGGGATTCGTGTTACGAGTATGCAGATGTATTATATATAATCCTAAGAAGCGACAGCGCGAGCAATTGCATCTACAACCATTTGCCTTATACAACGTTTCCGCGCTATGATCTCTTGAGGAGCCGAGTTTATATGCAACCTGAATCCAACTCATGCGCCTAGCCTTGCCATAGATGGCCATTCTCTTTAGAGAGACGTCAATCCTCGTCATCCGACGACTCATCACCCTTCTTCCTCTTCTTCCCAACAACATCCTTCACCTCCCCCTTCCTCCTAAACACATAACTCCTCGCCGCCCTCTCCTCGCCCCTCCACCCACCACCCACGCCTCCCTTCCGACTCCTCACAACACCCAACGTGCGCGCATGCCGATAGCCCGGATACGCCGCCGCCTGGAACCGAAAGCTGCGCTCGACGGCCAGCCCAGCATGGCGGCCGAGGTCGCGCACATTCCACAGCGTGTACGGCTCGCCCTCGAACAGCGTGACGACGACGCTGCCGCCGGGGGCTAGGCAGGGCAAAGCCCGCGTGAAGAAGGACACGAGGAGGGATTGGTTGTGGCGCACTTGGCGGTTGACGTCGGTGGACTTGCCGCCCACGTGGGGGAAGTTGAAGAGGATGTGGGTGAATGGCGGGGGCCGGGAGAGGGAAGGGGGCAGCTTGGTTGCGTCGACGTTGAAGAGGAGTTTGTTCTTGCGGGGGATGTTGCGATTGGGCTTGGATCGGGTATCTTGGGAGTCGGAGTCGTAGTTCTCGTCATCATCGTCGTACTGGTCGGCGTTGTCGTCAAATTCGTCCGATTCGTCTTCGTCATTATCGTCTTGATCGTGGTCTTCCGTCTCTTGGGTATTTTCATCTGCATGCGCCTCATCTCCCTCTTCCGCGACCTGGTCCTCAATTGATGCGCCAGCACTCCTAATGGCTTCCTCTGCCTCGCCCTTGTAGTCCTGCGTCCTCATGACTTCTCCGCGAATGAGCGCAATGTTGGCGGCTGCATGCGGATACTTGTCCAACAGCTCCTTCTCGTCCTTCTCCAAGACCGTCGCCGTGACGTTGGTGCAGCCATGGTACTCAATGAGCGACGCCGCAAAGCTGAGGTCCCCCTCGCCAATTAGGAGAATGCGATCGTGCGGCTCGAAGGGAATCGTAGGCGCTTCCTGGGTCTGCTGGTGATGTTTCTTCTTCTTGCCGCCGCCGGGGCCTTTCTGCTTGCTCGGAGCCGGTTTATGTTGCGACGGCGGCGCAAACTTCTTGGGCCGTCCTGCAGCCGGCGCATGCTGCAGCTTCCGCTTCTTGCCCATGCCGAATCGACCGGGGAGGAAGTTATCAGGGCGACTGAGATCACGTCACTGGATCGGGAGATGGACGAGGTAGCCAGATCTAATCACACGTGCGGCGGCGGCGCGCCGATGCGATTTTTGTGTTATCTCTATCGTTATCGGACGGCATGCTCGCAGAACGTTGCCCCGTCTGGGCTTAGCGCAACCCCGGCCGCTCGGGAACGCCCACCGCGGTAAGATTTGGGCCGCGCCTGCTTGCTGCTGCTGGCTGACGGCTCCTTGCCCTGAGCAGAAAAAATGCGGAGCGCTGCAGACGCGCCATGGGGGTGTGGCCACAGCCACAGCGGGCGGGAGTGCACCGTAATACAGAATACAGTGCCTGACGGGGTGAAGCATGAACCGGTAACGCTACGGGGGTTTGTCAAACGTGGAGATGCTGGATGTGCTTGATCAATGGATTGAGTGAGTAAGCGCGGGTAGAGACGAGGGGAAACAATCGCCATTGAGACGGGCCTGTGCAGCCGCCCAGGAGCTGGAAATGAGGTGAGAAGATGCCGAGCTCAGCCCGCGCCTCCGGCCACTGTAAGTCATCTCATGCGTGGGGACAAGCGACAACTCACGAGATTGAGATTCTCAGCCCTGGCTCAGGGTCGATTCAGGGTTGCAGAGGGCCAATTGAGGATGACTCTTGATGTACTTGACTGCATATGAGGCGGTCTACCGGTCTGTTCTGAGCGTTGGTCGTCATACCTTGATAGATAGTTACGCTACCGGACCCGTTACCATCTTTCCATAAACTCTCTCCCAGGGTTCAGTTTAGGAGGCGATGCGCACAACGTGCCCTGGACCAGCAGTCACTTCAACAAGGAAATTCGACTCATAATCGCACTGGACCCGACGGGCTGGTACAGCTGGTAGCGTGTGCGACGAAGGTGAGATGTCTGGCGTGCGCGCACCAGCAAACATCAGCCCATTCATCATTGCCATTGTCTTGCTGTTTATTGGGCGGCGAGCAAACAGCCAACGACACATTGTCTCTGACGGGAAGACACCTCAAAGACACGCGCATGGCGCACACATTCGCAGCAAGCGCTCCGTCTCAGTCAGAGCGCCCTTCTTTCAGATTGTAGCACATTAGATGTCGTAGAACATGCCTCAGCGTCGGTCACCTCATTGTAAATTGCCTCCCATTGTCCTCAAGAGTCGGAGAACCTCGCTGAGGTGGCTGCATGTTCCGAACACTGTTGCTCGGGCGCTCACTAAGACGCAGGGGTTGCGGTGGTGCGGAGGCGGAAAATAGGCGCCTCCGGGCCAATAGAAGTGTCCCAGATCCCTCCAACCGCCCCCGATCGGGCTTAGACCATGCGTGACTCCCTGGATGCAGCGACCCCAGTGGCCCACCGCGACAGGACGGGTGGAGCCGCTGCACAGGGCGCCTCGAGTGCTGGAGCAGGCGCTGCCAGGCGCTGAGAGCGGTCTCTAAACGCTGAGAGGACGCTGAGCTACAGGTGAGCCATGCGTGAGGATTGCTCCATCGACACACACCCCTGCGCGGTACGTACCCGCAATCCCTGCAATTGTGAGAGCCGCTGGACCAGGCTGGCCGTGTATTGATGCAGAGCGAAAAAAGGGTCACTCACTGGTTGACTGTCTTTTCCGTCTCATTGAGATTCTTCCAACTTGAACTTCAACCACCCGCATCACGCCCGCGCTCGCAACCCGCAGACACCCAGTGTGCTGATCATCGTCGTTCAACTTGCCTGCTGCAGACGCTGGAATTATATTTCACGCGTTGCTGATCGCGCAGTCGCAGGTGTTTTCTGCCCTCTGTTGTGCTGTTGCGGCCCCAGCCAAGCCCAGCCAGCCCGCCAGCCAGCCCGGGGCCGACAGGAAAACCTCTTCTGCAAGGTTGGCCTTACATCTCTCACTCCCTCACCACTCTACTTCTTATACAATCCCTCCCGCACTTCTATCCCCAAACCACCGCTGCTCTCAGCGTCAGCACCGTCATCATCACGCTCGACAGCCTCGTTACCACTACTGGCGTGCTTGATTGCCGTGCTCGCTGAGCTGCTTTTTCCTGGCCGTTCCGTCGCGCTCAGCTGTCTCTCACATCGACGCTCACTTCCACGCCTTAGCACGCCCACACCCACTTTTTATTAACACTCAGTTTCCTCACCTTACAACCTTGCAACCCTTTTTACCCTTGATATCACCCGTCTTCCCCTTCACCCACCCATACATGTCAATCATCCTTTCCCGCTCTCGCCATGGCTGAAGGAGATTCTCCCGTGCGAGAGCCTGCTACTCGCGGCCGCGGCAGAGGCGGACGAGGTGGCCGAGGACGTGGCCGGGGAGGTGGCCGAGGTGGCTTCAATGCTGCTGCGGCAAAGACGACTGCCGCCAAGTTTGGCCGTGGAGGAACCAGACGAGGCCGTGCAAAGAACTTCAACGACTCGCGGATTCAGGCTGCCTACGAGCGCCAGAGAGACCTGAAGTCGCAATACTCTCGCGTGTCCCATATCATCAAGCCCGCGCTGGCGGAGCTCGCTGAGCGCCAAGTCGAGAAGCTGATGCAGGACCCCGACGCCATCAAAGACATTGATGACTATCAGGAAATCACGCAAGAGCTTGAGGACAACTACGAGACCAAGCTGGCCCAGTTCAAGAACAAAGAGGAGCTGGATCAGAAAATGGCTGCTGAGACATACGAGCATGAGAAGTATGTCGCCCATCAAGAATTCAAGGTACGTGCCCACTATCGGCGATGCCATCCGCAACGCGCGGATTGACATCGCCCTCCCTCACCTTCGTCTCACAATGGCTCATGGACTGACTCGACTCTACAGAACGGAGTTGAGGAACTGTATGATGTCTGGTTCGAAGCCCAGGAGAACCGCGTGAATAAGCTGGAAGCGCTCCACGCCCGGAACCTCCCTGTCGATGTAAGTACCGCTTTTTTTTTTCTGCTTGGTCCGTCCGAAACCCGTCGCTGACCCATCGGCCAACAGGTCCGAGATGACCAATATGAGTACAAGGCCATCACCGATGAGCACTATGACAATGATTTTGGCATCTACAACGCTATGCTGGATGGCCATCTTGTCCCTTATCCTTCCCGTGTCGAGGGCACTTACATGTGGAACAAGGCTCGCGAGTATGATGCAGCCCAGGCTGCCGCCGCAGCTGCCGCCACTGGCAAAGGCAAAGGCCGTGGTCGTGGTGCAAACAAGCGCAAGGCCCAAGACCAGCCTGAAGGTCAACCTACCCCCAAGAAGAGCTCCCGTCTTCAGGAAGAGCTCATCGAACCTCCCTCTGCACCCGCGCCGGCTAAGGGCCTGCTCGCTTCTGCTGCAGAGATCGAGGCTACCCCCGAGGTCACTCCTCCCGAGGAGGAAGTGTCCCCAGAACCCCCAGCGTTCCTCATCAATGGTGTCGGCCCCAGTGCTGCTGTAGGCAAGCAGCTGGCTCGCGAGAAGAGCCCACCGCTGCCCAAGAGCATCACGGAACCCGATGAATATGGCTTCCGCACCTACAACCAACGACCGTCCATGCGTGATAAGGCCGCGAATAGTCGGTTCTTTGTTCCTCGACCTTTCTACTTTGAACCTCATGAGATTGGCTTCCGAGACTCTGCCAACGATTCGTCCAAGGGCCACACACGTGCCAAACGCGGCAAGTATCTCGACACGCCCAACAGCAACGGCCTCCACATTGACTGTTGGAACACCTTCTACGACTACTCCCAACTCCCTCCCGAGGACTTCGACCAGGAAACCGTCAAGAAGTATAGTGTACATCCTCGCTACGGTATCATCCTTCCTGGCCGACCGTCCCTCCAAGAGGACCCAGGCCCCATTGTCATGCCCGGCAAGCCTGTTGTTTACCTCTGCCACCCTTCTGGACGCATCCACCATGCCTCTCGGTCTTATCTGAAGACGGCGAACCATCGTCGCTCCGAAGACGCGCCCTGGCGTACCAAGATTGGCTCTTCCGTGCGACGCTTCTGCCGAATGGATGAGATCACCCCCGATGAGGTTTCCATTTCTGAGTATGTTCGATCTGACGAAGAGCTCCGGGACTCGTCGCTCGGAACTGCCATTAAAGAACTCGAGGCCAGGCCCGTCATCTCCGAGACCCCGTCCGAGGACGAGGAACTTATTGATGTCGACGAGGCTCCTACTCAGCCTGAGACTGGCATTTCCAGCCTCTCAGCCCTCGCCTATGCTACTGCCTACCTCGAGGCCCAAAACCAGGTCAAGGCTCCGGCACCTACTCCCGCTCCCAAGCCCGCTAGATACGACGCAATTCGGGATGTCTTCACCGATTCGAGCTCTACGCCTCCCCCTCCTCCGGCGGAGAAGATCAACGACCCGCTTCAGCTCCTGGCCACTCTCAGCGACGTTGTCAATCGCGCTGACGGAAACGAGCCGATTCAGGCTGGACTCACGTCCGCCTCACATCCCGCTCAGTATGCCATTCCCGAGTCTGATATGCGAAGCACCATCCCCGAGTCTGGTCTGCGAGGCACTATCCCCGAGTCTGACTATCAAACCACGATTGTTGGCTCTGACCTCCGAAGCACTCTTCCTCCTATGGAGCAGCATCGTACTCCTATCATGACGCCTACTCAGGCCCTGGCGCAGCCTATGAGCGAGCCTCGATACAACCAAGGCGAGGTTCCCCAGACATACATGCAGGGACAGCACCTGAATCAGCTCCCGCCGCAGCCCGTCGGGCCGATGCACACTCATCCCAACGAACCCATGGGTTATGCGCCGGTCCACGATCCTGCTGTAGGACAGCATCCGTCAGTGCGACCCCAAGAGTACCAACCTGGTCCTCCCCCACCAGCACCCGGAATGCCTATCCAGGAACAGGGTGGCTATATGCCCTATGGCGGCTATCCCATGCCCGACCGCCGAGAGAGCCAACTGCCCGCTCCTCGTCCCGTCGAGAATGCATATGGATCTCGACGCATGAGCGGCTATGCTGAACCAGCTCCCATGTCGTACTCTCGCTCCTACTGGCCACAGCAGCCACCTCCCTCCGGCCCTCCGGCCCCGACTGGTCCGCCTCCTCCGGCTCCCGCGCCTGTGCAGCATTACCAGCCTCAGGTTGCACCCGCACCATCTTCGCGGATGCCCTTCTCGCCCCATGCGAGCGCTGAACCCCTGCCGCCTCTGCGACCCCCGAGAGGACGTACCCAGTCCATCGAGGAGCCTATCATGGAGCCCAACATGCGCCCCTCTCCTCATAACAACATGGGCAACTCATACTACCCTCCTACCGGCCCAGCCCGGCAATATCACCATCCCTATCCGGCTGGACCTGAGACACATCAGCAGCCGCCTCCCCCTCCTCCCCAGCAGATGCAGCAGCAGATGCCGGCGGATAGAATCCTGCCGAATCCGCAGCAGACTGCCCAAGGCTACATGACCTCTCCCCACCAGAGCTACTCTCACCAAGCTCTTTCGCCTACCTATGCTCCTTCAATGGCAAACCAGATGGCGCAGGGACCGCCTGACGCCCAGGGTGGTCCCAACTCCGTCCATCGCCATCGATCGACGCCATCCGGCTCATCTGATGCTGGAAAGACATATCGAAAGCTTCAGCCTGCGCCAGTTCCTGCCCACAGAGTGTGGCCGAACAAGCCGGAACTCAAGACGATCCCCTATGACCACAAGGATCAGGGATCTGGTGCTGCACTCCCCAGCTCTGGCCCTACGCAGATCCGTGGATGGAACGTCAACCAGCCACGCAAGCGAACCAAGGACAAGCAGGATCGATCGGAGTCATCGCAGGACCGAGATGAGTCCAGATAGAGTGAGGACCAATCTCGGACAGCATCTCCCCAGCCGACGATCCAGGACGTCGCGTTCACTGAGCTTCCACGCCTGGCGCCAGAGCCAGTTACCAAACAGGTTCCGAAGAGACGACTCCATGAGGAAGATACCATCCCCTCAGAGCATGCTCCCAAGAAGCCTCGAACGGAGAAGAATGCACCTATGCCACGGGGGGTCAAGAGAAGAAAGCCCAAGAAGAATAATACCATTCCCTCAGTGCTTGCGCCTACTTCACAGTTCCCCATGAGAAAGGTCAACGAGGATGACACCATTCCCTCCTACCGACCCTACATGAACCTTCGACCGGACGACGAGCCTACCACCGAGCAGGTTGATGATCCCACCCTAGCCCGTCTTCGAGCACTTTCCGCCGGCATCGCCGCCAATCGTCCTCGTCTTCCTACCCATCCCACCGGCCTTGCACCTAGCGCGAGTGTCCCCGAAACACCCCGACGAGAGCCAGAGCTTCCTGCGACTGAGAAGCCTGAGACTTCATATGAGGATCGACCCCTGAAGCGTCGGCTCCGCCCACGAAAGCCCAAGCAACCTGAAGAGGATGTGGTGATTCAAGCCGTGCGCCCAGCGCCGAAGGCTAAGAAGAGTGCGCCCAAGAAAGAGGCGGCACCTAAGAAAGCGGCAGCGCCCAAGGAGGCAGCGCCTAAGAAAGAGCCTGCTCCTAAGAAAGCAGCGCCCAAGAAGGAGACTGCTACCAAGAAAGCAGCTCCGAAGAAAGAGGCAGTGCCCGAGAAGCAGCCCGCCTCGAAGACAGATCCCGTCGCCAAGAAGAAGACGAAGATCATTATCAAGACGTCGACAGCCGCCCAGAGGCCGTTGGCTCCCAAGCCGCCTGCCCCTTAGAGGGCATCGCCAAAAAGACCTCGATGAACGAGGCAGCTTCCGCGTAGCAGGTTACCGAGGCACCTGAAGTCGAAGCTGCCGACAGAGCACTGAACCCGGACGCCAGTGTTTCTGCGCCGCCGCCATCCCATCACCCTCCCCAAGGCGTCCAAGAGGACCGAAAGTCGAGTCCCCTTCTATATATAACGACACATCAACGACACCAGCGGGTGTCACTCGTCACAAATCATGTACGGTATATTTTTTTGCGCCATAATGCCCCCAGCACTTCCTTCTACCCAGCTGGGGTGGCAGTACTCTGTTTTTTCTTCGGCATGGCAAGGCGTTTCGGAACCAGCTCCCTCAACGAGGGGAGCACCATCGGCAAAGGTCTTTTCTGCATTTCGGTTCACATCTAATCATCTCGACATTGCTTTCTGCGTTTTCTCAAGAATCTTGCGCGAAACACGCGCATCGTGCGCCGGCCCGGTGATGACAAGTATTCACCCGGCCGGCCTGGATTTCCTACATGTTTGACTATAGGTCGGGGGGAAGGAATATAGAGAGGGGAGCTGAGAGCTGCCCCATTGAGATTTGTGTCAGGGATAGGGAACTTTGCTTGGCGGATGAGGGAGACGAAAATTCGGTGTGGCGGGGTATTGTTGAGCCTCGTATATAAGGGATTAGGGACACAAATACATTTGCTACTTCATAATAACCATCTGTGCGATTCTTTTGTGATGATCAAGTGATGTGGCTACTTCAACTTAGTGATTACTTTAGCTTGCTCCTAGGAGACAGAAGGAGACACAGCCCACGTGCAGAAAGGATCGAAGTAACTGTTCGTAGAATCATTTGGTAGAGCTAGATATGCCACCAGCTACTCGTATTGTACAAGACAAGGTATCATCTATCCATCCGTTCGACCCTTCTCCTCCGTCCCATAGCCAGAACATTAACACAGCATAAGCAAGATCCCATCCTTCACCTTTTCCGTCCGCACGTATCCCTAAACCACTTCCTCCCCGTTAACCACTAGCTCGAGGCCTGGGCTTGTGCATCCTCGCCGCCCGTCGTGGGAACTTCTTGCTGCTCCTGCTGCGGCGCAGGGATAGGCGGCACGGAGGCGTCCTGGAGGGGAAGACCAGACATGGCGGTGCCGGGGGTCATGAACATGCCGCCGTTCTGTGGTGGGAGCGAGACCATGCCTGATGCGTCGAGTGGCATGCCGGGCAAGGCGCCCATCGGGGGCATCATCATGGCAGCGCTGTTGGGCACCAGGGCGTCTGCGCCGCCGACATCCAGCTTAAGCAAGTCGGCGCCCAGAGCGCCCTCGGGGTGCAGCGGGTACATCAGAGCCTCCATGGTAGTGCCGTCGAAGACGACCATGTTCTGGATAGGCTGCTGCGTTTGTCCCAGCACGTCGATGACATCTTGGGCGAGCTGGCCGCCAAGGATGGCCGCCACAGGCGCAATCTCGCTGCCCAGGTTCTGCAGAAAGCTGCGCAGAAACTCCGGACGCAGCGTCTCGCTGGGTAAGCCAAGAGCCTTGTGCTTCTGGGTGGCGATTTGGGTGAAGAGCTTCAAGTCGTCGCGGTTGCTAGGCGCGCGGCCGCCCTGGCGCTGCATGAAGTCCCAGAGGGCGCGCAGACAGGGCAGCGCAGGCGTGACGCTGCGCAGGCGCCGCTTCGACTTGGTGTACTCCTCGGGCAGGCCGGCGAGGTCGCTAGCGAGGAACCAGGTTGAGTACAGCTCGCGCTTGGTGACGGATTCGACCGTCTTGGGGCCTTCTTGCTTGGTGGTGACGGCGACGATGGAGCGCGTGCGTGTCTCTTGCTTGGGCTCCGTGGCCACATTGCCCAGGTCGCGCTGGATGACGTAGTCGTGCTCGATGAGATCGCTGAAGATGAAGCCGTACATGCCGTGGACGCCGGCAGCATAGAAGGCCCGGCCGTTGAGGCGCGTGGCTGTGTTGATGAGGTTGAAGGTGTCCGGGTCGAGGTCCGTCGCGATGACAACATCAAAGCCGGCGAAGTAGCTAGGGCCTTTGGTCTTGACACCCTCGGTGTCGACGTGCACGCGCACGCGCGGGTTGAGCTCCTGGATGGCAGCGCTGGCGGCTTGGGCGCGGTTCTGGCCGATGAGCTGCTTGTCCTCGCGCAGGAAGAACTGCGCGCCAAAGTCGGCCTCGGTGACGAGGGCGCCGTCGAGGAGAGTGAGGGAGCCGATGCCGGCGAGGACGAGGTTCTTGGCGATCTCGTTGGCGAGCGCCTTGATGGTGATGAGGAGGATGTTGGCGCTTTGGATCTTGGCCTGCGCGGCCATGCCCCAAAGCCGGATCTGACGATCATACAGAGCGATTTCATCTGAAGAGGGGGTTAGTTTATGAAACATCAGATGATAGAGGGCAAGTGATGAAGATGGCCTTACCTGCAGTGATGCCACCGTTGGGTTGGGGAGGTGGCACTATGGGCGCGTGGCCGTTGGCCATCATCATGGGGTTCATCATAAGAGCAGCCGCATCAGGGGGCATAGCGAGGCCCATCATCGACGGATCAGCCATGAGCGAAGGGTCAGACATCATCGCGGCCATCGCATTGGGGTCCATCTGGGGAGTGAGATCCACGGGCAGGTGAGCGAGGCCGTTGGCATCGAGTTGGGGTTGCATCATGATGGCATCAGCGCCATCTGGCAACGGCTGTTGCTCCTGGTTGGAATTTGAGGCGTCCATCGGGGAAGGCTCTCGGACGTTGAGAGGGTGGGAGGAGGAAAACGGTGACGAGGCTGAGCGGCGAGGCTGAGGATGTGGACAGGCTGTTGTTGGTCTTGGAAGAGACCAGTGACGCGATTGGAGATGAAAGCTCAACGACCCCAGCCCGCTGGGGAAGTTTCGAAAGACTGCGAGGGGTCAAGCCTCATCCACTGCTTATGGATGAATGAGATGAGTGAGGCGTTGGTCGCAGCGGGTGAGTGAAGCAGGCGATGTTGTCCGGTTCAGGCTGATATAATGCCAGCAGGCGGGCGTCGTCCACGGTGATCTCAGCGTGATGCACGAGTGGGCGAGAAATTGTTAGCGGGTACCTGTGAATGCTGCTGGAGGACCCGTCGGGAGCAGGGGCTGCGGGAAAACGCGCTAGGGACCAGGGTAAAGTGGTACCTGTGCAACAGCGTTATAAGGCCGGGCTTCGAGGTAGCTGCTAGCATTTACCATGCGGGTTCCCGCCGGCGCGCAGCATCACGAAATGGCTCGGAACCCCGCGATGCGCTGAAAGTGCCTACCTCCTACCTAATTGGAACGGAAGCCTTGTGAGCGGTTCTCGTCACCGCCGGGACGCTGCTGAGGTGCGGGCGGCAGAAACTTGCGTCGGGTCGGATTGCTGCTCTGTTGCGTTTGCAGCAAGATCCCGTCAGATTTACAGCGGACATCCCGTCCATGGACCATGCTCACGGCCTTCTGTTTGCTACTGACTGGGGGAAGGAGCGCCAGGCCAGGATCATGCTCTTTCCCAAGTGGTATTATTGCTTTTTTAGGGTGCCAAGGTCCTGTTCTCAGCACACCTCCAACAGCCAAATGTCACTCGCTCGCTCGGCCATTCTATTTCCAGGCTCCCTCTCGCAAGTCTCACAGTGTCCAGTCCGGCGGTCGCTGCGCTGCGTTGCGCTGAATCGGATCGGGTGCCTGCCCTCCACTGCCCTGCCCTGCCCGTGAGCTGGTGGTGGTCTGTGACTTGTGACTTCGCTTGCCCCCAACTGGCCGCCGCCCCGTCCGTTTCTCTCCGCCTCCAAGGCTTCCCTCCCATCCATCCTCCTGTTTCCTTTGTTTCTCACATCCTAATCGTCGTCTTCTACGCTTGCCTCGCCCGCCTCACTCTGGCCCTCGACGCCTCCTAGACGAGGCTCAACAACACGACGAGTCCGCTCTGCTCCCAGTCTCAACCCTATTCCTGCTTTCTGGCTCTCAGCTCCCTCTGCTTCTGGAAACGCCTACGTCTACGGATTAGCTCGCTAAAGCCCCTCCCCGCATGACCGCAGCCGAGCCAGTTTGGCCCACGACATCCCATCCCGAATATCGACGTCAACGCATCCTCCTGGCCGGCCACGGATAAGGTAGAGCCCAGGCAGAAGTCTCGCCGAGCTTAATCCCTTTTTGTACATTTCCCGGGATCGAACCTACCACTGTGCTTGGAATATCCGTCTTCAGCATCGATACGCCGCCCTATCCTAGCCGCGGGACCTGCACATCTCGGCTCTGCCCGAAGAACGATGTCCTCACGGTCGAGCCCGTCCTCGCACCGCCGACACTCCCGCGATACCTTCGACGACTTCCCGCCTCTACCGCCTCCACCAAACCCCCGCGACGCTCCCTTGCGGGCCTCTCTGCGAGACCGCAATAGCAACAGCTTGCCGCATTCCCGTCATAACTCAGCCTTTCGCCGCGCAGAACGCATTCGCAACCTCGACAACAGCATCATTAGCGAGGAGAGATTCGGGGATAGCTACCGCCAAGAGGAGGTCTGGTCTGGCTCTCGCCTGGAGCGGATTCGCGGCGGCGACCTGTCTCGTGGAAGCAACCTCGAGGACCTGGACCGCACGCTGGAGGAGGCCAACTCCCACCTCCGCGCGCTGCTGGACCTGCACAGCACCTCCATCACCCCTCCGCTGATGCCGCCGAGTTATTCGCCGCCGGTTCGGTCACAGGATCTTTCTGACGACAACCGACGGCACAAGCGGCGGAAGCTGGACTCGGACCGCATGGTGTCCTCCTTCAAGGCCTTCCGATATGGCACGTATGGCCAGGTTGAACCGGGAGATCTCAGAATGGAGATGGTGAGCTGTGACGGCGGCATGTTTTCCAACGACTCGTCCTACCCGGCGGAGAATATCCTCAAGAACGACACCTCTGTGTACTGCACAAAGGGTAATCGATGTAATATCGTGTTGCGACATCAGGGAGGCACCGTCTTCACGCTGCAGGAGTTGGTTATCAAGGCCCCATTATCCATGGCTTACTCTCACCCGTAAGTTGAAGCAAGATTCGCGTTTATATGAGACTCCCTCGCTGACTACTTCCCCTCCAGTGTACGAGAAGGCATGGTCTTCATAGCTATGAACGAAGACGACAAGCTCAACCGCACAGCCCACTACCAGATCCAATACTCCAAGAACCGCAACGGCAGCAGTGACGACTCCAGCGACAACACCCTCCAACCCTTGGAGCCCACAGAAATAGTCTCCATCCGACACACCGACAGCAGATCATCTAGCGGCCGGCGGGCGTATGTCTATCGCCCGATCCCCGACGACTCGGATTCCCGCACGCCCTTGATGCCGCGCGAGTTCACCGCCAACGTGCCCGACTTCAACATCACCACCGAGTGCAGCGACGCCGAGGACGACGACGGCGCGCCTGACCCCTACGACATCCCCCGCCGCGCCGCCGACCCCGGCGTCCGCCGTCTGCACCCCATCCGCAACCACATCGGCTCCCTGCCCTTCGAGAGTCTCGACTCCGACTCGGACGACAACCCCTTCGGCGCCGAGGCCTACTTCGGCGAGCACGAGCGCAACTGGCGCGCCTACAACGCCTCCCACAACCCCTCCGCCCGCCGCCCCGTGCCCTCCGCATCTACAGCCGCCACGGCCACGGCCTCATCCCAGACCCCGCGGCCCTCCGTTACCCTCGCCGAGGCCTGGGAGGCCCATGTCTCCGCCACCCAGGAGGCCGTCAGCGCCGTCGGCGGCGAGATGCTGCGCCCGCACGCCCGCTTCTTCATCGAGAAGAAGAAGAGCAAGTGCACCATTCGCTTCGACCCCCCTGTTTCCGGCCGCTTCATTCTGCTTAAGATGTGGAGCTCGCACCACGACCCTTCTAGCAACATTGATATCCAGTCCGTCATGGCGCGCGGATACGCAGGCCCTAGGTATTTCCCCTCTGTTGAACTGCGGTAAAGGATACGAAACGATTTTATCGGAGTTGGCATGGCATATTCATTTTTCTTTGGATAACCTTTTTGATCTTGAGCGTTGTTACCTTTTCCCCCATCATGGCTATCACGAACATTGACGAACACACACCACCTACGGCTGGAATAGAGGAGTTTATGAGAATCATTAGCTTGAATGGACGGGTAAAGACCTTTTCCCGAGCCATAATACACAGACGATCGTTACGGATTGCACTCTAGTGAGAGATTTAATGCCTTGAAGCGTTCCAATTCCATTGCAAGTCTCACTCGATGGACGAGCGGCTCAGGGTTTGGCGTTGAGCCGCCCAGTAATTATGAACCTTGCTCCTGTGTCTTATCAACCTCCGCTAAGCATACAAATCGGCCACTCCCTAATTACGCAGGGCTATCATTATCATTTAGGTGTTTTGCAACCGTCGCTCTTCTCCGGTTTGTCCTCTTCTCGAGCTCCTCATCCAAGACTTCCTACATCCCTAAGAAAGGCGTTCTGCGCCATGACGGCGCCGGCCACCTTCAGTGAACAAAGGCATCGCTGGTGGAGCGCGTCGGGAACCCAAGAGTGGTCGTTCCCGGAGTGCTGGTCGCCGTCGTGGTTGTAGGTGTTGTGGTCCCAGACGGTGGAGAAGATTGTAGCGACAGGGGACCAGCAACAGCGGCGATTAGGGTCAGCAAGACACCGAGGAGGCTTAGATCATGTCAGCACGGTGAGTTCCGGATTTTGAGCGAGGCTAGCTTGACTTACAAGACCACATTGGTCATGACGAGAGTTGCGTTTATCGTGTAGGGATGATACCATACACGGTCTGTGAACCATTCGATGCCGCTTCCATGCCACCAAATCAGGCAAAGGATAGGCAGGTAGGTGAGGACGGTGAGCGCAGCTCCCAGGAAGACGTAACGAGCGAAACCGGAACCGAGATTTCTGCCGCGAACTAAACAATTGAAGAGCATGATGCTGGTGGTGATCCAGACGAATAAGGCCACTATCACCAGTAGGATGAAAATGTAAGTAGGGCCGAAACGAAACAAGTGGCCGAAAATCTTCTTGTGCGTTTCCTCATCATGGTCGTACTCTTTGTCTCCATGCTCGTCGTAGCTGTCTTCACTGAAAAAATCGAGGAAGCTGGAAGTTTCAGTGTCATCGTCAAGGTCTCTGCGTAGAATGTCGTTTGTAAAGGTTTTTGTCAAGGTGTCTTGGTACTCCTTGTGCTTCCCGTGGTGTACAAAATGAGCTGAAACAGCGGCGAGGATGAACAAGATGAAGTTGAGGAGGCTGTACAAGGCTAGGAGGGCAGTGAGAACAGCGCGGGTCAAGTGGCCCGGGCCATTTCTGGTGGCCATTCTGGTTGAAAGGTCGACAATGTATAGGAAAAATCCGAGTAGTCGCTACTGATGTAGAATTGTAGTGGGAAATAAAGAGAATGATGGAGACGAGCTCTGTGAATGATCGACGATAGCGTTGGGTTTGAGCCAACGATGATGATAATGTTGTAGAGGAGAAGAACAAAAAGAAGAGACAGAAAGCGGAAGAAACACCGAGAGCTAGATCAACAGAAATGCGTGAGAAGGCATGAATGCTGCTTTCCTCGGTTCTTGTGAACGGCCATGTTGGGAAGCTGCCTCATTGCAGCCGAGAAAGGATGGAAGGGGACAGCAGAGGGTGGGAAGGTCATTTCCCTCTTGCTTACGGGATTTACGATGCCGAAGTGTATGGAAGAAGGAGTGAAGCTGTTCACGATTTCGAACCGTTAGGCGGTGTTTGGGTCCTTGGTGTTGAGAGGAAAGAGCCACCCTCACGTCAGCCCGGCCTGCCTGAAGCAGTTCGATACGAGAACATCTAGAGCAGCAGGAGACAGACACCTTACAAAGAGGATACGACTAGGTTAACATATCTTTTTCTCACGCATCGTTGATCATTGAAACATCAGTCACACGATCAGGGACATATGGTAGGCTGTGATGGCGACCATCGCACACTAAGAGTATTCTCAAAGATAGGGGAAGCTGGCTCAATGTGCAAACAGGTACCTTAGTGTAAGTCATCACCTCAGTCTCGCTTGCACCGCCAATAGAACAGGACCAAAGTCTCCGTTTGATCCTCCTCTGTGCGACAGATCCAACTTCTCTTACAAACTCAGGAGACACTCCTTCCATGACATCCCATCTCGCCCGCAGAGAAGCCGGAAAGAGAGGCTGGCGTTCGCAATATCCTAAAGCATCCGGCCACACCGTCCAGATGCTGGGTCTAGAATCACAGGCCCGAGATCTCGACTGCAGTCGATGTGACGAGCGTTTACTGGACGGAGCTGGATCACCGACTAATGGCATGGTCTGGAAAGCTTAATGCCTCCCAAAACCGGCAGCTGGACCAGTCAGAGCGCGCCACAGCAACGTGCATCGGCTCCCGTCTGGACCCTCTGCTATGTAAGCTTTCGGGCTTCAGCCATGTTTCTCATGTGGCGGTGGAAAGTTGAGTTAACATAGCAGGCCAGCCCTGCGAGCCACACAACCACAGTGACGGGCCTCAAGAGCTGGAGGCTGCTTCGGGTCCGGTCTTGGAGCTTGGGCCAATTGGGTGGCAGCCACAGGCACTCCACTCACTCACAGCTAGAATATCTTCAGCGGTGTCAGCGCTGAAGAAACCGGGATTTTAGCGGGCACCTCCCCCAGTCAAGGTGCTGACTGGACGGCAGGTCAGGGTCCTTCAGGGTCCCGTATCTGCGGCCGGTGACGTCCCTGTGCATATCTTATGCATATGATGCAGCCTTGCGTCGAGCTTCCAGGAATTAGGCATTTCATCGTCCGACGGAATTCCATGACCTCAGGTCAGACTCCCTGATCTGCCTCTTTTGCCACCCCAGCTGGCATTGCATTTTCTGGCATCGGATATTTTCCCCCGTCATCTGTCTCGTCGCAGGGCGGTAGTGGCGTTGACATTCCTGACTACCGGTGCCCGGAAACACATGGTTCTAGACAGGTGAGACGCTGCTTTTCCCGTTTGGAGCAAGGGCAGCTGGCCGGACTGGGCTGTGGCTTGAAGCATTCGACTAACACGGACGACGTCGCTTTGCTTTTTTCCCCTCGCGGTCGAGCCCTGATTCTAGGTCAGCTGCAGCTTGAGTCACCGTCTTGTGCTCCAATGGTACGTGCAGACAGAAACAAACACCCTTGTTCTGTCGCCGTCGCCCACGTTTTCAACGGGCCGCGTCTTCGTCCAAACGCTTCCAATCACGACGGGCGAAGCTTGCTCCCTGCGCTAAGCCGCAACGGGCAAGACGCCGGCCGTCTTCGAGGATCGAGCCGTCCAGGTTTCGTCCCGCTCCATTCCTCACCATCCTCGCTGCGTGCCGGAGACGGGCTGTCACTGTTCTCAGAGGCCCCAACCCCGCCAAATTGCCCTCGCGACGGGCACGTCGACAAAGCTTCGCGGGAGTCTCGATCGACGCTGGCTCTGCGTCTCTGCACTCTATCTGTGATCGTCACCGTTGCCACCGACCGAACGCAGTGACAACGAGACAGACACCTTGTTTGAAGACGTCGCCGACGAGCTGGTCTCTCCGCGCGAGAAACGAAACACCCGTCCCAACTGATAACGCCTGCTGAATCTCCCGCTCGACCGCTTCCTCTAGGCGCAACCGGCCAGCAACGCCTCGTCTCTCTCCTCCACCAAAACGCTGCCGCCTTCGGCCTCAAGTCTAGACGGACGGGATCCAGCTGCCCATCGCCATCGCCGTTTTAAACTCGCGGCTCGAGATCACAGACAGAGTTCAAGGCTGGGGCGAGTCCCACCCGAAACGTTAGCTCATCATGCTAAGCTCCCGTGCTTCCATCGACGGGGGTCCATCACCTGCTGTTACGGTCCAGGGGTTCGATCATCTTCATGTTAATTGCCGTCCTCGCTCCGTGGCCCCTGGTCCAGTTCATGCTGCTCTGGGTCCTCTCGACGCGCAAGTCGTCTTCTCTGAAACAAACACCACTTCTGCATATCCGCAATACACTTCGTCGACGGCTTCACCATCGTCACCTGGAAGCCATCCCCGCCGAGACTCCTACTTCAATGTAGACGTGGGCTCGCCCCGGATACAGTCCCCCCTACGCCAGTCAATTTCGTATACCGACGCTCCCGACTTGGGCCTTGCCTCCAGGGTTCCTGGCGACCACCCCGAGGCTCGACCCAACTCCGTCGACATGTCTTTCACCGGCGACAAGAGGCCTGGTGCTGCAGATGGAGGTCCGCGATCTCGCGTTCCAGGTTGGTTGGGCCGCACAGGCAATTACAATGACGGCAAGGCACCAACAAGTCCTATAGATCCTGTTTCGACCCGAGCACGAAGCTCTTCGACTACTTCCAAGGTTGCCTCATCAGGAGGCAGTTCTCGTTTCGCCTTCTTCGCCAACTCGGTCTCGGCTTTCAAGGAATTGACTACTTCCCCCGTGTCGGTACCCCAGGATGACGAACTAATGAATCTCGACATCGACTCTGCTCTCTTCCCCCAAGGTTCTCCCAACGATGGATCCGCTTTCTCACCAGCCGCATACAAAAACCTCCAGATGACGGCCATGGGTCTACTGAGCAAGTTTCAAATTGCATACCAACAACGAACAATTGAGTACCGGGAACTCAAGGCAGAGCGGGATGCTCAGACTGAGGAGCAAGACGAAGTGGAGATCCGCGTACAACACCTCAAGATGCAGTTGGAGGATATGGCACGAAAAGCCGCTGAACGCGAGAGCGCCATGCAATCACTTCTAGAGGAGCTCGCGCGCGAGAGGCGGTCGCAGATGGATGATCGATATCGACGTGACAAGAGCGCCCCCGTGGCTCCCTCAGAAGCGTCGGCTCTGTCCGAGGACCTTGGTGCCGAGGAGGACCAGAAGAAGCGAGACTGGAGGAAGAGCAGCGCCACCTCCAAATCAGATCTCAGCCTCGACACCGACGAGGAAAGCTTCGACGAGGCCAGCATCTTCTCCCGATCTCGCAGCCCGACAATTGCAACCACCATGTCGGAGTTCACCCCTAGTCCCACAGAGCCGGCGGCTCCTCCACCAAAGCCCGCCATGCTAGGCCCGCCTCGAACGGCGCGAGCCAGCAACACCCAAATGACAGCATTCCAGAAGCTCTTTAAGGGCATCTCGGGTGAGTCGCCCAAGGAACCGGAGCTTGCGCCCGCCAACTGCCGGAACTGCCAAGGACAGGAGGCTAGTATTGCCTGGGATACCGTGAGCCTCCTAAAAGACGAAAATAAAGGGCTCAAGACGAGAGTCGAAGAGCTGGAATCGGCCGTGGAGAGCGCATTGGACGCTGTCAACGGCCTTGTTTTGTGACGAACTACTACATTCACTATATGAACCAATTGGGATGGAGCTATTGCTTTTTTATTCGTATATGGTGTTGGAACTTGGGAGGTGTTTTGCTATGCATGGGATATATAAGTGGCATCGGCAGCATTTGATACCATCCTGCATCGGACACAAATGAATTTGCATTTCATAGAAGATAGGGAGCAAGCCTCCGCCAATCATCACATAGATACAAACAACTTGGATACCCTATTACAATGACATATCGAAGTGTCCATCACATACGTGCCTGTCGCAATTGGCGGATGATTGTCCTTCCAACGTCTATGCTTGGAACAAAAATGATACAGCACACGCAAATCTTGTCTAACAATGCGAATCTCATCACAAAGAAGTAGGCGCTGTAAGAAAAAGGACGCTATTTTAGACTGTCATTATCCTCAGGTCCATGCATTGGCATATTACTGTCGTTCGCCGGTAACCAACTCAGTGACATTGCCGAGGTGCAGATTGAGCCACAATCAACGCAAACTTCCCCGGCCAACACCAAACCACATATCCAGCAAAAATAGGCAGAGTCTTGTTCAATCTTTGTTTTATTGACCCAATCCAAGAAAACATGAGCCGCTGTCGTCTCAGCGCGAGATATATATGTACACACCACAATCACCGCATCGCTCCGCCATCCAACCACACCTCATACACATCGTCTAGTGGTGACCCTCGGCATGGTGCTCGTCGCCGTGGTGGTGCGCATCCTCCATGAAGAAGTGCTCGTAGCCGCAGTAAATAGTGAACGCAACGGTCGCAATGCCGAGCCCAGGCAGGCCGGTCTTGAATCGGTTCCACCGCGTGAAGATGCCCTCGTACCGCCAGGCCTCGCTATCCACCGTATTAGAACTCTGATATCTGATCATCGGGGGCTGTAGCTCACGTTCGCTCCCAGGGGTCGTATCGGGGCTGGCCGGCGGCTTGTCTGAAGGCCCGCATGTTGAAGCCGGTGATGTTCTTGGGCGCCCCCCCGGCGGCGCGCAGCACTCTGGACAGACGCTCAGTCAGCTCAATGGCACTCTAGCAGAGGCCCTGGAGGCCTGGATGGGCAGGGAAAGGGTCGGAACGCACCTGGTAGGAAGCATTGTGGCCGATTGCTTGGGTTGCTCGATCTGACGACGATGGACGAATGGAGAGCGAGCAATTCCTACACACTTCAATCGTGACCTCCCCCAGTCCCCGTCGGAATAAATGTGGCCGATAATTCCGATGCGCAAGGATGCTCGTGCACGGACCACCCACACCTCACGGCCTCAGGGCGAGATCGATTCAACGTCTCCCATCGTCATGCTGGAAAACTTTCGACCTGACATCCTGCCAAAACCGCCAGCTTGCATCTGTACCGCCATATCGACATCTTAGCAGGCTTACAAACCCTAGGGCGATTTCATCTCGGCTTGGAGACACCGCGCGCGTGCGAGTCCGACGGCGACCGACCCATTCATCCTGCCCTCGCGCGCCGACACCGCAGATCGGCGTTGTGGCAGTTCTCTGGACGAGGTCCTCGACGAGTTGGCACCATCTCAATGAGCAACCCCCAGACTTCGTATAACTCAGCTCCCCCCGGCGGCCGCCTCTCGGCCCCAGACCAGCGAACATAGGGATTTCCTCGGTACTCTGATCCGCGTGGCCGCGCACCGTACCCGCGCCCACTTCCAACCCCTCCTTCATCGAGAGGCTCGAACAAACGCTGGCATCCAGCACATCAACGGCCGCCTGGGACTGTCCCTTTCCAGCAATCCTGGCAGCCAGGTTTTCTCCCACACCACCAGGCGCAGAATCCCACATAGGAACCGAGACCTCACACCTGGAACCAGGGTTGGCCAGATCCCTCCTCACAGCAGGGCCAGCCAACTCCAGAACGGCCTCCCTTTCGACACCCACCCCCCGTCGCACCCATTCCCCGCACAAAGAATAGGAGATCCCACAGCAAAAGCTCTATGCCACCTCCGCTTCGGGGCTTCGGCGCCGGTCCTGGCGTTGGAGCGCCGTATCACCAGCCGGGGTTCCCTTCTCACGGTCAGCCACAGGGCGGACATCTCGGGGGGAACCCATACCTCAATGCCAATGCACAGATAAATCCCTTCTCAGCAGCTAACGGTAACGCCTTCGGTGCCTCGGGCCTGAATGGAGCCGCTGCAGGGTTCGCAGACACGGGGTTCGGCGCTCAGGCTGGAAGGATGGGCTTTGGGCATGGGCCAGGAGCTGGAGGCATGCAACAACCCCAACTTGGAGGTCAAGCGCAGCACGGTGTATTGCTTGATCACCCTACTATGAGGGCGCAGCCGAATAAGGGGAGGATACGAGAAGTGTGGAAGCAAAACCTACAAGAAGAGATGGCTGTGTTGAGAGAGGTGGTGGAGAAATATCCGTACATCGCCATGGTAAGGGACTCAGACAAGACGGCTTGCTTCAGCACACTGACATTTGCCTAGGACACTGAGTTTCCTGGAGTGGTAGCAAGACCAATGGGAGGCTTCAGGGGTAAAAGCGATTACCACTACCAGTGCCTCCGGACAAACGTGGACATGCTCAAAGTCATCCAAATCGGCTTGACCTTTTTCAACGAGGATGGAGAGATGCCCCCAGCACGGCCAGCCAACGACTCAGATCTCGGGCCGGCCTGCCGAAGAGCGGCCAGCGCTGGAGTCTTCCCTTGCAGCTGGCAGTTCAACTTCAATTTCTCCCTCAAGACCGACATGTACAACGAGAAATCGATCGAATCTCTTCAACAGGCCGGAATAGATTTCAACCAGTTGGAACGAGAAGGCATCGATCCCTTTGACTTTGCAGCACTCCTCATCCCCTCAGGCATGGTCTGCTTCGAGGAGGTGCGATGGATTTCATTCCACGGGGGTTACGACTTCGGGTACCTCACGAAGCTCCTGGTCCGCAAATCCCTTCCCAATGATGAGGTCGACTTCGATCGCCGCATGAAGAAGTACTTCCCGACAACGTACGATGTGAAGCATCTTATGAAGCATGCTATCAGATTGCACAACTCAGGTCTCCTCACGCCCAGCGACCCCCAGACGACTGAGATTCTCCAGAAGTTCGAGCACAAGTCCGGCCTGGAGAACATTGCTGAAACGCTCAAGATCAAGCGTGTCGGCAACGCCCACCAGGCCGGCTCCGACTCGCTGCTCACCGGCAAGGTCTTCTTCCAGATGCGCGACAAGATCTTCAACGGCGACATCGCCGACGATCACCTCGGCAAGATCTGGGGCCTGGGCATCCCCGACAGCGGCCTCCTGCTTGCCTCGGCCATGGGGCAAGCCGGCATCATGGGCGTCCACGCCACGCCTGGCGGCAGCGAGGCCCCCAGCACGCCTCATACCAACAACGCCGGCCTTGTCACCTCGCCGGCCCCCCAGAGCCACAACACCAACGGCATTCTCAACACCGGGCCCATGACCCCCGGTGGCGGCGGCGGCGTCTTTGGCAGCTTTGCCTTTGGAAACCGGTAGGTAGCTAGAGTGGTCGTCGCGCGAAGGGTTTCTTGGTTTCTGGGACGGGAGTTATTGGGTTCTGGGAGGGAACGGGACACAGGGGGACAATGGGATTCGGAGGCGGAGAATGCCTTCTCTTCTTGTATCGCCTGCTTGGAGCTGCCTCGCTTTTGTCGGCTGTCTGGTAGTCTTCGTTTCCGCACTACCCGTTTGTCTATTAATTGCGGAGTGAGGTCGATAGGGATCTTGCGTCGCTAGTAAACGAATGTTCCTTGGGGGCAAATGAAGGCCAGGAGCGCTTTGATTGTGTGACCTGGTGAATAGTGTACCATATAGTAAATGCCTGATTGGTATTTGAATTACCTGGCGCGCCTATGTAATGTACAAGAATCATCCTATGTGTGTTTTTACTCCTGAACTCCAAGCACCAGCCTTGTCCATGTCCCCAACGCCATAAGAAATGAGTTGATCAATAAGATAACGTGGTAACAGCTCATCGATACCATATTGCCCAATATAATTCAGGCTTGCTCCTTTAAGTAATAAAGACCTTCTTCAGCTTATCCATATCAAACACCTCGCCCGTGCGAAGGTCCTTCACTTGCCCATCATCCAGCCCTGTCTTGCGGGCCTGCACCACGAGACGCTCCCGGCCATACACATTGCCGTTTGGCAACAGCATCAGGTCGTGGTCGAGATGGCTCTTCGTGTGGTGGGCGTAGGGCACGCTGCGGGCCAACTCGTGCAGCTCAGTCGAGCAGATGGGACACACGCCATGGCTCATAGTCAGAGCAGCGGCCGCGACGCCGTCGGTGCGGTGCGAGGTTTCCTTCGAGTGACAGGCAGGTGTCTTGAGGGCTGAGAGGCCGGACGTGAGGGCGAAGTGCAGCAGGGGAGCCGTGGGCAGTGCAAGCAGCGCCGTGTGCGTCGTCACGAAGAGGTCGGCCAGATCTTGCCAGCGCGTGGCCTCGTACAGGCTGCTGTAAGGCGGGGCGACATTGTCGGGCGAGAAGGCGAGCAGACCGCAGGCTTGTTGGACTTCGTTGGGGAAGGTCGAGCGGAAGGGCACGAGGAACTTGCGGGCGTGACTTATAGCCTCGGCAAGCTTGGGGATAGAGCTGTGGCGGACAAGCTCGACGAACTGCTGCAGCCGGAGCATGAACTCGAGTTTGCTCTAGAGATGGGCGTCAGCAGGGTATAGTCAGGGGTGAATGTGAGGCACAATACGGACCTCCATCTTGCGCAGTTCCTTCTTGTTCTCCGTACACCACGCGAGCGCCTCCTGGACGCTCCCTTTCAGCAGCGCCTCCCGTATCCGCTGCATGTTCGCAAACGTATCGATATCGACCAGCTGCTCGATGCCTTTGGACCGCGCCAACCCGGTTGCCGTCTCGGTATATCCACGACGCAGCAGGTAGTCGGCGATCAAACGGTCCAGGCGCTTGCGATTCCAGACCTCGTACTTGACTTCCTCGACCGAGTCCATGGTATACAGCTCGTCGAGGTGGGCGATGCGGGCCGCCTCCTGGTCGTGCAGGCGAGCCTCCTCGGCGGCGCAGACCTCGAGCTTGCGCTTGACGCCGCGCATGCGCGTGAGCATGGCGTCCAGGTTCTTCAGCACATCCTGCTGCGAGGCGCGGCCGGAGACCGCCGCGGTGGCGGAGTCGCGGAGGAGGGTCTTGAGAGCGGTGGTGTCTTTCTCGACGATGAAGTGCGCGGAGCGGAAGTTTTTGCGGAGGAGCTCGGAGGGGAGGCGGAGGAGGGCTTGGTCCTGTGGGAGAAGGGGGTTAGATATCGGTGTAGATGGCGTTGAAAGGTATCTCGGATTATGGCGTCATGGGAGGAGGATGGTTGGGTTTGACGTACCAGTAGCAGATGCTCTTGGTGTTTGATGACGGAATGCTCGTGGTCGGCCATTCTCGCGATCGAAAGGCGGTCGAGAGTATCCCGCCTGGAATGATGAGTGACGTTTCGAGAGAGTGACGGGGGTGGTGAGGTAAGGCTGGCGGAAGCTGGAGAGAGTTGGAGGCTGTCGTTGGGCGGTGTCGGAGGTTCGCGGTGAGAACCACCCAAGATTAGATAAGTGGCCGGCTTAAGAAGGTGGGCTGGAGCGACGGGAGTTTCATGCAAAAAAAGAAGGCACTCAGGCAGACAGCATCATCACGGGAACTCATATTCTGCGATCATCTACTTGGAATTTTGGTTTCAGCACAGTCGCAGCGATGAGCATCGCATGCTGAGCTTGGTGGTTAATACTGAGCACCTCACCCAGGCGTTTAGTGACCTGGATCCTCCTCTAGCGGATGCCCGGAATGGGATGGATCCGTCCGCGAGCCAGCTTCCCCGCCCGGCGCAGGACGGCCCCGCTCCGGGACACACGGGACGGGCGGAGGTTCGTCAATAAGATGGATGGATGGAGAGGATGACAGGTATTGTTGGAGTCAAGATACAGGTTTTGTCTATTTGTCACTACCATGACCCGAGCCAGCCGTGTATCCAAAGTGCCGTGCATCAGGGTGCTAGGCAGAGCCCTAAAAGTCACGCAAGCTGAAGATAGCAGCATGTCTCAGTTGGGCCGGCGTCAAGTGACGGCTGGGTGGGATCAGGTGATAAGGAGCAAGGGTGCTGGACCAGCCTTTCACAATCACTATCAGCTGAAGTACATCTACATACTTGAACGGCCATTGAATGCAAGGGAAGAAACCGTGCTGTAAGTCAATCCTCGCTCGAGGCCCTCGGTAAAATCAGTGCTAGCCGCCTCCAAGTCCCTAAGTTGTCGTATACAGTACATCTAACCATCCATCATACATCGACACCCCGCCATATACAGACCAACAACCTCACAGCTTCCCCTTCAACTCCTTCTCCTGCGCAACCCATCGCCGGTTGATCCTCCCATTCTCCCAGAACCGGTACGCCGCCACAGCCACCGCCAGCGGCGGACATCCCAGCAGCACCCACGCCCACCAGTCGGGGCTCGCGCGGTGCATCTCCCGCATCGCGACCTCGATCTGCGCCTTCAGGTCCTCCTTGGAGCCGTCGTTCCAGAGCACCACGCCCTTGCCCTGGCCCCGCGCCTCCGCGCGCGCTGCCTTGACCCGCACGTCCGCTTGGCTGCGCACGCGGTTCTCGGCGTCCTCTTGGCTGAGGTGCGAGTCGCGGGCCCGGAGGCGCTGCATCTGGATCGCCGGGTCGCGCACGCCGACCACCACGGCGGTGCCGCAGAAGACATCTAGGCCGCTCTCGAAGAGCAGGGGAATGTCGAGCACGACGGCCCAGTGGCCGCGGAGGTAGCACCCGGCGACCATCTTGAACATCTCCCAGCGTACCGCGGGGTGCACGATGCCGTTCAGCACCGCCCGGTCTTTCTTGCGCTGCTCATCGTTGCCAAACACTCTCCTCCCCAGCGCTGGGCGGTTCAGCGGCCGTCCCTTGCCGTCGGGGCCGTTCTCCGGCATCGACTCGGAGGCCTCGACGAGGAGGTCCGGGGTCGTTGGGCCAAAGTATTTCACGATGGCATTGTAGCCGCCTGTGCCAGGCTCAACAACCTTGCGCGCTAGGATGTCTGCATCGATGATGGGGAGGCTGTAGGGCTGCGACGCGAGGAGAGACGAGACAGTAGATTTCCCGGTCGCAATTGAGCCGGTCAGACCAATGAGCAGCATCGTGACAGCGTTCAAAGGCTATGAATCTGGAAGGAAGGAAGGGGTTGTGGCTGATGAGAGGCAACTCGAAAAGAGCTCAGCATCCGCTTCCGGCTGGATCTACGTAGTGGTGGTGCAAGTACCGAGGTAGGCAAGTTACATAAGGGAGGTACCTGGGGAATGCCGTGCCGACGCAATGGTTGGCGGGCGGGCGTCTGAGTCTGAGTGTCTAGATGACGAGAGATTAGTCCGAGGCCCAGCATGCATGCATAAATGGGCTGTTCTGTTCGGGGAAGCGACGGGAGAGAACAGACAGTCGTCGCTTCACCTGATGTGATCACCTCAGCCCGCAACAGTGAGTGACAGTGACAGTGCCAGGCCAGTGCCAGGCTAGCCCGCAACCTGGAGGGCCGCGCCGGCGCCTCATTCGCCCATATGTGGCAGCTCCGCGCCGCCCATTGGCTGATTGCGGCTGTGCGCTCGCGCTGTGGCAGCCTCAGGCAGCTACCCTATCAAAGGGCAGGGGAGGGGGCGGCCACCCTTCCTTCCCTCCTCGCGCTGATTATTTATCTCACCAGCCTCACCCACTTCGCTTGCACGTGTTCACCCTCTTCCTCCGCCGCGTGACCCGGCCAGCAGCATCCAGCAGCAGCGCAGCATCAACCTCCTTGCAACGCCATCGCCATCCCATAAAAAGGTTCCTGCGCATCGCGTTCCGTCTGCGCGCGCATCTTGCCGTGAGTTTTCCAGATTTCTTTTATAATTTTTTTCTTTTTTGCGCTGTGTTTCCCGCGTCTGCTTGCACGAACCCCCCCCCCCCCCGTCTTATTCGCTTCCCGCGCGATATCACGAGGTTGATCACGCCAAACACGTGAGACGACAGAAACTCGTGATCTGCGCCGCAGCCTGGCCGCAGAGCACATGATCTGGGAGGTATGTCGGCTCCATGCACATCATCGTCAAGCACCACCAGCAACACGCTCGCGATGCCTTGCGATGCGCTTTTCATGCGCCTTTTCTGCTCCCTCCATCACTTGCAAAATATATGACGCGTTCTGTTGTTCTCGTCGTCTTTGAAAATCTGTCCTTTGTTTTGCTCTGTTCTCAATCGCCTGCGCGTCCCGCATCCCGTCACCCATCACGAATCGGCAGGGAATCATCGTTCTATGAGACTTGCTCTCGTCAGACGATGCCTCATCGCCCAATTTTTTGCCCTTCTTTCCTTTTCCCTGCTCATCTGAAGTCGAGCGACTGATTCACCCTCATCCCGTCTCCCCCGCTCTCTCTACTATCTCAACATCGTGACCGCGCCATGACACAGACAATGCGTGACAGCGTCTAGTCATTGATAAGGCGAGCCGCGATGCTTGCGTTCCCTCCTGTCTCTCCCCCTCTTCTTTCCCTCGTCAACCGACCACGTCTCATCTCAGCAAGTCGACTGAGCAAATTTCCATCATCATCAAGGCAAGCGTTCTTTGTCCTGGAAAGAGCCCTACGTCTGCTCTAGCCCCCTGTAGTCGCCCCCAGTCAGCCTGCGGCCGCTTTGCCAGATTTCCTGTCTTACTTCGTCACATTTCGAAGCCGTACTCTAACATATTTCTCCTCTTATCAGGTTCTCAAGGACCATCTACATTTCTCATCTGTGGCATTGGCGCAAAGTGCCTGTGACAGCCACAAATCTCCGAGGAAATACCACATCCCGGAACTCAAACTGCCACATAACCATCTTTCCTTCAGTCACCAATTCGCCTTGAGCGCCACCCAGGACCATGGCCGATTCTGTTGTCGCTGATCAACCTGATCTCTCCAGCCTGACCGGTTCTCCTGGTCAGAAGCGAAAGCGTGAACCAGGCAGCCCGGACATGTCTCGCAATAAGCGGCCAGCGCCTCCCGCTCACATGGGTGTTGGCGACACATCATACATCGAAAACGCAATGGAGGCGTCTCAGGCGGCTAATGGCGTCAATGTCGCTGATTTCAATGCTCTTCAGCAAGCTGCTGCCGCAGACCATCCCGAAGGCCCTGACCCGTCCAGTGCTACTAGCACCGCGCAGGCTGCTCTCGGCATGTATCCGACCCTGCACGTACCGCCCTCTACGGAGGAGCAATTCGCCGCACAGGCTGCCGCCGAAGATCATGGCCACGATACATCCTTCAACCCGGATGTATCTGGCCCTGACGGCTTGCTAGATCATTCTCCTGTCGCAGCACCTCCTCCGCCCCCTCCTACCAACGGCGTCCAGCACCCCCACCACGCCCCTCAACGCTACACCACCTCGGCGTCCAATCCTAAGCCTACTGTAGGCTCTGAGGAGTGGCATAAGATGCGAAAGGATAATCACAAAGAAGGTAAGCCCTCGACAGTCCCAGAAACTTGTGTCCTTTTCTTTGGTCGCTAACAGTACTGAAGTGGAACGGCGTCGGCGTGAGACCATCAATGAGGGCATCAATGAACTTGCCAAGATTGTGCCAGGTTGTGAAAAGAACAAGGGTTCGATCCTGCAACGAGCGGTCAACTTCATCTCACAGCTCAAGGAGAACGAGCAACAAAACATTGAGAAGTGGACGCTCGAGAAGCTGCTGACAGAGCAGGCTATAACAGAGCTGAGCGCCTCCAACGATAAGCTGAAGCAGGAGTGCGAACGCCTGTACAGGGAACTCGAGACGTGGAAGAGGGTTGCTCAAAACGCCGGCCTCGAGCCGCCGCAACCAAAGGAGGAGAACGCTGCCGCAAACGCGAGCTAGGAAACCGTGTCTGCAGGATTGGTGCCATACTTCCCTCCAGGCGCCCAAGTGCTACCGCACTGAGTTATACCCGTGGTTATGTTTGTTGCTCCAGTCCAGGCACCGTTGCTGCTTTTCTGCTTTTCTGCTGTCTATGTGTCTGGGTAAGAGGTGTCTATTTATTGTTCTAATGGAGGAAGCACATTCGCACAAACTATCACTCCTTGCTTATTTTCGTTTTCTCCTTCCTTAGTCCCTTTCCTCAAGAGGGAAACCCACATGTCCCCGCGCGTAGCTGGGAACAGAGAAGAGCCTGTATCTTATGTCTGACTCGGTTTTGAGCTGGAGGTTTGATGTTGGTATATTTAGTCCCCTTTTTCGATTGATCAAGGTTATCAGCTTGGCGTTGGTGGAAGGATATTATTTTTTTCTTTCTTTTTCTTTTCTTGTCCCGAATCTCAGATGTCGGACAACGCCTAGGAGGTGTCAGACGTAGGAGTGCGACACGATCGATAGCTAGCAATTGAAGCGACCTTGTTCGACCTCTTCCCGAATTTACCGAGTGACGGCGGCTAAGCGCTCCCGGATGAGCGCAACTCGTAATAGCAACCGGCTGACCTTCAACCGCGCCCGCGAAAGCTCCCGAACACGCTCGGTTCCCCGAAAAATGGCTCTCCCGTCCGTCGCTCGACAATCCAAATCTCGGCAGCGTTCCATTCGGGGCTGACACGCATTCCAGAGGTACCTGCCAAGTACATCCCATCACATCGCATCCCATCCGGCATCCCTGCCAGCCACCCTAGTCGGCCAACTGCCGTGGAAGGGTGGGAGGGGACCGGACCCTTGCTGGCAGTCCAGGGTTGCGTTTGTGCCCTGCTGTGTTGGTGATGGGCGGTTTGCTTCGGGATGGCGAGAGGATGGAGGTAGCACGGGTTATGGGGAAGGGAATGCAATGCAATGCTGGCTGCTGTCACTTAGGCTGGTAGGATTCACTCAAGGGTTGTTGATGAGCAGTCACGGAGACAGACGCCAGGGTTCATCGATCCATCCATGGTTGGTTGGCAAACATCGTCATCATAGTGCTATGCACATGCCATGCACATGCAGCCTGCCTGGTACCTTAATTACAGCACGTCCGGCACTGCACTGCTGCACTGCTCATTACAGTTCCCTGTCATTCCCTATCCCGGCACCCCTTTCGCGCACCTCTGCGTCTGTTCCAACATCCCGAACTGCAGCCGTCCTCATCCCAATCCTTCGCCTCTATCCCGCCATCGTATCCCCGTTTCCTCCCGCCAAACCCTAGCCTGCATCCTCCCCGGTCTCTCTCACTCCTACTGAGGAGACAAGAAGCATTCAAGCTTCCAAGAGTGAAAAATTCAACGGACCAAGTGCTGATTCCGTTGCGCATAAAGCAGAATAGTGCCGCCCCAGTCCAAACACCGTCATATTCGGGGTATTTCTTGCTCGGCCTTTAGCCAATGCTCGCACAAAATCCCACAGTGAGATCAGAGAGTGAGGATTGGAAGATAAAACAAGAAAACAAAGAAAATCCAGCTCCGCTTCCTTCTCAATGCGTCCGTGTCGTAGGGAAATGAAGATTTTCGATAGCCGTCCCGTCTCGCTGTCCATCCGACATCAATTTGCGCCAGAGTCCACTCCTCAATCCGTTCATAAAACTTGCAGGTTCAAACAGAATTACCTAGACCAACAGAGGCAAAACAAAATATTCAGGTCAACATCATTCATGACATGCTTGCTTGGCACACTTTCTTCCGTCTCGAACTGAGTCGTCATGTAAACCCGGGATCGATTCCCTGGCTCCGGGATCATCATCTGCCGATCAGGAGACATTTGAAATGGAAAGTATGAACCGAAAAGGAAAAACTCGTAAACAGCCATCATAGTCGTTAAATCAATTCTCACTGCCATCCTTCCATCGAAAAGCTGGTGTAGCTTGGGTATCGCCGAGTTTGAGAGAGCCGCCCGTCTACCGTTCCTAAGAAAACCGCTGTGCTTGTCGTAGTCGATGCCGCCAAAGTGCGGCGCGACGTGCTTCGTTTCGACAGGAGCGCAACATCATAATGCGTGTTTCTTGGTATACCGATGACCTGTACTGTCCAACCCAGGTCAATGTCGTCTAAAGGATATTATCAGCCACGCGGCAGAGCGTGTAAACAGCATGAATCCCGAAATCAGTGCAGCGAGGATCTAGCTGCCGGGTCCACCTTAACTCCTGACACTGCTCGCCCATCCGGCCCAATGTAGTTGTAATTCTGAGGCGGATGAACCGCCGGATCGGCTACGCCGCCTCCACGGAAGAGGTGTGCTTGGTTGGGATCATACCCAGCTCGTGAGAGATTGTCAAATGGCTGAGCCATGTATGACTGGTTCTGGCCCATCGAGACGGCTGGATTGACAAACGAGGTCTGTGGTTGGCTTTGTTGCTGCGGAGTGAACGCGTACACAGCCGACGTGTTTGGTGCCGTCGAACCTGACTGCCAAGTCTGCCCGTACATGGCGGTGCTCGTTTGTCCTGTATACTCTGCCTGCGTGTTGAACATGGACGGTCGTCGGCTCGAGTCGTGAGGACTGGCCACCGGCATATCGAGCCCGACTGATCCATGGACCGCCGTCGGGCTATTGACCGGCATGCCACTACTCTCGACGAATCCGTGTTCCGGGGCTGCCAAGTCCTGCATCATAGTTGGCGGATACTGAGTGCCTCTCACGGGAAGATCATTGAGAAACGGCGGTCCGTGTAATGTTGCTGCCGCTGTGTTATGGTCCGTCCCAGAAGTCGTCATGAGCCCTTGTGCGGTGGCAGGCTTCGCCGAGGGTGTTTCACGTTCTTCTTCGTCCTTGGCCACGGATCCATCGTCGTTCTCCGACCCGAACGCGTCAGGAAGTTTGTCTTCCGCCATCACGAAAACATCGACCGTTCCATCTTCGACAAGGTCAGATGAGTGTGCCATAAAAGAGGGGCAGGTTATTTCACTCACCAATCTCATCATTCTTGAATCTCTCCTCCTGCCGAGCTACTTTAAATATCTCGTTCAGGTACGGCCGTTTCTTTGCGTTGGCCGGGTTCTCTTTGTCGGCGAAGAAGCCGGAAAGCGCTTCGATTGTGATTTCTTCGAGCTTCTTGACATTCAAGTTCAGCTTCTGGATGTCAGGATGCTGCTTCGCATTTGGCTCTACAATCATTCTCAGAATGTGGTTGAGTAAATGCACTCGCTCTGCGCTGGGTCAGTTATGGAACGGGCGGAACAAACGGCTGATCACTCACCTCGCTTGTAGAGGTGATCAGGTTCCTTATGCCGGACCTTGTCCTCCTTCGTCGGTCCCCACGGCTTTGGCCACCAATCTGGAGCCTTCTCATCGCTGCCAGTGTAAGGGTGTGTGGACTGTTTCTTGGGCTCTACGGCCTTCACCCAGGCTTTAGCAATGAGCTTGCAAGCAGTCTGCTGGCAGTTCTTGAAGCGCTGCTCATAAAAGTTCCAAACCTCATCCGAGTGGCCGATCTTGATTGCTCTTCGAGTGGTTGACACAGTCATTGGCACGTCGTCGTCGTCGTTGATGGGATGGCGTGCTCGTGGTCGTTTTCTGACTTGCCGACTGGGGCCGTCCCAGTCATCAAAGTTGCGGCCTCTTCTACGGTCGTACATGTGGCCCCTTGATAACTCCATGCTCGTCCTATAGAGGCCATTGCCCTCGAGACCAAACCCATCATCAACCACAGGGCTCACTCCTGACTCTGTTAGTATCAACACGGTTTGACCGGGTATTAACTGTCTTACCGGATTGGATTCGCGACATGACTTTTTGATATTTGTTCACGTCGAAAAACTGTTCGATAACTGGTTCCGGAGTTCTATCAAGTCCGGGTCCGGAAAAGGTCACAGCGTTGCCATCGTCCATAATGACAGCAAGGAAGTATCGTCGAGCATGAATGTTACAATGCTGTCGCAGGGCCTCGTCGATTTGCTGTGAGGTAAAGTTTAGTTTCACGTTTGATCATCAGTAGAGAGGAAGACCGACCATCGGCCTACGATGAAGGTCCTGAGCCTCTGCGAAGCGGCCATCGTCAAGATTTTCCGTCACGTATCGCTCCTGGGCATACTGATGATGTCGAGAGAACGACTCCCTTGGCCACTCTCGCACCATGATGCGTCCTCGAAGGCGGCCCCGATGCCGTCAAATTCTGATCAATCGCAGCTGGAAGAGAGCGCTCAGAGCAAAGTGGTGATGTGGATACCGGTTACGGTAGGCGTGACTGAAGGTCAAGTCTCAGGATCAATAGACGTAAGTGATCTGACCTATCAATTAGTTAGATGGACGACACATTGCCTGGGCATCCCACCCCAGATGCAAACTTGGATGGCTCACAGTTTGGGCCGTCGACCTCTCGGTGTGACGCCTGTGGGTGCGAACAGCAGAGAAAGCAGGATTGAGATGAGCTGCCCCGAGACCAGATATGTATCCAGACAGGCGGCTATGGGCGGAGCATGCGTAGTACTAGGAGCATGTCGTGGAATCCTGGGTGCGAGAAGACGACTCGAGAGGTGGACGATAGTCGTGTACCAGGGTGGGGATTATATAATGAATATTCGTCCGAGAAACGGCTGCGTCGTGGAACAAGAGGACGAGCGACGCGCCAACCAAATTTTCTCCGTAGCGTCCCTGGCGAGGAAAGTGGCAGATTTCTGGCTCGTCCAAAGCGTTGGTACGAGAGCGTGCGGCTTCTTCTTGACTGGGTGGCGGAGGCTGCTGCTGAGTGTTCAAGACAGGCCGCTCAGTCAACGAGTGGATGTTAGATGAAGGTTGCAAACAAGGACGAGATGACCTCGATGCGGCTAGAGTAGCAGAGATGTACGGTCCGGGAGGCGGTAAGCTGCAATAAAGAACCGCAGACTATTGTCGATCAGAGCGCAGTCTGTTGTTTGCTCGTCACAAGCCCTACGGGGCACTGGGCCGGGTAGTGTATGGGATCTGTCAGTTTATCTGCGAAGACCCGTCTGCAGGGGGGGGCTGAGAGTGGTGACAATCTCTTCTTTCGAGCTCTGTCACATTGACAAGCGAGACTTCCTACTCGGGCGAGTGTTATTGTTGTAGACAAAGCCGTGTTGGGTCAACAATGAGGTGTTTCGTCGCAGCCGACTGGACCTCAATCGATGCTTCGACCAGGAGGCAAAAGACCTGACGGGGGGAAGGTATCCTCCGGCAAGGATGACAAACGCCACGCTGTGAGGGCTCAGAACGTTGAGGGTCTCGCTGACTGAGATGTGTGAAGTACTCTCAGGTACCGCCGTTGAACCAGGCGGCTGCACACTTTGGAATTCGCTGGGAGTAGCCGTCGATGATGTGTTGGAGAATGATCAACAGGGTAGCAATTCCGTCGTCAACGCGGGTTCCTGAGACGAATGGGTTCGGGGGGTGGCGGCAGCAGAAACGTAGGCGGCCAACGTCTGGGTGGTGATGGGGAGGGATGAGTGAGGTTGATATGGCATAAAAGCTGCGAAACCGGCAAAGGCGCGAAGGGAACGGAAAGGCGACGGTAGAAATCAGAACCGGGGGCCCCGCTCCAGACCGGATGTTGTCTCTCTTCTCACTCGACTTGCTTGCAGACCTGCGTTGCCGGCACGGAGCAGGTAGTGCGTGCTAGGAGGATGAGCGTTTCTCAATCAGCTTCCGGAGAAGGGACCTGGGACGTGACGGACGGCTGACTTGGGACGGGAGCGCAGGATCCCAGCACCTTTGATTCGAAGAATCGGACACCAAGCGGAAACAAACTGCAAACTGCAGACAGGGACGGTGGGGGATCAGGGACCAGTAGTGTACTTATGATGATGATAGCAGGGATCCCCCGATTGCAAGTCAACCCCAGTCAGTCTCTGGAGAAGGTGGAGGTCCAGCAGGAGACGGACCAGTGCCTAAGACCACACAGGAGGACAAACACTGAGACAACCCCGGCAGCAGCAGCTCGACCAGAAGGGACATTCAGCTATTGCCGCAGCGCGTAGTGTCGAAGGGGGAGGGGGGTCGGGCTTGCTGGGAGGGGTCAAGGGCGGCGTGGGCGGCGGCGGCGGCGGACATGAGTGAGTGAGTGAGGTGGACAGCAGCAATGCTGTACCTCCCACCCAGTAGCGGCATGTACCAGATACTAACCAGGACCAGATCCAGACGGTCTCGAGTTGGAGGTTAGTTCCCATGCCCACGGCCCACCAGACAGACCGGCCCCGGCAGGGCTCCGTCGGTCGTCAGAAGTACTGGACGGAGTACTGTGGATTGATGGCCCTGCGGTAAGTCAATCCCTGGGTAGCCTCACACTCTGACGGCTCCGATTCCCCACAGGGAAAGGGACCAACATCGGTTCCGAACGACAAAGCAAGATCGAGCTTCGATAAGAGACGTCAATCTCGCCCTCCAGTAGCTTCAGGCCCGCGAGAGCATCGTCGGGGACAGAGAGAAGCTGCCCAGCATTCCGGGAACTCGTCAACCCACCTGACGATCCCTGGGAGGTGGTCAGAGCGGCAAGGGACCATGTTGAGGATGGCTAAGAGAGTGGGCCGTGTGTGGGCATCGCCAATGGTCGCGAAGGGGAGAAAAAAGGAACAAGAGAGACACACAGGAAAAAGAAAGGAAACGAGACCGTCGCTGGAGACGCATGACTGTGTGGACGCGGATCCTGGACGGCAACAAGGGGGCACTGGAGGACAAGATGGTGAGGCGAGCCTGCCGGGAAGTGTAAGAGGTCCAGAAACAACGTCATCCAGCGAATGAGTGCATCGATACTGTTTGATGGGCAACATGGTTCCCAGATGCTTCCCGTGGGATGGCTGGTTCCATGAGAACGCGTCTGTACAGAGTACGGAGGACCTCCGGAGACCGACTCTGACGGCTTCGAGGTCTCAGTTCTGCCTCTGCCGCTGACGCTGCTTGCCGTTGCTGCTGGCTGGTGCCCTGCGAGGCCCAACAAATGCTCCAGTCCAGTAGAGTGTCTCAAACACGCAAACCGACCTGACCTGCCCCATCGTCTGGCATCCCAGGCAGGGCGTACCGACGGAGTATGTACAGTAGCACAGACGGATTGTACTCGATATGGACGGCCGCAGCGAGCCTCCAGGGGACGGTGTGTGAGTTGGCCATTGCACGGAAATGAGCGTCGTCTGGTCTGGTCTGGTTTGGTCTTGTTCTCTCCCGGAGTCTACCCACACGGCCAGCCAGCGAGAGCCAGGGCTACTGGCTGGAACCTGCCACTGTAACACCCGTCAACCCGCCGACTGTATTGGGCATCTTGCGGTGCAGCAACAGAGCATCATGGCCGTCGTTGGGCCTCCGTCCGTTTGTCTTCTCCGTACTCCGCACTGCGGCGCAAGAAGGTCGTCGGGGTTGGTGGATGACGGCGTCGGCTCCTGGGCTGGCTGGGTCTGGCCTGGGTCCGGTACTTCGTTCCCTCGACCGACTGAGAATCGTGCATGTCTGTGCAGCTGAGCAGGGAACCGGCCACGGGTCTGCCGTCATCATCGTGATCCTCACGACGGCCAGGCGAGACGCGAGATCTCCGATCACTGCTTCGTTTGATGGGCGGTCCAAGATGGAGCGTCGTCTCGAGAATGGTGGTTGGATAGCGGGCATTTTAGGCCGGGCTCGGTGTGGGACGGATGTGGCAGGCGCTGGCCCAAGTGCCTGCCATCTCCCCTGCTAGCCACAGCCCGGCACCGATTTAGCTGGGAAGGCGCTGGGAAGGCGCGCACCTACCGGCAGCAACCGTCCCAGCAGACCAGCTGGCTGCTGCACAGACTGGACTGGCGGCAGGCCCAGCGAGGCCCAGCGAGGTCCAGCACACCTCCCGTCAGCCAAAGAGAGGGACGTACCTTCCTCTAGTCACGGCCCTACTGGGCCCTACTGCACGCCGCTTGGTCCAGTGACCAGTCACGGGGCAGCGAGCCCTGGAGCCCGCGGATGGAGGCGCTGGAGGCCTGGAATCCACCGCAAGGAGCCCTGGACAGCTGGACTCGATGGCGGGTGGGCTTGGCTTTGGCTTAGTTCTCCAAACATCCAATCCATCAGCAGCAGCACGACCACCACCCGTCCGCACCGCACCGCATTTCACCCACACCCTGACGGAGACCTGACGGAGCCTGGCCTGGACTGGATTGTGCTGGGGAGGCCCGACTGAATGGAGCTGCGGTACGGCTCGGGCGTTAGTTTTGCAACCTTCTCGCTCCAGTGTCAGGCAACAACCTCAGCTGGGCCGCCGAAACCAACCTCCCGTCGGGTACTGTGCGACGCTATGGGGCACTGCGAGCCCCAAGCCACTCACTCCCTTCGCTCCGAGAGGTCAACAAACGAGTTTTCGTCCCGCCTGGGAGCCCGAGACAGCTTCCTAGCTCCAACTGGCTCCAACTGGCACCGGCCGCAGTCCGCACGCGCAGTGGAATACCCTGGAGGCGGGCCTCTGGAGCGATGCGAGCACGCGAAACTAGGTCCAGGCATCGACGCAGTGCAAGGATCTTGCCCAAGGGCCTGCCAAGCCGAGCCAGGGCACCAAGTCCGTCAGTCGGTTGCCGGAGGCTTTGGCAGACCCAAACCCAAACCCCAGCAAACGCTGCCAAAGTGGAAGTGGGCTGCGATGCGATGGATGGCAAATGACAGGCAGCGGCAACGACGGCGGCGGCGGGGGTCAGGAATCTGCAGGTCAAGAAACCGAAATGTAAGATGAAGCCCTTTGTGCCCCTGCCGTTGGGCCCCCCAGTCCTCTTTGATATTGACCGTTTTCGATGCTCCAGAAACACAGCTCCCCGTCAACAGTTGACGTGCGAGTTGCAAGAAGGGCGGGGAACAAACGTGCCAACACAGATCGGCCGTCTGGCTGCTGGGAGAATCTAGCGAACTGACCAGCCGGTCTCACAGGACTCGACTGGACTGTGCGTCAAGCCAGGGCGCCTTGAGAGGCAGACCCCGGCCAGCTGTTGTCCGTCTGTTGGAGGAGAATGTGAACTATGGGAATCTGCCTGCAGAGGTACTATTTCGTCCATGTACTTGGTGCGAAGTACTCTATACCCGGTCATGCACATTGAAACTACGGAACGGGAAGCCAACGACTGCAGACAATGCTCATCACAGCGGCAACGCCAAACACTCCACCATCATCAACCGCTCCCGCAGGCCGGGAGACCAAAAACGCTCAGCCGACACAGCATCAGCTCATTATAACACGAGCAGCAGAGTTTTCAAACTCGAGCAGCACCTGGAGTACAGTTTGAGGTGCCCACTTGCCCCTTTCCCGCGGGTTGGTGGCGCCAGACAACGGCGAAAAACGGTTGTCCTGTGTCGACAGCACGTCTCGAGTCGAAGCCGGACGAGCATGGCAAAAGGAACGTTCGCAGCGAGCAGCGGACACGCGGCATGTCGTCTCGTGTATTTTGGTCGCCGTTACCGAACAAGGGACGGGCAGCGGAAAAGTGGCTCTTTCGGCGATGGACCACGGCTCCTCCATGCCCATCTCCCGAAGCCCCGTTAGGCCTATTTGGTTCTATTGGGAAGGGTGTGGACCGACGTCTTCGTCTGTTATCCTATCCTATCCTATCTTCGAGGGATTGTTGGTTGATGAGCACATTCCCATCAGTCAACCCCCGGGCCTCACCAGCTTTCGCAATTTGCGCAAAAAATCCTGTCGCGATTCCCCGAGATAACTGCACTAGGCCACCCTCGCGCTCGCCTTCAGCAATACCGCCTCGCCCATTCAATGGCTCGGAACTAATAGGGTAGTGCGAATTCTTCGCCTCCATGTCTCACGACCGTCGCACACCCCGCATTGGCCTGGCCGCTGATATCGTTCGCCAGTCAAAAGCAACGATTTGCGCGTTGAGTCTCCCCCTCTTTGTTGTCGTCCTTGAGCTTGCTGGCTGCTGGACCGGAGATCGCTTCAGCCTCAATCCGTCCTTCAGAACGTCGGGGCCTGTTCTTGCCGCGGCCGACCGGCCATCTCTCAAGTAAACACCGGGCCCCGGAAGGTCAAGCGCCGGCCGCAGGTGCCGATTAATACGGCCCATGTCACCGACCAGAAGCCATTCGCCGGCGACTTTCACCGAGCTGGCCGGTTCGGGACGTAACCGTCTGATGACCTTCACACCACCGCCCCTCCTGCTCCGAAGGGATCTCCGTCTTGGCCGCGGCCTGCGCCGATCGTCAATGGCACCACGATCAGGGCATTCGGCTCGCAAAGTCTTCATCAAGGTCGCTGTCGCTTACACCCCTAGTAGACGAGAATTTTCCCCTGAAAGGCAGGACTGGCCCCATGGTTCGGCACGGTACGGGAGAACCCAGGACCCTGGGTATTCGAAACAAACCCCCCCTTTGAAAACGATGGAACCCGGCCGTAGGCTCAGTCGACGGTCCAAAGTCAATACTCGGCCCGTCGCTTAGAGTAGTGATCATGGGGACACCCACTGGCCAGGGCCAAACACTGGGAATTTCAGCGATCCAACATGACGATGCTGAGAACCCTGGCCGAGGCCCCAGTTAGTGCTGTTGCGCAGCTTGGCAGCCCCTCGTCATCACCACAGAAATGCGAGGTAATTGAGATCATCACAAAAGAATTCCCCCTTCATTCTGGCGTCCCCAGCGTCCCAAGCGAGCGGAACTCTCCCACACCAGCTGGACCCCATCTGGATCCTGGGCTCTTGGTCTCTCACATTTGGGAGTAGATGGGTCTCCTAGTAATCCCTAGCAGGGTGTTGTCAACTCGTCGAATCCGACTGCGCGGCTTCTTCCATGAGATGTCTTCGAAATGAGCTGAGTGCAAGTACAAGGGTTGAGCATCCAGCCATTGTAACATCAAACAACGGAAAGCAATATTGTGTGGGAGGCCGGAACATGTCATCCGTCCATCCTCGTCGCTGTGTCTGTGCCCGCGGTTTGACTCGGTAATTTAGGCACTGAGCGTTTGCATGTGCCTATCTCTGGCTGGATCACGCCCAAGTCGGGTCGAGGCTCTCTATGGGAGATGTGGTTCCGTCCGAAGTCGAAGGCTTGCTTGGTGGAATACATGCCCATACGGAGCATCGTGCTGCGGGTGATGCTGTCTCCATCTACGGAGTACTCAACTCAGATCGTATCAAACACGGACCGCAGAGATCGATGCCGACAGTCTGGTAAGAGACCTGTCACCTTCTGACCGCTTGCCACCGCGAACCCCGGTCCGGCGCACACAACCTTCTCCCGACCTCACCACCTCTCTTGAAGGTGAGCTGCGCCGCCTTCCCACCTGAAGATAACCCGGTAACGAGCTCGACTTGGAAGACCCCCTTGCGTCCCCCTCAATATGGCCTCGTGCATACCTGACCTTCAACCTCGCCACCCAGGTGCAGCGACTGTTTCGTTCGTATCGCCAGCTCATCGCCCGCAAGGGCATGCCCCGATCTGGTCTTGACTCGACCCGTTCCAGCTCGCTGCTCCATCACACATGATCCCACCAGCTGTCCCCGCCCTGCCCTTGAGAGCACGCTCCCAATCACAGCTCGTAACCGGCCACTTATCACCGTCACAGAGCGCCACCAGCGAAGCTACCGCTGCAGCATCGACCAGCAACAGTTAGTCTCGTTCAAATCTGGGGCATTGGCTACATTCTGCATGTTGCTGATTCGGCCACACTCTCTGGGTGAGACATCTTGTCTCTCATCTCCTTGTCGACAAGAGCCAACACATTCGTCAGCGCGCCTGGAGGCCTGCTCCGTAGAAGTTTCGGAGAGATTGGTTGACGTGATAACAGGGCGCCCGACGGCGGACGCTAAGGGCCAGCTGGTCTCCCCATGTTCCCCTCAGGTACCGCGACGGCAGCTGTCGCAAGAGGGCGTACCTTGGACATTCGGCTGTTGGGCATTCACAGACGCTGCTGATCACCGTGATCTGCTGCGGCATTCGCAGCACCTTTAGATGCAGGCTACACACATACCTCAATCGAATACGTAAAACTAAGCGTCTTGCGTCCTGCTAGCAGCTTTAAAGCATAGCAGTTGCCCTCCGGTTTCGCCTGGGCTTGAGCTTCGGAGGGATGCCCGATAGAGCAACTGTTTCGTGGCTATAAGCGCCACAGGGCATTCCCAACAGTCCGGTTTGACAGCTCCGATTTTTAGACATGGTCGATTCGCAGAAATCGTGAACTATAATGGCGTGGGGGATGTCGGATCATCGACAGGTGCCGGTCGGAAGCGGCCTCGTTGATCTGCTCGAGCAGCACATGGAACGAGGAAGATCAGTCTCAACCGAAGGAGCAATATCTCATGATTTTGCGTTATGGCCGTTCGCCCGACCGACGACGGCGCTGCACATCGCTGCAACGCCCACCTCGTCCATGGGCCCCTGGCGATGCTATTCGATGGCTACTTTCTCCTCTGCCACTAGGCCTCACGCCGTGCTTCACCATGCAGCCAACAGCAACTAGGGATGACATCAAGCCCGCAAGGCGATCCAGCATTTCGCAAACTCAATCTAACTTCCCTATTCTCCCTTGCCGAGATGAACAGGCCTGGTCTGTTCCCCTCGTATGCCGAGGTCGTCACCCCGCCCCAGGGACAGGTGTTGTATGAAAGAGTCATTCAGGGGACCGGGCCTCCAATAGTGTCGACGAGATGGCAAACAGCGGGCGTCAGCTCCTCGGCGATCCAAACTGCCTGCCACGCCCGCCAGGTTTCCTCCGAGCCATTGACAGTTCGCCCTGGCCGCGGGGGCACGGCACTGAGGGAGGGGAGGCTGGTCGGCCGGCATACTATAGCTGGCCAGGTCCAAGCTAAGCTGTAAGTACCTGTACTTGGGTGTCGACTTCAGGGTTACACCGGCGCGGCTATCCCAAGGATCTGCAACGCCAGGGCACGGCTCGAACGCATGCTTGAACCTTGGTCTCATTTCGCAGGTCCTTTCCCCCGCACACGGCTTATAGCGACCTGATATTGGTCTTGCTAAGCTCTTGCTAACCAACAATACAGCGCTATTCAACTTTTCTACCTTCATTTCCAACAAGTTACATCATTCCCTCCCCCTCCCCTCCCGCTAACAAGACGGACATAACAGACATACTAGTACACCCGTCCCGGGGCAGCCTTCCGTGACCCGCGAGACACAGGGCGGCACAGGGCGGCACAGCTCTTTAGTTCCGCAGTCACTCCGTCTCGAGGCCTGCCTGCTTCATCAGACCCGCGAAGACACCACCCTGGTGCTTCATGAGGTTGGAGGGCGTGTCGAACTCGACCACCTCGCCTTTGTCCAACACCACGACTCGGTCGCTGTCCAGGATGGTATTCAGGCGGTGTGCGACAGTAATGATCGTCCGGTTGGCGAAGAGGGGCGAACGAAGTGTGTTCTGAAGCATAGCGTCTGTCTCAACGTCGACGGCCGCTGTAGCCTCATCCAGCACCAGGATGTTAGACGGTGTGAGCATCGCCCGCGCCAGCGAGACGAGCTGCCGCTGACCCTGTGAGAGATTCGATCCTAAGTGGACTCACGTTAGCTTCTGGGATACTTCAGACAACACAACACAGCAGCAACGGAATCAAGCCCGCCGTCACTGCCAAGCCAACCGTCCCCCGCTCGGGCTCGTCTCCGCGGAGCACGTCCCGGCAGAGGCGCTTGTCTAAGATGCGAGACACCCTACGGCATTGCGGGAGCATCTACTCCTTTGCGATCCTTGTATGTGAAAAGTGATGGCCCAGAGTTGGTATGCACCACCCAGGAAATCCGGATCAATGCATTTCTGGTTAACCACACACATCTCGAGGACATGCAGCCGGGTGGTCGCTAAAGAAAAGAACAAGGGACGCGGGGCTTTGGTTGAAGTCAAGGGGACGCCGACGAACCGCGGCGCGGCGCAGCACATTGTTACTTACCGCCTTCGTTGATCTTCGCTTCCAGACCGCCATCCATGGTTGACACATGGTCCTTCAGGCGTGCGTGTTCTGCAAGCATGGGTTAGCTTTGCTCCGAAGCCGTGTCTCACACCCAGACAACCGTCGTGACCAAGTGGCGAGCAGGGATGTGCTTGCGCAACACGAGTACTTACCAAGTACGCTCCAAAGCTCTGTGTCGTCATGGACGTGGCCAGGGTCCAGATTGTCTCGCACTGTGCCTTCGAACAGAGCCGCATCTTGTGGGATGATGGCAAGTCTGCGTCGAAGGTCCAGGAGGCCGATGGACGAGGTATTCAGGTTGTCGATGTCGATGTTGCCCGTTGCGGGCTCGATGAGACGGAAGAGAGCCAATGTAAGAGACGATTTGCCCGCTCCTGTGCGGCCAACCACACCAATCTTCTCGTGGGACTTGATGTCCAGGTTGATGTTCTTCAACACCAAGTCTAGGCCGTCACGGTAGCGAGTGCTATAGTTGACAAAATCGACCTCACCCTTGGCAGGCCAAGCCGCCGGAGGTCGCCTATTGGGGATGATCTCGGGCGCCTCAGGGGGCAGGGCGGCGTACTCCAGGACTCGCTCGACCGAGACGATGTTGGTCTCGACCTCGACGGTCTGGCGCACAATCCAGTTAAGCGACGTCGTGATCTGGAGGGCGTAGGACATGGCCAGACCAACGAGGCCGGGACTAAGACCGCTGTTGTTCGCCACAGAGATGATGGCAAAGCCGGCAGCCGCCAAGATGACAATGGCGCCGATGAACTCGAGCCGGACAGCCAGCCATCGGTTGGCGCTGATTGAGGGGAAGTAAGCTCGTAGATTGGCGTCAACTCGCCACTCATTCTCTAATTCGAACCGTTGCTGCTGTCGGTATGCTCGGATCGTCGTGATGCCACCCAGAGACTCCTGGAAGTGCGCGTAGATGGGACTGCGGCTGACACTATCGAGACGCTTCAGCTCTCGCGACGTCCGGAGATAGTATCGCTGAATGAAGTAGTAGGTGAGACTGAGTGGGATGATAAGAGCAACGAAAGCCGGCGTCGAGAAGGAGATGACGACCAAGGTGAAGCCGGAGCGGGCCGCATTGACGAACAGCATGTTGAAGGTGCGAGCAAGAACTTCATCGACTCGGTAGATATCACTGAGGATAGTTAGTAAGATCAGGTTACGTCTATTATAGTTGATTCTTCACCGCTGGGAGACAACTCACCTTGAGAATCGGTTCAGGATTCGTCCAGCCGGCGTAGTATCGAAGAAGGACATGGGGGAACGGAAGATTGCGTTCGCCATTCTCTCATGGAGCTTTCGCGAAGCCTCAATTGAGCAGAAGATCCAGAGAATGAGAGTTTGCACGACAGTGAGGGCGGACGATCCAATACCAAAGGCAAAGTAGATGCCTATGTACTTGCCCACATGGTCATTGGAGCCCGACTTCTGATTCCTGTCGGACCACTCCTTGAGCCACACAGAGCCTCCGATGTTGGCGGTTTGAGAAGCAAGCAACATGAGCAGGTATACAGCCACAGCGTAGATGTTGTTTTCCTTTGCGTACTCGTAGTAGACAGACCACTTGACCTTGCCCTGCTCAACGAACTCCTTGGCCTGCTTGGTCTTGCTGCCGGTCATCTCCTCATCGGTGAGCTTGCCGCGCGGACCACGGAAGCTGGCAGTGCTCGCACGTCGAAGGGTAGCCATGCTGCTGGAGCGAGGCTTAGACGAGCTGGTCTTGATAGGAGCCATCTCCGGAACCTGCTCCTGAGCCTCCTCCATCTCCTCCTTGGCCTGGCTAGAGTCAGGCTCGATGATGGTGGAGGTCTTGCTGCTCGAGGCGCTGGAGCTGGGCTCGCTGTTGTTGGAGGAGTCGTGGCCGGCTGTGCGCAGGAGGTCGGCGACGAGACCCTTCTTGGCGAGGAGTTGCTTGTAGGTTCCCTTCTCGACGATCTCGCCGTCCTTGAGGAGCGTGACGAAGCTGGCTTGGCGGAGGACGGCGATGGCGTTCGTGGCGAGGATGCGAGTCTTGGTGGAGAGCAGGCCGCTGGGGCCGAGGACTTCGTCGATGATGTGCTTGCCGACGTGGGAGTCAACTGCGGAGAGGACGTCATCAAGAAGGTAAATGTCGGCTCGGGCGTAGACAGCGCGTGCTAGGGCAACACGAGCTTTCTGACCGCCGCTCAGGGAGATACCACGCTCGCCAACAACGGTCTCGTCTCCATCAGGAAGCTGTGCGAAATCATCCAGGAGAGCACAAGCCTTGATAGTCTTTTCGTAGAACTCGGGGTCGTAACGGTATCCAAAGATGATGTTTTCTTTGACGGTCGCATTGAGGATCCAGGTTTGCTGAGAAGCGTATGCGACGGTGCCTCGAACTTCGACGGATCCCTTGACCTTCCACAGATCACCAAGAATGCTCTGAAGGAACGACGACTTGCCACCACCAACGCGGCCGACGATACACGAAAGCTCGCCCTTGTACGCCGTGAAGTCGATATCCTTCAACGCAACCTTATCCTCGTGTCGGTTCCATGAGAACGTTCCGTCACGAATGATAATAGTTTCCTCTCCCATTTCCTCGGGAGCTGGGCTAATGGTGACGGCGTTGGGCTGAAGCTCTTCAGCGTTGAGGAAGTCGGTCAATCGGCCAACGGCAACAGAAGCTTCGACAATAGAGGTGATAACCATGGGGAGGACGGCGAGAGGGAAAGTCAGCAGGTTGAAGAGAGCCAGCGCAGGGAAGACAATCTCGGTGGTCAGTGGCCGATCCTGAGTGAGGACGAAGACGGTGAAAGTCGAGCACGAGACGAAGAACGGGGCAGTGGTCCAGGTGAAGTTGGCGAAGGCCTGGGTCGCACCAATCTTGCGCAGGTTCTTGAGTTCTTGCTCATTTCGCACGAAGTTCAGCTTGTTCATAAAGGCAGAACCCCAGGCGTAGAGCTTGATACTCTTCATGTTGTTGATGATTTCGTTGATGAGTCGGCTTCGGGCATCCTTGTTCTTCATCTGTTCCTTCTGCATGTTCTTCATGATGCGGGCGACAAAACCCTGGACAGGCATCATGATAATCATGACAACGATTCCGGCCATCATGGACCATCCAACCAGGTTGTAGAGCGAAACCATGCAGATGATAATCTGGAAGGGCGCGGACCAGGCCTGCTGAGCGAATTGGGTGAGATCCTGAAGACGCTGCGCATCGACAGCCATGTAATTGACAATATCGCCAGTGGTCTTGGTTGACCGGCCCTCGTTGGACAGACGCAGTGACTTCCTGTAGATGGCAGATGCCAGGCCACCCTTGATATGCATGCCAGTCACGAACGCAAGCTGGAAATATTGATGCTAAGTATAGTTAGCTTGAATTCTTCGTCAAGGATTGAGAGCTCTTACAATCATAGTAGTTTGGAATACAGCGCAAGCAAACATGGCGAGAGCAATTGCGGCACCCTTAACAACTGGCTGCTTTCCCTCGTCGGTGCTGTATGATGCGACAAAGGCAATTAGTAACCGGAGGAGCTGGGGCTGAAGATATTGGGAGATATCATTTCCGATCTTGTAGATAGCCGCCACAGCATAAGGGCCACCATAAGCTCTTCCCAGCGCAATCCAGAGATTAGGGGTCTTGCTGCGAACCTTGAGTTCGTGTTTCCAAGCATCGTCGAAGGCCGCGCCGGTATTCTTGGTCTGGTCGTCCTTAGCGAGACCCCAGAGGTCATCCTCGGTCAAGAACACTTTGTAGCCGTACTTCATCAAGGGCGTCATCCAGGAGAAGGTGAGCTGCGAGAAGGCGTTGGCATATTCGACAGGGCACTCGACCTCGTCAGCAATTGCCTCGTATCCATTAGGACCGACATTGCGAGGCCAGAGCCATTCCACAAGAAATTCAATGGCAGATAGCCCGACTCCGGCGCAGTAGGTCGCAAAGTACGGAACATTGGACTTGTAGATTTGTTGCGAGATAAGCGATCGGAGCTTAACGGCGAAGGAGATGAGAAGCAACAGCCAGTAGAAGAGCGCAACGCCACTGGGGTATCGGATGCGAGAGTGCTCGAGCCATTGAATAGTGAAGATGACGAACATGGACAGAATGGTCAAGGCCGTTGTCCAGACGCGAAAGTCGCCAAACCAGATTGACGGGTAGTTGATGATTTGGATCGCAAGTTGGATAGCGACATCGGCGATGATAACGGCGAAAAGAGACTAGATATAGTGTCAGTTTAGCTGTCGATTTTGAAGTCCTTTGGACGAAAGTACCTGTTTGATGTAGAAGTGGGCGTTTTTGGTCTGACCGGGTTCCTGTTGTTTCTTGACCAGCAGCCACCAAATAGCGAGAGATCCGACTAGGAGGCCGAAGACAGATACGGCAGCTATCCAGACATCGATGAAGCAGGGTGTGAAGTCCCAGCGATGCGGGCTCAACGGACCCCAGCCTTCCTCATTGCCACACAAAGGCTGCTTAAACGAAGCCGTCGCAGAGAGATAGCCACTCCCAAGCCTTTGGATCGGACGAAGCCCCGAGAACGACCCGGTCTCGAAGAGGACCTGCTGCGCGCTGTAGGAACTCATGGTGTATTGATGCAGAATGACAGCGCAAGAGGTCTTGGAGGCGTCAGCTCATACGAGCAGGTTGCGCAGGCACCTGGCGCTGGCGCGTTTTCCGGCTGTCGAATCGCCAGATGCAGTCGTCGAGATCGGATAGATTCGTCCCGTCGGAGGAGATTCGGAGAAGGCGTCGTCGAGCGATTGGGCGCCGGCGAGCGTGCGCAGAACAGCTGGAGCGGACTCGCAAGATTCCAGGCCCCAGATGCAGGTGATGAAGACGGCAGAACACGCAGCAGAGTCTACAGAGGAGTGCGACTTCCGGTGAGGCCTGGGGAGAAAGTTCACGAAAGGCGTTTGTAAGCTCCGAGCTGCATTTTAGTGGGGGGTCCAGTTGCCTGCACGTCGCCAGTGGAGTATGACGACCTGGAGTCGGTGTCAGAGCCCGCTAACAATTACCGCTTCGGCATTAACGGACTTGGGGGGGGACTCAGCACCAGCCCGGAAGCGGCCATGCGCAGAACGTACCCTAGACTCTTCACGATCGGCAAGCCTGGGTTGGGTGGCCTCGAATTGCAAGTGTCCCGACTGGTCAATGGCTCTGCATCCTCCCGCAACGGGGCAAGGGTTGCTGCCGCTGAGTGCTTGGCCGGGGTTTGTGGCTGCAACCACCTTGTGCGAGCGTGTCTCAGAATGTCTTGATATCAACGGCTTTGTCTTATAGGGCGACCAACAACCAGCAAGGCCAATTCTTTCCAATCCAGATCCACGCATAAGCCATGCGAGGAGGACCCTTGCTGACGTATACTTGGTGACAAGCACATGGTACTTCTCCAAACTCCGAAAATAAATTCCTGAAATAGATTTCGGGTTTGCCCGCTCCCACATCTACAGATCACACAACCAATGTCTAATCCTCCAAGCTCCTGAGGAACTGCACCATTCTGTCCGCGAGCCAGTCTCGCGCCTCTGGTGATTCAACTGAATGGCTTGCGCCAGGAATCAACCCTGACAACGGGCTGACAAAGGTGCTTGCGTTGCGATACTTCTTGCTGAGCTCCTCCTGGTTAACCCTGCTGGGCACACACTCGTCTTCCCCTGAATGAAGCACCAGTACGGGCTTCTTGAATCGTCCCCAAAACTTAGAAATGGTCTCGTCATCAAGGTCTGATGAGAAATAATCATCGTCACCACTAAAGAAACCGCAGGGTTAACACAATCTACTCATACTTCACGTTGTTTTAAACCTACCCCTTCGTAGCCAGGGAATGAAATCTGTACGCAGTGACGGGTGAGTCGAGGATCGGAATTGTACTGGCTGGCAAGCAGTCATTAGGGCATCCATCTGCAATCATCTTCGCCGCGCGGTCGATGTGCGGCTGAGTATCTGGCAACCACAACTCCATCGACTCCCTATCAGAGATGGGCCCTTGAAGGATGAAGCCGTCAACAGGCTCGTTACTGTGCTTCTCATAGTTGGTGTACTCCATGCAGTCCTAATCAGAATTAGCCGAAATCCTGCGTGATTCGTATAGCATGACATAACTATACCTGGCATCCGGTCGAGTGACCCATGATTACAATCTTCTCTCTCCCAAGGCTGCGAAGGTACTTGACCAGAGCAGAGATGTCCTCGACGTCTTTGGCCAAACTTGCCACGCCCCAGCCGATGAAGGAGCTGGTGATCCTGACCTCGAAGATGGAGTAGCTGAGCTCAGGGAGCTTCTCGAGATGTTTGGCTAGAATGCGAACATGCCCGATAGTATGAGGCCCATCAGAGAGACCGCCAACATAGATGATGGCGTTTTTGCATGACGGTGGCCCAATCTCGTACGCCGTAAAGCTCCCATTCGGAGACTCGAAGGGGTACACTGTGACAGGGAACGGGTCGGAGGGGATCATGGTCGCTAAGAAAGGCCTAGGTGAAGAAGAACTGCAGGGTCTAGTTGGGTTTGTCGATCGAGGGGCAACTGGGCGGAGTTATTATATAACTTTCAAGATACGAGATTCCCCAGGAACAGATCGATAATGCCAACCAACAGATCTTTAGCACCTGGCGCGGAGGAACAAGCTAGCTGCCAAGCCAATTATAAACGGTGTCGAGCTCCCAACTCCAAGGCCAAGCTGGTGTCGAGGGATCTTAACGCCAATTCAAACTGGTGTCGAGTTTAGGTATCCTGCCTGACAGCAGCGGGGTTTCCCAACGAAGCCGTGGATCTGATAAGATACGACGGCCTACGGAACAGGTGGTTCCGGGAACCGGCCGCGCCTGCTAGGTGCTAAATCGGCGTGCCTGACTTGTGTCTGCCCCCGCGGAGATCTCAAAAGACCCTCAGGAAACTGCGACCCAGCTGCACGTTTTGGACAGTGCGATTGTGTTGGCCCAAGGCCTGGCCTGATCGAGCTGGATCGCGCCAACCTCATTCCACCTTCAGGGCTTGCGGGGGGCGGTTTTCTGGCATTCTGTACGGGCGCATTTTGGCGGCAACCCCACTCGCTTGTACAGTATCGACAATAGGGCGCATACTGTCGCTCGGTCAAAGATGAGTCCTTCCTTCTTCGCGGCCTTTTAATACCAGACTTTTCCCTCAGCCTATTCTTCGCCTCCGCAACATCACGCGGGAGTGAATCGAATTCTTGAACGACATTCTTCAGCAGTCATACCGAGATTCGACACCGTGGGACGTTTCCGCCTGCGTACCCGCTTCTTATTCGCTCACCTTCCACAGGTGATTTACGGGTGGAGAATATGCCAGAAGTGCTGAGAGACGCCGCAAGGCAGCGTTCGCCTTTACCTTGCACCAGCACCAGCCACGATGCCTCCTCAAGACCCGGAGAGGAATGAATTCTTCCAAAAAGTCAGCAGCACTCAAAATTTCTCATGTTATGGACCCAGGTTCTAACTCGTCTCCAGCTCAAACCATGGTGTGTCAAGATCAGCCAGCTCGCCATTCGCGAGTCGGAGGCTGTAACTACGGCTCGTGAGCTGGGTGTGCTCACTAATCTGGTGCTAACCGTCCTCGAACAACAAATTCAGAAGAACCCTGTTGTTCTGGATGAAAAGCTTGCCGAATATGTCTTCTTCCCGCTTTACAACATTTTCCGGCATATTGACCAGTATCCGATGCCCTTGGTGGAAACGTGCATCAAGTGCTTGACGATCCTCATTGTCCACGGATGGAAAGCCAAGATTTCTCCAGAGCTTGTTCAGCAGATCCTCAGCTTGCTAACATTCATCATTGACGGAGTACCCGGCTCAGAGAACAAACGAGACGTTCCGGAAGAGACTACGTTGGAGGCTTTTCGAGGGCTGAGTGCTCTTCTTACTACGGCAGGGACCTCAGCCACATCGGGACTTGTCAAGGCGGAATCGGTACCAGCTTTGGGCCACAGCATTACTGTAATGCTTGATGCAGTGGCCGAAGGCGCAACTCCCCAGATTCAGCAAGAGGCACTGAGCGCCCTGCAAGCGGTATATACGGGAATCAAGGACCATGAAGCTCTGGCCAGCTTCTTGCCAGGCACGATATCGGCCCTTACCAAAGTTACATCGACGCCGAATCGATACAAGCAGAAGGTTCTTTCGAAATGCTTGGCGACTGTCAGCCTTGTTTTGACCCGAGTTCTTGCGGATCTCAAGACACGGTCGATTCTCGTTCAGAGCGAAAGGGGAGATTCCGAGGAGAATGACCAAGGAAAACTTCTTTCGCCAGCCTGGCTTAAAGCAACAGTCATCCAGGTCAAACGTGCTCTGTCTACGATAATGAAACTTCGCACACATTCGGCAGATGATGTGAGAGTTGCGTTGAACAAGTTGTGCATTACTATGCTGGACGAGTGCCATAAGACATTGGAGGACTGTGCCTCTTTCCTGGTTGAAACGGCAATAATACTCGATGGAGAAGATGGTGGTGAAACATCTCTGACCAGAACCAGCCTGCACGACCTCGTCAGCATTTACCCAGAACTTGGAGAGACGGTGAAAGTCACTACTTACAACTGGATGTCCAGCTTGCCACGAATCATGCAGAGTGCCGACGAAGACGTTAAGCAAAGAGCAATCCACAACCTTGTGAAGGGTCTCGAGTTGATGAGGGGACTGCGGATTGAGTCATCGACATTGGAAGATTTGATGCCGAACGCTCTGATGGACAGCATAATGTCACTCTCATTTTCAAGCCAGTCTGGTACCTCAGCGGACGGCGCAGACATTCAACTCATCGATGATGGAAATTTGACAGGGAAAAACCAGTTGCAACATCAACAAGTTCTGTTATCTCAAGAAAGTCAAAAGGGGGTACGGAATGCAGTGACATCCTTAATCAGCTTTCTAGGTTCAGGATCCCAACAAACTCGACTCGCCAGTAGCATGCTCGAAAGTGTACAGGAAGCAAAAGGTGACGGTCAAGTGGCGGCCATGTGGCTTTGCTTTCAGCTAGTAAAGGCAGCACAGGCACATTCCGAAGAGACGGAGACATTCCTGGATCTGTCATCGCTGACCGACCCTTCTGAAGATGTCGAGGGCATCTTCAATGAGCTATATTCAACAGCGGTCCACATCTTGGATGGACACTCGGACGGAGGACCGACAGACTGGCGACTAGAAGCAATAGCTCTCGAAGTCGCCGCTTATACTGCTCAAAAATCAGGAGTTGCCTTCCGGCCCGAGCTTATCGACGTCCTGTTTCCGATTGCGACATTTCTGGGATCAAGCAATACCAGACTACGGACCCACGCCGTGGTGACGCTCAACAGCATGGCAGTCTCATGTGGATATGGCAATGTCTCGGAACTGATTATCGACAACGTGGACTACATGGTCAACTCGGTATCTCTACGCCTCAACACTCTCGACATTTCACCGGCGTCTATCAACGTGCTCAAGATGATGATCCGGCTTGCGGGGCCACGTCTCGTGCCGTATCTAGATGATGTGGTGGAATCCATCTTCGCATCCCTCGACAACTACCATGGGTACCCCTTTTTTGTGGAGAGTCTCTTCGCAGTTCTGAAGGAGGTGGTCGATCAGGGAGTACGCTCGGGCATGCTTTTGTTGGACTCACAGAAGTCCACTGCGCTTGACCACCGCAAACAGGCGGCCCAAGTGGACGAGATGCAAAATCTCCTAGATACGCTAGTGGAGAGAAAGAAGAGGCAAGAGGATGAAGTAATAGAAATTACGACGGGGCATCCTAGGACGCCATGGAATGATGCGGACAGGGACAAGGGCGACGACGCTGACGCAAATGATACGCCCCAGGGGAATGGGGAGAAGCCACCAAACACACCTACTTACCAGCTGCTGCTTCGAGTCGCGGATCTAACCCAACACTACCTGACGTCCCCGACCCCGACTTTGAGGAGATCGCTGTTGGAGCTGTTGACCACGGCCTCGACTGCATTAGCACCCGACGAGGACTCATTTTTGCCCCTAGTCAACGCAGTCTGGCCCGTTGTCGTGGAAAGGTTGCAGGATGCCGAGGCCTACATCGCCATCGAAGCTTGCCACACACTGGCTGGTCTGTGTGCGGCTGCTGGGGACTTTTTGAGCTCGAGGTTCGAGACAGAATGGAAAGATTGGTTCAGGAACTGGTGTCGCAGAGCTAAGCGACAAGCGTGCAGCACTGCAAGCCGGACCAGACCCCACGGGGAAGACGCTGTGAGCTTTGGGAATGAAGGTGACCAGGTGTTGATTCCCTCTCGCAGCCGGGATGCATTGATCGGCACGCCCCCTACTCACATGCCGACCAGACGGTATTCCGGTGGTTTGGGACAATATGCATCTCCAGTGCGACTCTGGGAGGCCGTGGTCAAACTGTTGACGGCCATGGTCTCGTACGTTCGCCTTGACGATGATACGTTTGATGAGGTTCTGGACTTGTTGTCCGACGCCCTTGACCGAAACGAGAAGGTGCGGGAGGCGTTAGAGACTATAAACGCAGACGCAGTGTGGCTTGCACGATATGAACGAGGATCCATCGAGGCTACTCCAGCTCCCGAAAAGGACGGCGTTCAGTTCGTGGAATTGGCGAGACCTTATGGGGCAGGCGAACAGTGCTTCTGACCTGTTGCAGGAGTACACAGACACTGATGGGTCATGTGAGAAGGGTCATGGTGCGATGCACAGTATCTGATCTGATAGGACGGCGAATTGATATTATCGAGAGCGCGGACGGTACGAGACCCCAAGCGATTGGAGGAATGATTAAACGATCCATTCGAAGCACGCCAGAGGAGGGGCCGTCGGAGGAGGGGAAAGGGGGCAACTCAATTGCAATACGAAAGCGACGCGCGCTCAAGAGGGGAATCGCTTGGCCTTAGACGATGCTATGACCAACCTGCGAACTCTGCTGCCGGAAGAAGATCAAGATTGGTCAGACCGTGGCCCGGGAAGAAAACGTTGCCGGTTGTGTAATTTTCAGCGAGGGAAACGGGCGGGAGGACCGGTGCAACCGGCCCAGTATCTTGGGTATTTGCCCGAGTGGGAGGCTGCCACGATCAGCCAAGACGCCATCGAGAAACCAACGATGAGAATTTGCAAGCCAAAGATGAAAGCCGCTCGCCAGGGCGTCGATTGTGCTGCCATTTAGAGTTACGGGTAGCAGGGACAGCGGATGATCGCATTACCCGCCGAGTCATGCCATCATCAAGCCCGCATCTAGGCGTATCCGCCACCCCGAAAGCGTAGGTGGTGAGGAGACAATATTGAAGCAAACGCGGGACAAGTTGATTTTGGGACAAGTTGGACAGGGCCATCGTCGCCGGAGCTGTGTTGCTGAAGCAAGCTAGGGCGATAAGGTCATCTCCAACTTCGAACGAGGACCCCTCGCCTGCGTCGCTCTCGCCGGGGCTTACGTGCAGTCTCCAACACGCAACCCTGTCCTCCTCACGGGGACCGTGGGACGGTGGAGAGCAAGGGTGTTTGTTTGATGGAGACGCACAGAATGACACTGCCAACGCTCCAGACTCCAAAGGCCTCACCATGACCCGCCCGCTCTCCATCTTGCCTCCGCGAGGTTTTACGTTTTTACGTTATGAAAACATTACCCCGTACGGGGAAACGATACGCTTGGGCTCAGAGGCGAGATGCCATGTGATTTGAGCCTCATTGCTTGACCTGACGCCAGCTGAGGGTTGACAGAGTTGGACGACAAAACACACGAGGGGGATCAGCAGCTGAGAGGGACAGTGGCGTGGCCGCGTTTGAAGGCCAGCCAATCAAGGCGTCGCCGAGACAGACTGCAGTTGGGGAACAGAATTGAGGAGCAGCGTCAAGGAGGGGGCAGATTTGGAGAAGCAGCATCAGGGCATATCTGTCGCTGTTATCGTCGCAGCTTAGGCTCGGTCTGGCCTAGGCGCGGCAGCGTTCGTTGAGGAAGCGCAGCAAGGCGTTGCTTGGCTTCATGTCGCGTGCAGCGGAGACTGCGGGGGTTCACAACCAGCAGAAGGTTACGATACGGTACGACTTTCTGTGACCCCTAGAGCCTGAAGGGCATGGTCCGAGGATGGCGACGAGCGAATGAGGCCAATCGGCGATGGCTGACGGCGATAGCACCACTTGGCGAATGTCACGGTGCGAGTCTAGAAGACTTCTAGCGCGACTTCTAGCGCAATTCCTTTATCTTGGCTCTTTTTTACAGTTAATGGCTCAGGTGCTTTGCGAGTCTTTTGGCCTTTGGTTCTCGGAGCAGACAAGGATCTATGTGGGGGGCCTGTCCCGGAGCTGGCCAAGATGGTGGTGAGATGGAGGGCAGCCGCTGGACGGGAGGGGGAGATGATGGCTGTTGATGGGTCGAACCACAGGTTGCGATCTGCACCCAGCTGCAGCCAAGTGTGCCCTGCGGAACAAGCAATCGCCCAGACGGCATTCTATCTGGCCAAGCCACTTGGCCAGATGATGTCGCTCAGGCACCCGAGCGGCTGAGGAACAGACACAAGAACCTGAGACCTGAGGAACGGAATCTGAGTCGACGGGCCTCAAGGCACAGCGGCAAACGGGATCCGTCCAGTCAGCCCTTCTGCCTGTGCGTCCGTGACACGGGAGAGGCGCCAAGGCAGACCAAAGACCGAGGCATCACCACCGCCGCCTCGCTGTACCTGCAGGACTGGTCAGCTTCAGGTTGATGTTCGTCGAGCTGGGGCAAATGGCTTCGGGCTGTCTTGAGCTTCCCGGGCCACCTTCCAGATCGAGCAGGGAGCCTTATCGTCGCCCGACGACGGTATGTGAGCTAGCTAGCTCCCTTACGCGCAACCTTCGCAGGCTGCACGCTGACAGGCTGGCGCCGGGCCTGGTTGGTGTCTCTCGAGATTCGACAATGTGTGAGTGCGACCAAGACCAAGGCAGGGCCAGCCACCCCCCCTTGCGACCCCGAGGGCGAATCTGTCGTCCCACTCGCCGCCCTCTGAGAATGAGAATGAGAATGAGGTGCCGGGGGCAACGAGTCGACGCCGGTAGCGTGGGCAAATAGAGATGGCGTACCGCCTGCTGTCTGCCCATCAGGCTACCCTAGTGGCGACGCCGGGACCTTCAGCGGCGCGTCCGCGATGATAGCTGGAGCAGATAGGTGAACGGGGCCCGGAGCAGTCCACCAAAAAACCTCGTCTCCGGTTGTCGATCGCCTTATCTACTGAAGTTCGTTGGCCCGGAGCAGGGGGGTCCCGCGTCGTGGGCCGGGATGTCCATGGGATGGCTTGGGACGGGGTCCTGCAGTTATGACAGTGATCCCGGGAGCCGTTCCATCGCAGCAACGCAACCTGGGGTGGGACAGGAACTAAGCAGGTCCTGCCCTCGACCAACGATGGAGCTATTCTAGAACCCAGCACCTGTGCAATGCCGACCTGGGACGGTGGTATGCTGTGAATACAAATGGGAACGAGCACCCCCCGTTTCGAGACACGAGAGTGAGAGATCAGACAGAGTCAGTTCTGCCCCTCAGTCCTCCTTCTTCCTCCATTCCCTGAACTTCCAGTTCATACTCGCCCATCATGGCGGACGCCAACACTCCCCCCAGTCCCTCCTTTGAGAAGGACGCTGGTGTCGTCGACACCAACCAGCAGCCTCACGATGAGGAGGTCGGCCAGACCACCAACAACAAGCTGCACAAGGACCTTCGCTCGCGTCACATGCAGATGATTGCCATTGGTATGTCTTTGTCTTCCCTATGCGAACCCTCGCCATCTCTCGTCTCGGCAGCTCTTCTAACGCAAACGCTACAACAGGTGGTGCTATTGGTGCTGGTCTCTTCGTCTCCTCAGGTGGCGCCCTTCGAAAGGGTGGCCCTGCGTCTCTGGTCATCGGATACATCATCGTCGGTATCATGTTGCTCATGACGACGCTCGCCCTCGCTGAGATGGCTGTTCTCTACCCCGTCAACGGTGCCTTCTTCACCTACATCTGCCGCTTCGTCGATCCCTCGTGGGGTTTCTCCATGGGCTGGCAATACGCCCTCGCTTGGTTGACTGTGCTGCCCTTCGAACTCATCGCTGCCAGTATCACCATCCAGTTCTGGACGACTGACATCAACATGGGCGTCTGGGTGACCATCTTCTTGGTTGCTCTGATTGTTGTCCAGATCTTTGGTGTCAGGGGTTACGGTGAAGTCGAGTTCGTGCTCTCCATCATCAAGATTCTCGCCTGTACCGGCTTCATCATCCTCGGTATCATCATCAACTGCGGCGGTGTCGGCAACGGAGGTTACCTGGGTGCTAAGTACTGGCACAACCCCGGTGCTTTCACCGACTTCCCCGGCTTCTGCGGTGTGTTCGTCACTGCTGCCTTCGCTTTCGGTGGTACTGAGCTGGTTGGTCTCGCTGCCGCCGAGTCTGCTGACCCCCGCAAGTCCATCCCCATGGCCTCGAAGCAGGTGTTCTGGCGTATTGCTATCTTCTACGTCCTGAACCTGTTCATCCTCGGTCTTATCCTCCCCTCCACTGACCCGCGTCTGCTGGGCTCCAGCGGTGCTAACACCAAGGCCTCGCCCTTCGTGCTTGCCATTGAGGATGCCGGTATCAAGGTCCTTCCCAGCATCTTCAACGCTGTCATCACCATCTCCGTCCTGTCCGTCGCCAACTCTTGCACATTCGGTTCCACCCGAACCATGCAGGCTATGGCTGAGCGCAACATGGCCCCCAAGGCTCTGGCCTACGTCGACAAGAAGGGCCGTCCCATCTGGTGTGTCCTTGTCCAGCTTGCCTTCGGTCTTCTGGCCTTCATTGGCGAGTCCGGTCAGGAGGGCACTGTCTTCACCTGGCTGCTGTCTTTGACCGGTCTTGCCTACCTCTTCGTCTGGGGCTCCATCTGCCTGACTCACATCCGCATGCGCTCCGGCTTTGCGGCTCACGGCATCCCCCTGAACCGCATTCCCTACAAGACCCCCTTCAAGGTCTGGGGCAGCTACCTTGGTCTGGGTATGAACATCATCTGCATCGTCGCCACCTTCTACAACGCTCTCTACGTAAGTCCTCCAGTCGACCCAATATACAATGCATGCAATAATACTGACTCCTGTTTCAGCCCGGCGGTGGTGCCAAGCCTGACGTCGAGGTCTTCTTCGAGTCCTACCTCGGTTTCTTCGTCACCTTCCTCTTCTACGTCGTCTACAAGGTCTGCACCCGCCAATGGAAGATGTACATCAAAGTCCACGAGATGGACGTCCTGACTGGTCTCCGCCTACTGGACGAGGCTGTCGAGGAGGAGCCCAAGACCTGGGCTTCGCTCCCCGGCCGCATCTTCCACGCCCTCGTCTAGATTTCCTCACCTCATACACACAAACATATACAAATACATGGCATACATACCCCTAGGAGTGAGAATAGAAGAAAGGTCATGTGTCTGCCTGTCTGTCTGTCTATATAGCTGGATGTAGAAGTCCTCTTTCTAGTCCTTTTTGACGACTGGTTTTTTTGTCCCGCCTGTCCGCGCAGGCGGTCTGTGGGCAGTTTGATACCTCGAGTAGCGCGATGCGAACATTTTAATTTCCTCCTTCTACGTCCACTCCGCTCTCCGCCTAAATGTGTGACGGGTCATCAATCATTTCCATTCACATGGCACGATGTCATCGCAGCTAGCCTTCATGCCACCAAAGTCGTCGATTTAGAGTGCGTGGAGCAGCTTTCTAGGCCGTTCTTACGTACGGAAAACTACGCTCGCAGACGAAAAAGGCACGAGGGATTCGACCAAGTCGCCTGATGTGTGGCGGCGTCCTCTCCGGGGTTAGTTGGCGGGCAAGGGGGCCTTATCTGGCCGGTGGTGCTGCGCTATGCTGTTCAGGTCTAGGCGATGGAAGCGAGGGATGTGGGTGGAGTGGATGCCGGGCATGTAAGACGATTGATGGATTGAGGACTGGCGAGGTCCGACGGCACAGCGATGTGCTGTGCTTATTTGGAGACAAGAAGAGAGTCGTCAAAGACATTTTTATTTGGCATGAGTGGAGAGTTTCTGTCGTGAGGCCTGCTAGCCGCCTTGTGACCCTCCCCGTCGACCCAAGCCGACAATTATATCCTCCCCTGAATGCAACAGCAATGTAAAGTCCATCCCCCTCCATCTGAATTACTGCGAACCGCTCGGAACAAAGCGTCGCCAAATGCACTCTCCACTGGGGTCTGGTCTAGGGGTCAGTGTCTTGTGCTGTGTCCAAGAACTGGAGGGCAACGTACCATTTCGTCGTCAAGTCCAAGACCGTGCAACCGGCAGATCTTGTGCGATGCGATCGAGGGCAAGAAAAAAAGCCGTTCGGAATCCGAAACCACCTGCGTGATAGGGTCAGACAGAGTGGAGGGTTTTGTGTCTAGGGAAGGTGACATACCCGAGATGGTACAGGTTCGTCGAGAACAGGAGCTTCTTTCGTAGTACAAGGAACTTCCTCGACGATATGCCTGGGAAATATTGTCTTAGATGAGTTATCTCAGGGGCAAGGAACTGCTAATACTCACAGCTCATGGGTGATTTAGTCGGGAAGGCGGACGGCGTAGAACCAACCCTCATCGGTCACGTACCAGCGACAATCACCCATGCTGTCGATGGTAAAGCGGTTACGCTGTGTCCAGTTACCGTCTACCTCCCTGACATAGTAGAAACGAGACGGGTCGTCGTCGGCGGGCTTGAAGTCCTGCGGCTCGTAGAGTCGGTTCGCATGGGCGAACTTGACCTGCCGCAGCTGCTCCTCGCCAGCGGTGCGACCAACGCCCGCCACGTCGGGGATGTGCGCGGAGGAGGGCTGGGGTTGGAGTTGGGGATTACCTGCGATGACGGGGAAAGGGATCCCGGGGGCACTCATAGCCACGGGCGTCGTGCCGATGCCAACCCCTCCAGCAAGGCCGACCGCGGGCATGCCTGGGACGTGCTGCGGCTGAGGTGCAATGCCCGGAACAGCACCCATCATGACGGGCTGTTGGGTGTGGGCGAGCATTGGCTGCTGGACAAGATACGGCTGCTGGGGAGGGGCGTAGACGACGTTGCCCTGGACATAAGCACCCTGAGGCATGGCTGGCTGCTGTTGAGAGAAGACACGTTAGCGAGCGGCCTCGTAGAGATGATAGACCATGTGCGTCAGGGGTGAGATGAAAGTAAGGGTTCCCTCCACATCAGTCACTTGGCTGTGGACAGACAGAAGGGGCAGCGACGTCAACTAGAAAGCAATCTTCGTAACAGGTGCGACTTGCGTAGTAAGTGTAGCCGTTCAGGTACGTCGTCTTTGGAAGCACCACAGTGGTTGTAGCCGCCATCGCTGGAGGGGCAGCGTAGACGGTGGTGGTGGTGGGAGGAAGCGCTGCAGTAAGAACAGGGACAGACGAAGGGATGAATGGGAGCGAGGGATGACCAACTTGGAGGCCGCCCGGGACCAGGCCACCGTCAAAGCGAGGCACGTAAACATGCGGGATGGGCCCAAAGGTAGTGTCGGGCACCGGCGGCTGGAAGTGCACGCCCGCAACAGGCGGCGCGGTATTCTGGTAGTCGGCAGCCATTGCGCCGACAACAGCAGGCTGAGGCTGAGGCTGCGGATGGACGCCGATATAGGTGGTGGTGGCGGCCGGGATAGTGTGCTGCTGCTGCGGTGCGGTGATGAAGGATGGAAGAGGATGGTGGATGTTTGTAGTTGTTGTTGTGACGGCAGGAGGGAAGCCGCCCGAGTTGGAGGCCAGGCCCTGAAATCCCGTGACCCCCCCGACAAAGCCTCCAGGTCCCGGTCCCGACTGGCAATTGAGGCTCTGCGTCGGATTGGCTGCCGTGTGCCAGTGCAAATTTCCGCTTCCTGGTGCAATGCCAACCTGCGGAAAGCCAACCTCCGGCCCCGAGGAAGACGCTGTGTTGGCGGGTGTCTTGAGAGCTGACTTGGGCTTCGAGCCTGCGGCCTCGCTGTCGAAGTGCACCTGGCGAGAGCCTTCAGGGGTCTTCGCGCGGCGGAGAGGCGGCTTGGGCGATCTGAAGTCTCCTTGCTGTGCAGGCTGTGCCATGGTCGAGGGATGAGAGGAAGAGGGATGTAATATAGGCGGCGAGAAGAGCGCGAAAGGGGTGAGGTGTGATTCAGAGGAGGGATCGAACAGTGCAACTTTCTCCGGCACTCGAAGATTTCTCTCTTGCCCTCGAAACGCGGTTCAGGCTTGTCCCCCGAGGCGCTGACCTCGCAGCGGTGCCGAAGGAAAAAAATATTGCAAGGTGGAAGAAGGAGACGGAGGTCGACACCTGGTTGATAATCTCCCCCCGTTTCAATAGCAACCAATCCAAATAAACGTCTCCTCACTTTGGCCTCGACCTCGTCCTGGGAGGTGGGCTCATGGCATTAACCATTAGGGCAAGAGAAAAATGCAGGTAGTGAAGACGAAGATACAGAAGCAGAAAAACTCAAGTCACTCACCACTTTCTGCAGCTTCCACCGGCTACCGTTCCAAACCCACGTTTCGGCTTGGATATCTGGATCCTCGTATTTCGTCCACGTCCAGGGGAAGCACGGGAGACACATTTTTGAGATGGGCTTGAGTCGTTTCAGGGTTCGTAGGGAGAGTTCAGGCCGCTCTCGAGGATGATGTTAGAGAGAAAGAATGGTCCTTGGCAAAGTCGCTCCGTCGAATAGAGCTGCCAAAAGTCAGACCCCTCAGACACTCATGTGACATTCCAACATCTCACTTTGTCCACCACCAACAATAGCTCACAAGAAACTATTTCGCCAGCAACATAGATACTCTCGTGATTTTTCCCACAAGTCTGGCATACAAATCGTACCCCCCCTATCCAGACACACCCATCCGTTTCCCAATTCCCCACAACCAACCGCACCAAGATCTCAACCATCCTTCACCAACAAGGCCCTCTCTACACTCATATCATACAAGACCATCTCGGCCTGCCTTTGCCTTTGTTCCCTTCAATACATCTTCAGACATCCACCGTCCTCCATCGCGTCTATTCATCACCTCGACGAAGCGCTCTCCCAATTGCTTCTCCTCGGTGCTCTGCTGATCTAAGAGCTCGTCCAAGCGAGCGAGCTGATCCTCGGTGAATTCCATTTCGCATGTTGGAAATTCAGTTTCCTTCTCGAAAACTTTCAGTCGCTGCAGTAAATTGTGCAGTTCAAGTTTCCAGCTCTGATAAATAAATGGTCAGTTCCTGGCGTAGGGGAAATCAGTGTGCTTATGCTTACCCGAACCAGGGTCACACATTGACCCCTTTTCACGCCTTCTTCAAGCCTATTCATCTCCGCTTGCTTTTCAAGAACCCTCCACCTTTTCTTTGAGCCCAGAATCTCGAACTCGTCCTCGGATGTGTGCATCCTAAACCTCCAGTTGGGAGGTCCCTCAGCGTCTGGCAACTCGGCATGTTTCATGCTAAGGCGGAGCTTGGTAAGATTTCCTCTTAATGCAGGGATTTTTCTCGAGTTTTTCCCACCCCAGTGAGTTTCCAGAAAGTTCAGTCTCTGCAGCGTTTCTTCTAGAATGTTGAGGTTGTGTTGTCGATCAAAGGGAAACGAAGCATCGAGTCTCGCGCTGAACTCAGATGGAGAAAGCCCGTAAGGCATAGGCGCAGAACCCAGCACGATCTCGCCATCAACGGAAAGTTCGAGAACCATGACCTGGAAGCTATCTTGCAAGAGAATCTTTTCTGTAGCCAACCGTCGTCGAGCAATCATCTCCAACAATTGCTGCCCCTTATATTTGTGCCGCACATCTTCCTACTTGACGGCAGCCTTGGAAGGGTCGTTAATGTTGTAGTCCCAGTACGAGCGGCAGGCACTTTCCACCTCTTGTTGTAGTAGGAAATTTACTCTGCCGACGACGGGGTCGCGAGAGGAATCGAGCTGAAATTTACCAATCTCCTCTTCCTTTCGACGAGCAATATCGTCCTTGGGTTGCCGCTCTGTGTGAGGCAGGAAGAACATTTGTTCAAATCCATCAGGGATGTAAGTTCCATCAGAACGTCCCTCTTCAGGCTCGGGCTTCCAGAACCAGGTCCCGTCGACATCCTCGCTAGTGTGGACCAGCTTCGCCCTTGCTCGGAACTCTTCAACCTGTATGCTGACAAGTTTCTCCATGAGTTCTTTGGCGTCAGCCTTGATGCGGCGGAATTCAGCATTAGGGCTAGGAGCTGAAGGCGGTGGGACAGCTGTGGTCTGCTCTTGGTTTTCCTCGCCTTTGTCGGATTGCAGAGCGGGAGTCGGTTGCTTCGGCGGTTCCTCGAGCTGCATGGTATCTTCCACAGGCTCTCCGCGCTCCTCCGCGTTTCGCCTCGAAAGGCGTGTGGCGACCATGCTGTGGCAGGCCAGGCTATGTTGTGTAACAATCGCAATTAAGACAGATGGCGAAAAGTAGGAAACAAGTGATGTTTTGATGATGTGGGATGATAGATGTTCGACCGTATGCGATGTTGTTTGTTTATGTGCGAAGACGAAATCAAGGCGGTGATGCAGGAAGATGGGTGTCGGGGCAACTTGCCAGCAGGCAACAATCCATTAGGTAAGTTGGTGTAACCTTCCGTCTGTCCTTCCCGCCCGTACCTGCCTTGCCTTCCGGTACAACTGATACTCCAGGAAGGGACCTGCCTGACAGCCTGAGGTGTCTTATATGACGACCCCTCGCCCTCACGTCAAGACGAAGACGGGGTTTGTATAGGGCAAATGCCTACAATTTGCTTAAAGATCACAATGGCTCGATGCCAGCCTCTTTGAGAATACCAAAGATTGATATATTCCAAATTTGATTGTGTATTTATGTTTGTGTGTGTCATTAAAGGACCTGACGCCCGCCCCCTGTATGGTCTAATGCTCGCTGACCAGTTACCTGATGTAATGTACAAGTTTCCATGGGAGGTGAGATCGTCCATTTCCATGCTTCCAAACTCCATCACCGCTGTAGGTCCAGCATATACAAGGGATATGGGAGTTTGTCCCCCATCTTTTGCTTCTGTCCCGCCTATCCTTCCCCGCTATCCTCTCGTACATCTGCGCCTTTGAGGGTGTTTTATACCCAACTAGGTAAACAAGGAGCGGTTGGTGTGTCCCGCTTCCGAAAGAAAGATTATCGTTTTGAGGTAAATTACAGAGTCAGCTCCTGAGAGGAGTGGGAAGCCGTGGTGTCGGGAATGGGGAAGAATGATCTTCGTGCAATCTGGCGCATGTTAGTAAGATCGCGAGAATTGTGCGAGCATAGAAGACTACTTACAGCCCAGACGCCTGCCACAGAGGCCACAATACCGCCTGAGATCATCATGGGTCGCAGTCCTCGGGTACTCTTAAATACCATGCCGCTCAGCGCACCGGCCATGACAGTATTTCCCGCATCGTGCTTCCCGCGCAGGGAGCCGATTAGCGAGTTGATACAGTTGTACACGATAGCAATGACACCAGCCGAGTTACCCAGGAACGGGCCTCTTCGGGTAACGGCGTTCAGCACCGAGTTCAGGCGCAGCTTGGGCGGCTGGCCGCTCGATCGCCGCAAACCCTCCTGCAGACCCAGCGCGCCACCTATCGACAGGCCAGCGAGGTATGTGATGCCGGTGCCGTAGCAGAGGTCGTCGGTGAAGCCGCGCGAGGGCAGGACGGATTGGCCGCCGGGCAGATCCGACAGCGCCGAGTCTTCGAGCGAGATGTATTCGAGCGTGTCCTTGTTCAGGCCGGCGAGGGGATGTAGTTGCGAAGGATCCGCGAAGGCAGAGCTCTGAAGGAAGGCCTCGACGCCCTGGCCCTCGGTCGGGTCGAAGGAGAGGTGATGGGCGGGTTCTTGAACTGGGGCGTGTTGCGGCTGCTGCTGCTGCTGGCCGCCGCTGGGCTTGTTGCCGCCGGTAAAGGCGTTCCAGATAGAACCCATTCTGAGGAATTGGAAGGAGGACCGAGACTCGAGGTAATGCTACAGGAGGAGGAGGAGAGTCGTCGCGATGGGGGAGCGCGGGCGATGATGGCGGCTCGGGATCAGTCGAGAGGGAATGGAGGCGCAAAAGATGCCATCCGAAGCTCAGGGAATGCCAGTGAGGTGGACGATGGCCGGCCCTCGACGATGGTCCCAAAAAAAAATTCTGGCCCGCCGGCGCGAGGTGGCCCGTGCGTCAGCGAATCTCCGTCCTTCTTCAGGCTGGCGACTCGTCACACGTGACTCTACGAGCCTTTGAACCGATGCAAGATAACGTGGCTACGAGATATGGGCATTGGTTGAAACTGGAGTGTTGCTCAATGCTCGTGTTGAATGAACGAGAACTCTGGGAAATTCAAGGGGCCTGATTGAGGACAGAAACCTAGCCTACGTCCATTGTGTCGAGTCTCATGATTTTTGCAGAAAACCAGTGCTCCGAGCTCCAAATGATCCAGTCGAGCCCAGAGCCTCATGGGTGAAAACTTGCGACACGCATTCACCCGTTGACTCTCCGGAACAGTACTGATTGGTGATCAAAGTCCAAAAGGCCATGGGCTTTGGATTTTCTCTGCTCGACCGCAAATCAACGTGCTGCTGGCTATGAAGCCAGTCGCCCGCGAAAACCTGAGCCCCAGGACGAGTGAAAATCTCTTCCCAGTTGGTACCGTCACAGGGAAATCGATATCAAGCACGAATTTCAACACGCCTCTGCGGACTTGCACGTCTTTTTCAGATTTGCAACTCCTTTCACGCAAAGCTTCCCCAAAACTACATAAAAATTCCTCAGAGAAATGTTGGGACCACCCCACAGTCACAAACCAAAGACGACGCTCGCGGCTGGTAGGAAAGGCTGTCACATGGGATTTTCTCTAGGAGGCCGGGAACGGAAGGAAATCCACAGGGAATCAAGGACAACCCTCAGCAAGCCGCATAGCGGAGCCTTCATGGTACTAAAAGATTAGCACCTACTGATGTAGGGAGAGAAAGAAAACTTTCAATTCTTGCGCGCCGGTCCGTGGAAATTTTATAGTGGTGATTTTTCTCGGCTGAGGAAGAAAATTGTTCCGCAGGCCCCGTTGAATGGCGGGGCACCTGCAGACTCAAGGGTGCCCGCTATGAATAACTGACTCGTGAGCACCCATACGCTGATTAAAATAATCTTTAAGGTATTGAGATGTGCTGCTTGGAAACATTGGCAACTAAGATGAATCTTAGGTTATGATTCTCTAGTCTAAAGTCATTTCTCTATTATGTCTCCCCGAACTGACAAGTAAATCTGCGTTAGATGGCTATACAGATTCGCACTCCCGGGTAGGGAGTCCTCGTAGTCGCGGCAACTTCCTCAGTGAAGCCTCTGAAGTGTCTGGTCCGTCTCATCACGAATCTGATACATCGCAGGTGGCTCCAATGCACTCTATATTCTATCTCGAATATGGTGTACATGCTATATACGTGCCAAAGAATCTTGTTGTGCAAGGCATCAGATCGATGCAATATCAAGAAGTTTACCCAAATGCAGTCACTTTTCCCAATGGCTTGAACTCCGCCTTGAAGCGCAATCAAATCCCATATCCAAGCCCATATCCTTTTGTTTTTTGTTGTCCCGTTTACCAGCCTGCGCTCCTATGTCTTTGGATGAAAGAAATTTTTTTTGTGCCGGTGCCCAGAAATTCTTATATAGTCGTGATCGAAAAAAAAAGGAAAGAAACCGAAATGAAAGGGGAAAAAAAATATCGGAAGAGAACATTAGATCAGAATTAAGGGTACACGGAGTCACCCCTTGCCAACAAAGGTCGTTGGTCCCAATGGGACTCGTCGATGCTCTCGGCGTCGTCGTCAGGGAAGCCCTCGAAGTCCTCAGACTCCGAATCGTCCGCCTTGCTGTACATGAAATACTGCGCGAAGACGCCGAGATCAAGGAAGAGCGTGACGAGGCTGCCGGCTAACCAGCTGAGGTTGACCAGGATATATTTGCCGTAGATGCGACCGGCCTCCCCGGGCTGGCATGTCTCCTTAGCGCACTTGGGCTCGTACGCAAAGATTGAGAGCACATAGGTGATGTTACCCAGGCAAGCAAAGAGGAAGAAGAGCATGCTAAGACCATCGGTCGTCTTGCGGCGCCAGTTGAGGATCAGCTGGGGAAGTCGGGAAGCGATGTACGCCACAGCGCAGAGGTAACCGAAGAACTGGCCAAGCACATTGAAGTGTAGGGTCTCATCCTTGCCATCAGTTGCTCCATCCCGACCTCCAGTCGCCTTTTGTCCTAGGAACCAGCCTGCAACGCCTGCGGCGCAGACCATAATGATGATAGTGGCATTCCAGAGAATCGTTTGCAGGACCGTCGGCACTCGAGCGGGAGCACTGGCGATATGGGGGACCGCGGGCGATAGGCCGGACCAGTCGGAGCCTCGTCGCTCCCATGAACGTTCGTCCAGACCATGGGGGAGTAAGCCGGTTCGTTCGTTCGGTTCGCCGGCGGTCGGGGCATTCGGCTTCGTAGCCGGTGTCGGGGTGTCGCGCCAAGTGAATCCGCGATAGTAAAAGCACTGACCGAGTAGGACCATGTCGGCTAACGTATAGTATATGGCTAAGATGATCTGTAGCGCTGAGGTCAGCGAGGAAGGCCAGGAACCTTGGGATACCGAATGACATCGTACCATGGTGGGCAATACGCCCTGCAAGACGGCACCCAGTATGTTGAAGACATCGCCAAGTAACCAGACAATGATGAATTGGATGGACAGGGCATCAGCCGAGCTCCGCTGGAAGTTCTGTATGATCTGAGGGGAGAAGACGACGACTGAGTCAAAGCGTCAGCTGGGGGTAGTTCGAAGGGAAGACGGAGAAGCGCGGCGTACCCCAGCAGGCAATGGAGATTGAACTGAACACAGAAGAAGCATTAGCAAGCGGATTCTTGTCGTAATGAAAGCATCGCGATGGTTACTCACCCACAAATGCCCGAGATGGCCTCAACATCGAGATTGAGGGTTTGGGTTGGTGGCGTCATGGCGACTTGGATGGGCGAGTTCTCGACGAAGCGCCACGGCGCCTGCGATGATCGGACTCGGAATTAAGAACGGCGGCTGATCAGGAGAAGAGACAGACGGGACTGAAAATCCAAAAGAATGGGGGGCAAGAAGAAGAATAAGAAGGAAACGAAGCAGAAGCGACGGTAATAATAGCGGCCGTGAATCCAATTGACAGGATGGAGTTGTCAAAGGCAAGGTTCAGAAAGACTTTTCCCTAGCGAACGGCACGCACCAGGCTGTGAACTCGGCGGGCTTGGCTGGCTGTTCCCGTCACCATCGAGAACGCCATCTAAAAAATTCTGCTGGGTCGTGTCTCAGTTCTGAGTCCCGTCCCTAGAAAAGCTGAAAGTACTGGCCCGCGCGCCATAGGTGTCAAGGTACCTAGCCTACGTCACTGGAGGCGCTGGAAGGGCCGGCGCAATGCGGGGTGACCGCTAAAACGCAAAACAGCCCACTCATCAGCGCCGATACCGTCGAGGGCCCAGGGAGCATGCTGGGGGAGAGCCTTCAGGGGACTCGGGGCTGCTGATCCGCCTGCGGTAGGTGTCCGTTTGGGGCGAAGGGGGCTTGCTCGAGGCTGGCTGAAGATCCAGGGGAGATCCAGATGCGGGATGGCAGTCAGGGGACTGGCCAGGGACGTGGCCTGTCAAGCCAGGGGATGCCAGCCAGTGATTGAGACAATGATGATTGTTGGTGCATGCAGAAGAGGACAAGGCCGTAAAAATTGATTGTTAGACTTGATGCCTGAAGGACCAGGAAGTAATCATCTGGTGCCCAAGACTCCGAACTGAACTGGGTGGAAGGTTCGTCCATGGCACCTGCCCACAGACAGCCCGCCCGCCTGTGCTCCCCGACGGCACGGCCGCTCTATAACAAGGCTAATATTAAACGAATGCCATCCTGTGCCCTTCTTCCTTTCCTTCTCCATCTTCTCTCATCTCTCTCAACACCACAGAGACGATGGAATCCCAACAAACCCCCCACCAATGTACAAGTAAGTATTCTGTGGGGGGAATCCCCGACTCATCACATTTGATAGCGGCCGGATCGCTCTCCCGCTTTCCCCCTCACCTCACCGCCCGACCTCGGTCGCCATCAACAATCCATTCAGACTAAAGAGACCCTAAGACAAGCATCCGTCCCGCCTTCATTTTGGTGCCCAATGAGTGACCTGGTCTTTCTCACACAAAAAAAGTAAGCATCATTCAGGCCTGAAGAAGATTTCAAATTCTGACTCTTGTTTCCAGTCATTCTCATCTTCAACTTTGTTTGTCTTCGTCCTTGAATGAGTGAGCCCTGAAACGGCCCCTTCGGTATCCCCTCAAAAGCGATGACAAATCTCACTTCCCCTCGACTCCCCGAGCATCCCGCGCTCGCCAACGACGACTCCATGCTCTCGCGCCGCTTTGGCAAGGAGGTTATCAACTATTACGCTGGTAGTCGCCTGAACCGCTACTCGTTCTTACGCGCAGACACGACCTTTCTCAGAAATGCGGCTGTTAGCCCGACTGCCCGCTTCGTCGTTCTCGACAACCTCAACGCGCTGTCCGTGAGCAAGTCGGAGTTGGCACTGCTGAAATTTGAGGACGTGAAGCCGCTAGTTGGCGCCGAGCCCTTTGCCCTCAGCGAGGATGAATCTATCAAGGCATACGACTCTTCCAAGGCAAGTGCCTTGGTCGTCTTTCTGGGCATGCTGGAGAGTAGTTCGACCAACGGAGACATCATCGTCTCGGCTGATCATGGCGATGTCAAGGGGCACCCGTACTTTGCAGTTGATGCTACGCCCAAAGGCTCCCTGAGCGAGGCTGCCACGGCCTTCTTGGAGGGTCAGAAGACCAAGGGCTTGACGGTTGACACTAACCCTCGAGCCATGGTCCTCCATCCCGAAGCTGGTAAGTGAAGACACCAGGAATTGATAAGACTTATTCTTACACGGTCAGCTGCCATGTACGCCCAAGCTCGGTCTATGATCGACTGGAACGCTCGCAATGCCTTCTGCGCGGGTTGTGGCAACCCCAACCTTTCTGTGCATGCTGGCTACAAGCGAGTCTGCCCCCCTTCTGATGCTGCGAAGGGCGATCGGGGCGATTGCCCAACTCGACACGGTATCTCAAACGTGTGCTTCCCGCGTACCGACCCGACGATGATTGCTGCTGTTGTCTCGGCCGATGGCACGCGTATGCTACTTGGCCGCCAAAAGCGCTGGCCCCCGCATTGGTTCAGCACGCTCGCCGGTTTCTTGGAGCCCGGTGAATCGATAGAGGAGGCTGTGCGTCGTGAGGTATGGGAGGAGAGTGGTGTGCGTGTTGGCCGTGTGGTCATTCATTCGAGCCAGCCATGGCCGTACCCCGCGAGTTTGATGATTGGTGCCATTGCTCAAGCTCTGCCAGGCGATGGTGAGACGATAAGCCTCAACGATAAGGAGCTTGAGATAGCCAAATGGTTCCCCATCGAGGAAGTTCAGCGCGCCCTGGTGCATGGTGTAAGTGGGCTGGGCGAGGATGCTCCAGCGGGATATAAGGAGGGTGATTTGCGTGTGCCTCCGGCGCAAGCTATTGCGAATCGGTTAATGACGGCGGTAGTGGAGGGTTTTTTGACGGCGCCACCGAAGATGTGAGCTGAGAGGCTGGAGTTGGTGATGTGAGCGTTCGGATGGCCGGGTGGTTAGTTCAGGGGGTTCAGGGGTTCAAGGTTTATAGAGGAGCGGGGGTGGGAAAGACAGACATAGACCATCAGAACGGCGTCGGTTCGGCTCATCAATTCAAATCTCATTCGCAAGATACAAAAACGCTTCAAAGTCTATATGAACATAGGAAACCAATTTCCAACGCAGTGCACCGTCTAGATATTATTACACTCCTTCCGCAGTCATAACCGCCAGTCTAGTTTGTCGAGTATCCTCCATTTCCGTATCAACGTGGGTATTACTTTACCCCTTACCTCCTCAACACGAGCACAAGCCATGACGCCAAACGGTATCCAGCGATGATGGCAATCATGATGCCGACGTTGCGACCGAAATGAGAGTCTGTATATCCGTACTCGTCCAGCACAGCCTGGCCGTCAATCTTGCACTGGTCGGCCAGATCCGACTGGTACATGCACTGACAGCCCTTGCCGCAGTCGTACGTACGATGGGCGAATTCGTTGTACATCATGCCCTCGAAGACGTACTTCTGGTAGTCCCAGTAGTGGAACACATACTTGTAGAAGACGTTGAGGATCGTGGGCGGCACCATGAAGCCCCCGACCGACATCCACAGACCGTTGGCGAACGCCACGAGAGCAAGCGAGATGACGAAGCTGGGGAACAGCGACGTCATGAACACCACCAGCGACTCGGCCGCCAGCAAGTCCAGGAACAGCCACAGCACCCACGTGAAGAAGGCCTGCGCCGTGGGCTGGAAGTTGGACAGCCAGTACGAGATGCTCGAGAACACCACGCTGATGAGGAACAGGTACGGCACGCCGATCAAGAAGTTGCTGACGATCAGCTCCGCCGCCCCGTACAGCCCGTTGTGGTGCTCCTTGACGTACTGCAGCCGGTCCTCCAGGAACGCCGGCACGTAAGCCACCGCCATGAAGCTCATGAACGCGGACCCGAAGAAGATGGCGTTGATGAACGGCTGGATGCTTGCTTGGTCCGGGTTGAGGCGCACCCACACCGTGCCCATCATGATGGCCAGGCCGGTGTACATGGCGAGCCGGATGCCGTAGGCCACGACGTCGCGGTAGCTTTTGACGAAGCTGCGGTGCAGGAGCGTCAGCGTCAGGCTGGGCACGCCGGGCCGTCGCTCAACATTGTCGTCAAGTCCCAAATGCCCGCCCTCCTGCTCGGCCGCCATGATCGCCGCGGCCGTATCCTTTGCGCGGCGCGACGTCTGCCACGCGCCCTGCAGCCCCGCGAGCTTCTCCTGCGCGCCCTCCCGATCCGCCGCAAAATCAATATTCACCAAGTCCAGCAGAAACTCCGCCGGATTGATGTACTGCGGGACGGCCGTGCCAACCTCCTCGTAGTGCGCCATGACGTCCCTCACGGGGCCGAAGTAGTGCGTCTTGCCGGCGCTCAGCAGCAGCAGCTTGTCGAACAGGTTGAAGGTCGAGGTCGAGGGCTGGTGGATGGAGCACACGACGATCAGGTTGTTGCGCCGCGCGACCTGGCGCAGGTAGTTGACGACTTCCCAGCTGGCGGCCGAGTCGAGCCCGCTGGTTGGCTCGTCGAGGAACACCACCTTGGGGCTGGTGATGAGCTGGCTGGCCACGCCGACGCGGCGCTTCTGGCCGCCGGAGATGCCCTTGCGGATGGGCGTGCCGATGAGGGTGTTGGCCTGCGAGGTGAGGCCGAAGGACTCGAGGAGGCTGTCGATGCGCAGGGCGCGCTCGTTCTTGGGGAGCGAGCTGGGGTTTGCGTGTTAGTGAGTGCGCCTTAGTGAGTGGTGATCGACGTACCTGGTGCTCGCCAATCGCGATGAGAACTCCAGCGTCTCGCGCACCGTCAGCGATCCGATCAGCGCGTCCTCCTGCTCCACGAAGCACGAGACGTGGCGGAATTCCTCTCTCGAAAGCCTCTCGCCATTGATCAAAACCGAAGCTTCGACGTGGCTCGCATTCGTCGGGCGGCGCGCCAGCACGTTCAGCAGCGTCGTCTTGCCGCATCCCGAAGGGCCCATGAGGGCGCAAATCTCTCCTGTTTCGAATCCTGTCAGCCATTGCGAATCCTTCATGCTGCGAAAACAGCGCACACGCACCCGCCTCGACAATGCCGTCCACATTGTCGACAATGGTCTTGGGTTGCTTCGTCTCGCGGTCCTTGACGGTGACGGTGACGCCCGTCCAGGTCAGCGCCTTGACGGTGGTGTTGAGGAGGTGTTTCTCGGCCTCGGGCCGCTGCTCGGGGTCCATCATTGTGAGTCTGTCTGATTGCTCCGTGAATGAGAGCTGTTCTGTGCCGTTGATCATGTTGCGAGAGGAGGAGAGCTCGTCTGGAGGCTGGGGAAGGCTGCGATAGATATAGAAATGAATCCGCCGTCTGTGACGATTGGCGACCGAATTGGATAAGCGTCGCTCGCTGGCTGACGGCGACACAGCTTGAATCCTGTTGCTATTCTCTGCCCCCAGCTGGCCCTTAGTCGCTGCAGCTGTCGTCTAGCCGGCGGGCTTCTCACTAATCGCAGAACCGCTTTGTCAAGATGCCGTGTCTCAATAAACTCAACCAGCTCGCTAGCGCACCGCCGCCGTTTGCTTTTGTCTGTGTGATGGCGGCGTCTCTTCAGTCGTGGCGGGTTTGTCATCCAGTCGTTGTCGCCGGCGCATTATCGACGGGCAGGTGTGGCTTATATGCCTTTCCCCTTCTCGAACATTCAGCCAGCCCAGCGCGACCCGTTGCTCCCTGGCCGACGCCCATGGTTACGTTTTCGTGTCATGAGTTGCAGTTTTGGCGCGTCCTCCAGCCTGTCGCTGAAGCTCGTTGCCAGCCACGGTGATGCAGTCAGCAATTGGACGCTTCAGCTGGTGCTCAGGGGAGACACAGTTAAGACGGTCTGGACCTGGAGCCCGAGTGGCAGGTGGATCCGCCTCCGCGATGCCCGACCCGGGTGGGGCTTCGGGGACCACCTTCGGGCCGTCGGGCGCTGCTATTGGCTGCGGGCTTCACTCGTGGTCGGCGTCCACTTGTAGGGCTGAGACCACTAACATCGCCGACGTCCCGGGCCCTGCTCTGGGCGATGACGTTGCCCTGAAGCCCGACCTGGGGAGAAGAATCCCCGGAACAGTAATGGGCTGACAATGCTCGCTCGGTGTAGTCGCCGAGATTATTTGGAGGCTGTGTCTGGTATGTGACGTCCCTGATATTGCAATTGCAAATAGCAACGCCCGAGATGCCGCCGCCCGCTCTGGGTCGTCGGGCCAGATGAAAATTCTCCAAGACCCTGCCTGGTTTACACTCCTGACGTAGGGCTATGAGCATGACAAATTACTTGGTTTCGTGAAATTATACTGATGGCTCCATTCTCTAAGATTTGGCAGGAATCAGGTCGTGGTCTAAGTTTGAGTTGAGACCCTTCGGGTGGTCGGCGCTTTCAACACGAAGTCGACTGCAAGTTCAATCCGGCACTCATTTGAACTCAAGTATAGCTTCAGGCACTATGAGGAGAAATTGCGTCCTGTAGACATTTGAAATTCAAAACCTATCCAAGGAGTAGAGAATTGACTGATTGCCGCCGCCATCCCGTGTCCTGATATCATGATTCATAACCTTTAACGCCATGTCCAGCAATCCCACCAGGGTCCAGCTTCCTTCTATATCCTCCCTTGATTCACCAGTACCACTCCACCAGATGTGTCTCTCGTATAGAAAATACATTTCAACGCGTTCGTTCCTGATCCTTGTCGCTACGCGGGCATCCGTATCGTACATCTCGGTCCCTATTTTGTCTGGGCCATCCCATGTTGAATGTTTTCCTCCTAGATCCTTCCTAATTCTGCAAAACACAACTGTAGCAACACTCCGTCCTTTCATGCACGTCATGTCATCAAGCTCGGCATGCCAGGGAGGATCGTTTCGATATCGTTGATGATGGAGTCGTCTGCCGCAATGCTGTCGAGCACCTCGTTCTCAGTTAGACCCAGCCAGTACTGTGGCGTCAGTTGCTGCTGCTTCTTCATCCGATAAATTTCCTGAGCAACGCCCTTGACCTGCCCGCATGCCCGGTCTGCCGAGTTCCAGACTTCCGAGAGCTTGTGCAGGGCCCCAATGTTCAGACGAATCTGCTGGCGGAGATCATCGTCATCGTGTGGAATAAAGAATAGAGCCCATTTGCTGAGGTGGACAATGGACGACAGCGTGATGACACAGGTGAAGAAGTGCGTATGCGAGAGGAGCGGCACACGGTGAGTGACCATCTTGCTAATCTCGTTGGCCGACTGAATGGTGTGCTTGGTGTGTGAGTTGAAGACGTCCCCGGAAGGCACCGCGTGATGCGGTGCGCATGAGGTGACGTCCCGCGTAGCCGACGAATCGAGTTGTGAGTGAGGTTGGTGGAGCAGGATGGACGTGACATGAAGAAGCATATGTGCCTGGAACATCATCTCGTCGAGTCGTCCATCTTTATGGAGGGCATCCCGCTTGGACGCGGGGAGGTGTAATCGCCAATTGGTGAGGAGCGCTTCGATGCGCGCAATGTTCTCATCTTCAGGCCCAAAGATGGGTGGTATCCTCATGAGTCTGCCGAGGTTCCGTGCACAGAGGATGAGATATGCAAAGGACGAGAACTCCCGTTCGTCGCCAGAAAACTCCGAATCCTCCAGGTCTTCAAGATACAGGGGTTGGGGGATGTTCTAGTGCATCCGATTAGGCGAAGGGTATATTGAGGATTGGCGCGCAAGGATGACTTACACCCGAGAAATACTGATACTCTTCGCAAGGCAGTGCGACGTCGCAGGGCACATCGAAGAGGAGAAAGTTAGTCGACCGGTGGACGCCGGCGATCATACCGTCTATCACATAGAGATCCCACCATGTCCGCCTCCAGCTCTCCTCAAGCACTGGCAAGCCACGGCCATGGAGTGTGGCAAAGGCGCGCGTGTTGAGGCCTATCTGGACCGCCATGCGCTCTGCATCGGACAGCACCTCCCTGGCCTTGTCCTGCTGACAATTGCCATCGAGGCCAACGACGAGAACCATGAGGGCCTGGACCAAGAAGCCACATTTGGGGCGGTTGGGTTCGTAGGCGAGCCGACGGGCTTCCTCGTAGAGGCTGGCTCGGGCAGGACCGGCATCGATGTAGAGGGACCCGATCCACCGCATGGCGGCGAGGAGTGGTTCGACGCTGGTCTCCTTGGCCAGCCGAAGCATCGCCTCCTTGGGCAGGACAAACGGATGCGCGGCATGGAAGTAATGGTAAAAGGCGTCGAGGCATCGTTCCGCAGCCGATGGCGCAACCTGGGAGGGCATGGTGACAACGCCGTTCTGGGGGTTGGGGTTGGGGTTGGTCACGGCGAGGCACGGCATATCAGGCGCGCCATTGGTGCAGAGACCGCGAAAGATCTGGACTCCATTGCTGGAGCTGGCATCACCACCAGCAGTGAGGAAGGGCGAATTGGGTCCGGTGTCAGGCAGGACGACGCTGGGGCTGAAGACGGAGGACAGGACCGGGCCTGATGTTGCAGCGGCGGTGGTGGCCGCCAAAAACATCGGGTCGTCGGCGCTTGTGCTTGTCACGCTGGAGTCCTTGGGCGACGACGAGGCATGTCGCTTGTTGGGATTCTGCGCAGTGCCTCGGCGGGGGCCCTTGTAGCCGCGCCGAGAGGCGACGTAGACGCACTCCGAGGCAGAGCTCTGGCAGCGCGAGCAAGGGGTTTGGCCATCGCACTTGAGATGCTTGCCTCGCTGTCGGGTGGTCTCCGTGTTAGTAGAGTCTCAGTCTCAGCCAGAGCCAGGAAACTTACGCAAGCAAGACACGCCGCCGGGACGGACGGTGTCGCAGTCCGGGTCTCAGTCGTGGCCGACGGCGAGGTCTCGGCGTTGGTGTTGAGCAGCTGCGAGTGGTGAGAGCTGGGCGATGCTGAATTCGAGGGTGGGTCGTCGGGGTTGGAGATGCTGTCACCCACGGAGACGTCTTTTGCGCCGGAAGAAGGCATTGGGGAGTAGAAGGCCAGCGGCGCGTCGGTCGCAAAGGCGGCAGACGGCGGAGGATACCAGATGAATTGCGGCTGCTGGGGGAAATACGGCTGCGGCTGGAGGAATTGCTGCTGCTGGTGAGGCGAGTACTGCTGGCGGTAGGGGTGGTGGTGTTGCAAGTGAGGAGAGTAATTGTGGAAGTTTGTAGATGTAGAATACAAACTGTACGGTGGAGGCGGCGATGTCGATGCGCCTCCAGCTCCAGCTCCGGCAAAAGTGGAAGCCCCGGCGGGCGTCGGGGGCGGAATGCGCCTGCCCGTTGCGGCGGCGGTGGAGCGTTGACTTTCACGTTCCCTGGAGCCGCTTCTGGAATTGGAATTGCTCGAATTCCCCTCCATCATCTGGCCGCCACCCCCGGCCTGGACTCTCATGAGATTGTTCGTCGTGTCCACGTGGCTGCCCAATCGAGCGTCTTCCCCGGCGAGAAGTGCGTGAATGCTGCGAGGCAATTGCTGGGGCACCGTTCGGGGGGCTCGGGGCGATCAATGCGGGCTCAATGCCGCCGGGCTCACTGAACAACTGACAGCGGTTGACGTATAGGTGGGTGGTCACGGGCGTCGCAGTGGCTGTCGCTGTCGCTGTGCTGGGGCGTTGCGCTGGATCTCGCTGGCCGACGGACCGATGGAACTGCCTCGATAGTGACTGTGGTGGCCGAGACTCGAGACCGATCAGGGGCTGACAAACCCAGAGCCCGAGACTCGCCGGTGAACGCTGCAATGACGACAAAAGGCCCCGGGGACGTAAGAGAGTATAGAATGGGGCAATCCGCAATATGGTATGTAATTATGATGTGCGTCTGTTTTGGTTGCAACCTGGCCTCTTCCGTCGCAACTCTCAAAAGTCGGGACTCAGCACTCTCAGCGTTAACAGAAGAGACTTGGAAGGCTTCCACCTACTTCCCAAATCGAGGGGACATCTTGGGATCTTAATATCCCCCAGCACGAGCCCGCTGCAACCCAATCATCAGCCCTCCCGTCCGCCCCGTCGACCGGCGTCGTTGCCCTGCCCTGCGCTGGCTGCCACACCCCTGGCGGCGGTTTGAAGCCATCGTCACTACTCACAACCCACGCAGCATCCGGCCTAATTAACCCCGTCAGACGCGAGACTTGGCACCTGCAGCATCGAGCAGGGCTTGCCCAGGCCATCAGCAGCCACTTGCGCGCGCCTAGCGAGAAGCTTGTTCATGGCAGTAGCAAACACTGCCCCGATATCGTTGGAAGCCCCAGGGATTCGCTCATGCCGGGACTGCTTCAGCCCTAACACGACCACCGTCAGGTACTACCGAGCCGGGGTCAACTACGGAGTAGAGCTTCGAAAGCAGTTGAATCCCTGCAAGTGCAACGTGCCAACCAAGGGTCCAGTACCAAACACTCTCCAGATGATCGGCAATGACCGATATCGTGTGCTATTATTCCGAATCGCTTCTATCAAACCCGACTGCTTCTGTGGGGGAGGCAAAGCTCGTCTTAAAGTCCTGTTCAATACCAATCATCTACGAATGAATACCGTCTTTCGGAGGAAATCGCCGGGCTTGGAGAAGGCATACTGCAAGAGGACGGAGCATCGAGCATCTCTGCCGGAGTTACATGTCTCCTTGCATCTATTACCACACTCAAAGACTACTGATGAGCGACAAACCGTTGGTGTGTGAAGATGCAACATGCCAAGCACCGTTCGGCGGTGCCGGCGTCGGCGCTTCAGCCCCGCGGAAAGCCTTTGTCTTGGGAGAAACAGAAAGGCGGAGTTGTGTGTGAGTGGTCCTGCATCTGTCACTCGCAGCAGCCGTGTTGCAAGATTGTAACGGCGGCTCTTGTGAGGCACAAGCCCCCGGACCGCGGCTTACAGGACCAGGGCTGTTGTGGAAGCGGGCATAATTATCCTGTCTCGACTCGCTGCTTGTGATGGGTGGAGGGTTGTGAATAGTGACGGGACGGTTCTCAGCCACAAACCAGCATCAGAGGCCTCAAAAGCCACGCGATTGCTCTCCAGTCGGCTATTAGCTGCTAACCCAAGGACGACGGTCCAGACGGTACGTACTGTCACCGCCATTACGGCTCTTGCCGGTCGGTTCTCACACCTTCCGACTGCCTAATGCACTGCGCATTTTAGATTTCAGCCGCTGAACGGGAATTCTGGGCTGTGACTGGACGGGCTGCTGTCTCAAGCGAGATGCTGTCATCATCATATCTGCTGGGCTGACGGGGCTGCATGGACTTGTCTGCACCGGATGACACTATCGAGTGTCCGGCCCTGACAACCCGTCACGAGGACCAAGGCGATGCAGTTTGACCGTTCTATGCCACTCAAAATGGCGGCAAGCCTGTCAATGCACTTTGGTCAGATGGAAGACGCTGCGTCCATGCGCTGTCGTTCCTCCAAGGTTCTTCCTGGTGAGATAGTTAACATCAGAGAACCATCACGACGCCAACAAACCCCACCTCGCGTACACCAGCGAGTAGGCTCGCAAATGTCTTCCTCTCCTGCGTCTGACAAAGTCTCTGTCAAGGCAGCCGTATTATTAGAGCTGCGCAGCGGCAACGTCTTGGCTAGACAGAGTTGAGGCCCCGGCTCGGAATCTCCGCATGCGCTGTAACATGGGGTTTTGGACGCCAACTTCATTGGGTGGAATTTGTTCCGCGGTTCCTCCTGCATGAGAGGCTATCTGGTAGTGATCCAGAACAGCGGTCTGCTTAACTATTTTCTTCCCTGCAACTTGCAGCTCGCTTGCAGACAGACTAGGAAGTTCCACGCAAAGACTGCAGAGCTTGGTTTGACGTGCTTTTGCAGTTTGTTGAGGCCATGGACGCCATCATCAACAACTGGTCGTTGCAAGTGAGCGGACCTGGCGCAGTCCAACTCGTCGAGATGCTTACACTGTCTTGGCTCGGTGCTCTCCGTCTCCGTGAAGTCAGAGGAGAGAAATTTTCCTGCGCTGTTGAGGTCCAATCAGGTTTGTTCCAGGCAGCAGAATTCTCGGTTGAGCAGGGAAAAGGCGCGCGGCCTAGGCTCACCACAGGTCAGATCTCTAGTCCAGGCACGTGAAATGACTCGGCATACGCAAAGGAGAAATTTCCTCCACTACGATCTCATCCCATTTTCAAATCGGAGGTTCAACGGCAAGTCACTATGTACGCCTTGTATAAAGCCTCAGTAGATGTTCATGGTTGCACTTGAAGCTCATGGCCGAAAATTGCTTCCCCTTCAAGCATGACGATGTTTCAACCCTTCCAAGTGCCGCTTACAGATTGAGGTCTCAACAGTTAACTCTAAAATCCAGCTGTACTGGTGGTAAAAGACGCCAAATCATAATTAATACGAGATCGACAGGGCCGTTATCCAGGCTAGGGTTCGCACCGAAATCCGGGTTAATTCCCCATGAAGCCACCGGCCGTGTCTGGCATTCCAGTGTCCACGACAGGGTCCAGCATTTGGTGGCGAATGGACGGACCACAGCAAGCACTTACTAAGGAGGGCTATTTTTGGACTCTTGTAGGGCTGGCTTGGCAGACGTGATCTACGAGGGTCTTTTTGGAGCAATTGAAGAGGTTTGACAGCCAAGAAGGAGGTCTACGTTAGAATAGGCGTTGATGCACAGAGTATTGTCTACTGTAATATTGTAACGCTGTCACATTGTGTTGTTATGAGGGATTATATGGGGCGCTCATGACATCAAATGAACATCATCGACTGTACAACAACAACAACTGTATTATCAATCTTATAAGGGACTCATATAAAACTCGGTATCCAAAGCATCTATCCCCCGTCTCGGGTCTTCAATCCCCAAACCACCAATTCATGGTATCATGGCACTAGTGCAGGGTAGCCCAGACAGGCCGCCCACGTGTGAAGGTGCTCGCCTCTAAGCGGGCCGTTCCCAGGACGAAACTCCAGAATTCGAATGGAAACAAAACGTGCAAGTCAATTGGGCGTGACATTTCGTGGTCGTTGCGCGGGTGCTCGCTCGCTTAGCAGCAGCACTCAAGGCACTCGAAGCAGCACAGGCCGGCGCAGATGCCACAGCAGATGGCCTGGAAAGAACGTGTTAGTCGGAGTCGCGAGATAGTAGTTGTCGCTGAAAAAGCGTGGCTGGGGGGAAGCTTACACCGCCGTCGCCGTCACCACCGCGCATGCTGACGTCTGTGGTCATGGCCTCAGTAGGGCGCTGAATGGGCATGCGTGTTAGCCATGATACTCGGAAATCGGGGAGGCTGGCCGCCGCGCAACGTGAGGTCCTTGTTGCACTATCCAGCTGTTGGGAAACCCGCTGGAACTTACCGGCTGCTCGGCGCTCACTCGGCGCGCCGCATCCTCGGGGTGAGCCATGGGGACGGGCTCCTGGGGCATTTGCTGCGGGACAGGGGCGGAAGAAGGCATGGTGGTGATGGACTGGAACTTCTAGCGACGGCTGGAAACGCAATTGAAGTGTTCGAAGGCGACGGCTGCAACGAGCGAGAGGAGAGATAATGGATGGTAGCGAGAGATTGTTGGGGGAGATGGAGGGGGACAGGGTCGCATTTAATAAAGCTGCGAGTTTGGGTCTAAACTCTGACGCTCACCATGTACATCCCGGTACTTGAGCTATCGAGAGCAAAACATGGCAACAAGCCACGCATCTCAGCTGTCAAAGAGTGCGAATCGCCAGCGTGCGGCGGCCACTGGACCCTTGGAGACCCTTGGAGACCCTAACATGCAGGGCCAAGTGGGCTTTCCCGCAGGCCTGATGACCGGAAGATGTGCCGTGACTTGCGAAGGGGGTCAGCAGGGCGCTGGAGGGGAGGTACTTGCTGGTACCGATGGAACTGGAACTCGTGGGCGCGTTCGTATTGTTCGTGGCTCATTCATCGCCAGCCACTGCGCCGAAAGCACGTACTGTGTGCCAAAGACGGCGCTTTTCCAGAACTCCATCCGCAGTGCGCCACGGCGTTCTCCATGAAGGAGGCTGAGACGAGGCGCGAAATATCCCGGGACTGGGCCCGATGGATGCTGGTTGGACCGTTCGCAATTGCCGTCGGATGTGGAGGCTCGGGATATTTGATTCTAGATGCTGGACTCTGTCTGTTTGGAGACGTGGCCCAGCAAGGCTGTTCAAAGACGGGACATGACTGGGTTGGCAAAAATAGAACCTGGCCTTTAACGGGAGTCTATTTGAACCTTGTTCAAGGGCTTGGAACTCTGAGCTTGTTCTAGAAGACGGAGGCTGTCATTCTGGAATGCCGATGAGAGTCTGTATAAGCCCTTGAATCATAGGCTCAACAAGACTACCAAGTCTCGCACGCTGCCCTATCCATCATGGTGGACGAACGCTGGAGCGAGAGCGACCGCCGATCGGCATCTCCGTGTCCGTTGGTCGGACATGGCAGCAGATCTGCAGCAGTATTGCATCTCACCGCAGCGAATGCGCTCCGCCTCACTATTACGTTGGGCTACGGGCTTTGCGAGAAGTCCACCTCGGGATATACGCGTTAAATATCCCTGCTGACTTGGGGGCTTCTACTTGTACAATCGAGAGTCACGCGGATTTCTGCCCGGCGCGGAACCACAAGGCTGAGTGTCTCAAGTTCAGTCAATTCGTGATCAAGGCGCGATGCATGAACTCCCTATAAGCCTGTTGATAAGGAGGATTTGGACCTGGGGAGAGATGACGTCGGGGTCCTCTGCGCCCCTTAGCAGCCGCCGCGCGCCCGTTTGCGCTGTGGGGATTAACCGGCAATTCCCCGGGCTCCCGTTTTGAAACGTTCAACGTGGAGCGTCTCGGGAGGCTGAGCAGCCCGCCAGCCCAGGCATGCACTTGGAACCAACCAAAACACCAAGGCCTGATCTTCAACGTCGCCAACTGGCGATTTGCCTGGCACACGCACGACACGATGCCCCCGCTGTGACACCCGAGTCCGCTCTGCTGTGTCTTTGAAGCCCCGTTCTTCAATGACTTCGTCGCCGAATCCCGCTGCCGTTCCTTGACCGACTCCACGTCCATCTGCCTGTCCGTCTGTCTGCTATACTCCGAACCCCCCTTCGATCTAACGCCCTCCCTGGCCTGGGCCGCCTCCGCCCTGCCCTACCCGACGATCTTCCGCCAAACTGCTCCCGAAGTTGCATATAGAGACGCTGCATCAACATGGCTTCCTACGGCCACCACTCGTCCTCGCATTCGGCTCCTCCCCATGCCGCCTATGGCCCCCCCATGGCGGCCCCGGGTGTGGCCGCTCCCGCCGGGACCTTCGCCGCGGGCACCAAGATCCAGGTCGGCAACCACCGGGTCGTCATCCAGAAGTACCTCTCCGAAGGTGGCTTCGCCCATGTCTACCTCGTGAAGATGCCGAAGCCCGTCGATGGCACCGACCTGGCTGTCCTAAAGCGCGTCGCCGTGCCTGATAAGGAGGCTTTGCGGGGCATGCGGACAGAAGTCGAGACGATGAAGCGCCTTAAGGGGCACCGGCCGATTGTCACGTATATCGATTCGCACGCGTCTGAGCTTCAGGGTGGCGGGTATGAGGTGTTCCTGCTCATGGAGTTCTGCAATGGGGGCGGCCTGATCGACTTCATGAACACCCGGCTGCAACATCGTCTGACCGAGCCCGAGATCTTGAACATCTTCACCGACATCGTTGAGGGCGTTGCCTGCATGCACTACCTCAAACCGCCACTGCTACATCGAGACTTGAAGGTCGAGAACGTTCTCATCAACCAGAAAGGCAGCTCGAAGCGATTTAAGTTATGTGATTTTGGCTCGGCTGCACCGCCCCGTCCAGCGCCCACTACGGTCGTCGAGTGCCGCCTGATGGACGAAGATGTCCAGAAGCACACAACGCTGCAATACCGAAGCCCAGAGATGATTGATGTATATCGAAAACAACCCCTGAATGAGAAGTCGGACATCTGGGCTCTGGGTGTTTTGCTCTACAAGCTCTGCTACTACACCACTCCTTTCGAGGACCAGGGACAATTGGCCATCCTCAATGCTAGCTACCGATTCCCCAGCCACCCTGTGTTTTCTGACCGTCTGAAAAAGCTTATTGGTATGTTTGACCAGTCGTCTTTATACTGCTTCTACTGACCGGGCCTAGCCTCCATGTTGAAAGAGAACATGCAATCTAGACCTAACATTTACCAAGTCTTGAAGGAGGGCTGCGCGATGCAAGGGCGGGAGGTGCCGATTCCTGATGTAAGATGATTTCCACTTCTTGATGTAGGAAGATACTGACGCCATTTCGAGATTTACGCTGGGCGACCTTCTTCCTCGCTGAATAGCAAAGAGAAGCCACCCTCGCGAGACCAGCAACAGGCTCCTCCGGTCGTTGGCGCTGTCTTTTCAAAAGCCGCGCCCCAAGCAGAAGTTATCCCAGAGGTCAAACCGATGAGGCGAGGCCGCCCTACAGCTCCCCAGGCCCAAGCCAAGACCCAAGCCAAGCAAGCCCAGCCGTCACCTGCCAGGAGGACGGACGGCGACCCTTTTGCTGCATTAGATTCGAAATCAGCCAAACAGAGCGCGAGCGAAGTCGACGAGCTTTCATCACGATTCCCTACGCTGGACCAGTTCGCTCTGCTCCATGATCAGGGCGCCAACTTCGACTTTGACAATGTTACGTCCGCTTCACAACCTCGACCTAGCTCGGACCTCAATCAGAGAGTAACAGAGAAGCTCGCGGATGACGCATTCGCATTACCAAAAACAGCTTCACACAGTGTGAGGGGACCCTCTTCAAGACCTCACTCGGTGACTCCAGTTGCGCACGAACAGCAAGTTCTGTCCCCGCCGGCTGAGACTTTGACCAAGGTCGCATCGGCTCCTGGAAATCAAGAGGTGAGCCGGGCGCAGGCTATCATAAGCAAAAATCCGGAACTTCAGGCCATCTCCCAACCCACTTCGAGATATGTATCTACTGGCACGATGACATCAAGCCCGCCTCTCGAACCCTACAGGGGCCTCGATAGGAGCACACAGCGTACTTCGACGGACTATTCTCGTTCTGCGAGCATGCCAAGACAGCCCGAGAAGACTGTGCCGCAATGGAACGCGGAGGAGCCACGGCCCAGTCTCAAGACGAGAGTGTCGTCTTTCCAGCCGCATGCGCGCCAACCGTCGTCATCAAGACCATCTCTCGAGGGCGGTCGACCCCGTGTTGACCTGCTGGAACCTTCAGCTCGCCCGACCCCGTCCTCTTCCCGGCCCCGACCTGCAAGCACAAACTTGGAATCTACGACGCTAGATTTCTTGCGCGAGAGGGAGTCGTCGCGCCCACCAAGCGGTCCTACGCAACCCTCGCCTCAACCCGTTGCCCAAAATCCGTCACCGAACTTGGAGGCTTTGGACAACGAGGATCTCCGCCTTGCGTCAAGCGACATGGATTTCTTGAGAAGCATGGAGGAATCAGACAAGGGAAAATCAAGCAAGCGATCAAGTCTTACTTCATTAACGGGCAACAAGAACATCCTGGCAGGCAAGTTTGGGGATGCTTTCAAACGTTTCGAGGGGAGCCCCCCTTCAACCACCCAGACCAGTGGCAGGGCCCCATCCCCGCGAAAGGACATCGGGCGTCGTGATTTGACACCGATTGCTGGCTCCGAGGCAACTGATGGCCGTAGTGACGACGGGCATGTACATGACGACGACGATATGTCCCCCGAAATGCGCCGAGAGATGGAGCGATTGAAGTTGGAGGAGGAGGAGCAACGAGTTGCTGCAGCCCAGGCGGAGTATCGGAAACGAGTCGCCGAAGGCTCGTCCACTGGACCTACGCCGTTGCCAAAGAGCATTGGAGGGGTGTCTCGTGCAGTCAGCATACAGAACCGCGTGCAGAGTCTCCTGAATGAGGGACAGCAACAATCGTCTCAAGTTCAAAGAACTGCCCAAGGTTATGGAAAGTACACGGACAGCCCAGATGCTCCGAACAGGGCCGATACCATGGTGCCCAAGATCCCACGGAAGCCCCTGAATATCTCTAAGACCCGCACTGAACCACCTACTCAATCGAGAGGGGCGAATAGCAATGGTCAATACGGATCATCTTCAGCACCCCCAGCCAAAGGACCTGCGAGACCTCCTGCTCCAAAGAAGCCGATGCATCTGAACAGCATACCTACTGGAGGCCGACCTGCGTCGCCGAGGAAAGCACCAGCCACTGAAAAGTACCTGGCTGCGGATCTTCCTGGGCAGCCGGTTTTAGAGATGAGCGAGAAAGAGAGGGACGACTACATCCAGGACTTCACGAAGCGTTTCCCTAGTCTGGGAACGATCGAAATGGTGGAGCGGGACATTGAAGCCGGATCAGGGCGATAGTTATCGACGAGGATGCCTAGAAGGCGCAGAGGAGACATATATGTGGTTGGAAGCGCACGTTTGAATACAATCAAGCATTTAGCATTTGGAAATGCATACCTACCAATGTATTCGTTCATATTGATTTGTTCCGCCGTCTTGATCTGGGGTCTGCTCTTGAGTGTCGGGATGGTGGGGTTATGCAGAAAACGAGGCGATCTTATCTTATCGGCCAGCTCCCCAAAACTTTTTTTTCTTGGATAGCAGCGGCTCGTGCTTCTATCTTGACCTCATACATCAAATAGAAGCACAACACAATGGCAAAACGCAAGAGATCAGCGGCGCCTGCGAGCGAGCCGAGCGAACCTGCTCCCAAAGCAGCCCCCCCGAAGAAGGTCAAGGCGAATGGCTCCAGCAAAGCGAAAACAGCGTCCAAACCGACAAAAACACCAGAGACACAGACACCGATAGTCCCCGAAACGATACAGATAGTGGTGGGGTCCTACGACCGAGTTCTGCACGGCTTGACGGCGAGCGTGCAGGCTGAAGACAAGATCGACTTTGCGGATACGTTTCTGTTCAATGCGCACACGTCGGCGATCCGGTGCGTGGCCGTCTCGCCGGTATCAGAGCCTGTGCTCGGGCAGACGCAGAAGGTGATGCTGGCTTCAGGCAGCACCGATGAGCGCATCAACGTCTACAACCTCTCAGCGCATCCACCGAGTCGGCGCGATCAGGATATGCTAGCTAAGGTTGCGCCACGACCAATTCTGGAGAACCGCAAGAACCGCGAGGTCGGCACGCTGCTGCACCACTCGTCGACTGTCACATCACTGCGATTCCCAACTCGATCCAAACTGCTGTCGGCGAGCGAGGACTCAACGATTGCTGTGACACGTACTCGTGACTGGTCGCTGTTGAGCAACATCAAGGCACCCATCGCGAAGGCGCAGGGTCGGCCGAGCGGCGACACTGCAGCTTTCGGAGCCACGCCCTCGGGCGTCAACGACTTCGCGATTCATCCGAGCATGAAGCTGATGATTAGCGTGAGCAAGGGCGAGCGCGCCATGCGGCTGTGGAATCTGGTGACGGGCAAGAAGGCGGGCGTGCTCAACTTCTCGCGCGAGATGCTACAGGAGGTGGGCGAGGGGAGACACTCAACAGGCGAGGGACGCCGGGTGGTCTGGGGCACTGCGGACGGGGCGGATGAGTTTGCCGTGGGCTTCGAGCGCGATGTGGTGGTGTTTGGCATGGACAGCGTGCCCAAATGCAGAGTGCTGGGTGTTTCGGCGCGGACCAAGGTGCACCAGTTCACGTACTTGACGCTGGACGAGGAGACCGACGAGACGCTGCTGGCGGTGGCGACGGAGGACGGGCGCATCGTCTTCGCATCAACCAAGACGGAGCATCTCACGGCCCCCGCGACGGCTGCGACAGAGGCCGGCAAATCGGCGGCGACGCTGCCCTCGGCCAAGGTGGTGGGTCACATCGGCGGCAAGGAGGGCGGCGTGCAGGGCCGGATTAAGGACTTCGCGGTGCTGATGAGCGCGGCCAACAAGGGGCGGCTCTACGTGGCGGGCGGGAGCAGCGATGGCAGGATCCGGGTGTGGACGGTAACGCGGGATGAGCTGCGGCGGGCAATGGAGGGTGCGGAGGAGGGCCCGATGGGGAAGCTGTTGGGGACGTATGAGACGCAGAACAGAGTCACATGCATGGCGGCGTTTATGATGATACCCCGGCCTGAGGGAGCGGAGGACAGTGAGGAGGAGGATGATGATGAGAGTGAGAGGGAGAGTGAGAGCGAGAGCGACGATGAGTAAGAGTGTATATCACGGATCTTGGAGTTGAGTGGGAAACAGGCAGATTGAAAACATCTGTTCAAAAGCATATAGACAGATACTCATGGAATCTACTTTCAAGCTAAGCGCTGAGAATTCTCCCTCATGAGAGCCCAATCTCATCGGACATTTCCCCTCGTGTTGTTTTGGGGCAGCTGCAGCTCCAGCGCCTCCATCCCCACCACCCACATCATCATGTTGCAGCATCACATGTCATTCCTCTCTCGCATCAGCGCATCAATTGGCACTCTGCCGCACAGCTGCATGACTCCTCAGCTCCATCGCCAGCCTGAGCCCAACACTCGTCGCGCAGAAACCCTCAACAATTCGCATTGTGCTGATCGCCGCGCCGCGCGCCCAGCCAGCCAGCCAACCAACCGCAGCGCCGCCAATTGCTGCTTGTGACCTCCAGCGCGGGGACCCTGCAAAATCGGAATCCAGCCCAGAGATCGGCGGGGCCTAGAGCTTCCCAGCTGCCGTTAGGGCGCTGCTGAATTCCCCCCGTTTTCTGGGGTTGAGAGCCCTGTTTTTCTTTTTCCCGCCCGCGCTAGCTGCTCACTAAGACCCCCGGGCGACTGGTCACTTGATGAGCATGTGAAGAACGAGATTGAACTGAACTACTCGACAGCCCTCTTCTTACCCCATCTGTACTGCAGCATCCCCATTGCGGCTTCCTCAGCTGGAACCTGCCCATCGACACGCGTGGCACGTGGTCAATGGGTTGCTTCCTCGAACTCGACTGTGCCCCCCTCTGCGACTCTCTTCTCCTCTCCTTACACATTCCGTTTTTCCATCCCATCATCGTTATTTCTGGGCTGTCAATCCCTGTTCATCGTAAGCCCAAACCTTGTTGCTCGCACGGAGTACGAACACGAGGTACCCTCCCTGCTCTGCGCCCAGTGTGCGATCGATCTGGGTTTGCTCTGCTATTGTCAACCCAAACGGGCGGCGAGGCTAGAAGCTCTGCGAGACGAGAAGAGGGCGCTTTGCTGGAACGTGAGACTCGGGTTGTTCCACCCGGTGGCTGCGTTGCATCCGTTTCGAGGCCATTGCATTGGATCTGCGTTGCCCAGGAAGTGAAACCCTGTATCGTGGCGCCTCCCAGTCGCTTCTCGTTTCCCGACCCTCGAGAGACTTGGGTGCGTGCCTCTTCTTTCTCTTGATCCTTTGCAATTCGTGCATTGCTGGGCTGGTTGTTCTCTGACTCGTTCGCAGCTCATTCGTTCGGATTGACCTCTTCTCGATCGCCCCAACCAGAGCTCTCCCCAACACAAATACCAGTAGCAACACCAACAGCGACACCGACCGCAATTATGTCTGACAGCGACGGCCCTCCTCTTTTGCGGCCGATTCCTCGCCGTCCCTTCGATCTCAACCTCACCTCAGCTACACCACCCGACGACTCGTCCCCCGCGACTCCCGCGCTCGCCGAACCCGTGAATCCGGACTTCCTCAACCCAACTCCCGAACCATCCGCGTCCGCTCTTCCTCGACCACAGTCATATATGAACCTGACGACGTCGACGCTCTTCGGAATCTTCTCGGACGCCTCAAATACCACTCGAGGTCGTTTCAGCGACCCTCTGGAGAGTGATACGCCATGGGGGACGGGCGCCCAGACACCTATCCGGCGGCCCAGCATTGACGAGGCCACATATGAGCTCTTGCGAGACCGCGCACACCTTGTGAGACACCGGACTTCGTTTCGACCGGTAGAGCCGGCTCCGCCGTCCTCGGCCTCCAGCAACGTGATATTATCACTGGTCTGGAAGGGTATCCTTCTATTCCTCCTGGGTGTAGGTTATGGTACCATTGTTACGGCGCGGTTCTCCTCTCGCCCTGGCGCAAAGGGCGTTGTTCGCGAGCGAGGATATAACGAGGCCCATCTTCTTTTCTGGGGTGTCGCGGGAGTCGTCCTTGGGTCGTTACTGCCATGGTTTGACCGAAAATGGGGGTCTGCGTTTGGTGAAGACGAGGAAGCGGAGGAGGTTGTGGTTAAAAAGGATGGCGTCTCAAGTGAAGACGAGAACCCCAACACCGACTGGGCGCTCGTGATGCGCGCCATCGGGGCGTTTGTTGGCATTGTCTTTGCCATTGTGAGTTCTTCCCGGCGACTGGCGTCCAATCCGAAATACCTTGGCCTTCCATTACTGACCTGCACTCGCAGCGCAAAGTGGCCTGGGCGTCCACCCTCCAGCTCTCCCTTACGCTCGCTCTCGCCAACCCGCTGCTCTGGTGGCTCATAGATCGATCCAAGCCTGGTTTGGTCCTGTCTACCGCCGTTGGCCTCACTGGCTCCGCCTTCCTTCTCGGCGTTAATCCAGAGATGATGCCCGTCCCGGCCGCCAGCCCGTTCCGCAGTAACGCCTCGTCGACGCGGCCAAGCCCTTCGGACGATGGCCTGGATCTCGGCGCCCTGGCCCACCCAGAGATGTTGGAGAAGGGCGTCTGGATGCTTAGCGTGCTGTTCTGCAGCTGTCTCTGCTTCGGCAACATTGGCCGTCGGTTGACGTCAGGGAAGACTGCCGCAGCGAAGGGTCGGTGGGCGGGTGTCAGATGATGAACCCTTTTTGTAGCATGTTTGTGGATACGAAGCGTGTCTTGCTAAAAGCAGGCGGTTGGAATATGAAGCGTGTTATCTGCAGACCATGTGGTTACAACGTTGGATACCTCGATGAAGACTGTGTGTATGTCGCTGAAGATGGATCTCTGTAAGACGATGGCTGGTAGCATTGTACGGACTTATATCTCGAAATTTCCTTCTCCATTTGGATATTCGGTCAGACCAGGTCAGGTCAGGTCAGGTCAGGTTGGGTCAGGTGATGGTCATGGTCAAGGCTAGGGTGCCGGACATGGTAACAAGGGCCAGGGATACATCGGCGGGATCTGGACGGACAAGGCATCATGAGTTCCAGGTAGGCGGAACAGTCAGCAAGACAGACAGATAGCAGTGGCACAAGGATGTAGGAACAATCTTTGGCGGTCCTGAAAATTTCTTGATTTCCTTATGGGGGGTTCTTGGGGCTGGGTTCCGTGATTGAATGACTTTACGTTGGGATATTGGGAATGAATGACAACTCGAAGATTCGAGGGCCCTGACCGGTGTCTCTGTGTGTGCTCGTGAGGGTGTGGGCGAGAGGGAGATGTGCGTGTGTGTGTATGCGCGTGTGGCATGTGGCATCCCACTCCCTCTGAATTTTTGAATCCGATGACGCTTGTATACTTGGGCCGGGATGGTGTTGCCCCCATTCCGATCCAAGTCCAAATAAGAAAGGTCCTACTTTTCTCCCCAGGACAATCCTGTCATCCCATCTCTTCACATTCGTGTTATCAGATCGGCGATGTCACTACGAAGAGCTTCGCTTGACGGCCTCGACGACAGCCTTGGACGCGTTGCGGATGTGGTCGCCGAAGTCGACCTGCGAGAGGCCGAGCATGACGAGCATGCGAGGCTCCCGGATCATTTCGTCGACGGTGTAGGCACGGGTGCAGACGTCCTGGAACGAGAGAACGGCGGATTCATTGGGCGAGGCGGCTATCAAGAGTTAGATATGGTACACACAAACGACACAAGCAAAGAGAACATGGAGATGCCAATATCATGGCTAATAATGGTAGGTAGGTTAGGGTAGCGGCTAGCGATCTCATGGAGAGCCATGGTTAACGGGTGGGGCTTGGGCAGGAAGAGCTCACCTCCCGAGTTCCTGGGAATCTGGTCGGGCCACTGGAGAGGCTTGCCCTCGCGGATGTTGTCCAGCTCAGTCATGATGTATTTAGTCCGGGTAACAAAGTCCCAGACATGGAAGAGTCCACGGTTCGATTGTGCGGGGCGTCCAGGCACCCATTCGGGGTGTGCTTCAAAGGCGGCAATGAGCTGTGTGAGCTTGGCGGTGATGTCGTCGCGCACGTCCTTAGACGGCAGCTCCTTAGGGGCACCCATCATGCTCTGCGCGAAGGCAGCGAGCATACCGGCGGGCATCGGCGTGGAAGGCATGCTGGCTAGTTTGCTTGTTTGGTGGGTGAGAAGCGACGAGGTGGGAAAGTGTTCGCGTGAGCTTCCGGCACGTTGGCTGTGGTGGCGGGGTGAGGAGAGAAAGTTTCGGTCGTTGTACAGTCTCGAGCGTTCTCGTTGATCAGGAAACTCCCCCACAGTGCAGGGTAGACTAAGCACCTATACGAACATGCATGGGTTCTCAACTGTGTTCGGGGACGAGACAGTCGAGGCCATTCGCGGTGGATTGACAAGTTGTAAACCCTTGCCAAGGGGACCTGCTAGTTAGTCTGTCCGGCAGCCATCCAGACCCAGGAGTTCCGGCTAGGAACGCGGATGCAGAGCCAAACGCGGCATGGAGAGACCAAGGGAAACAAGCTTCCAAGGGAGACGGCGCAGGGTCCTCCTGGAAGCCGACGGAAGTCCCTTGCTGGACCATTGATTGCACAACTCGAGTCGCCTCGTGCTGAGCTTTGTCTGGATCCAATAGACGACCCGAGCTTGTGTGGGGTTCGAGAAGAGGCGGCGCAGGGCTTATTCGGTGGCAGCTTGATCAACACTTTGCTTGTGATCCATGATGCAGGGGGGCAAAGCTTCAGGCTCTCCTGCTTAGTCGAAGCTCACTCTCAGCTTTCTCTTTGTTTGGAAAGTTGCTTCAACGTCCTGGCTGCGGAATCTGTCGTCTCCATGACAAGTCGAAGGGCGGATGTCTCCCATGACTAGCCCCAAGACAGCAATGTCATGTGTCTGGGCGCGTCCATCTCCCGGGTCCCTGGGCTTTGAATGGACTAAAAAGTCTGGCTCGTTGAGACTTTGCTGCTTACCCTCTTGCTGACTGACCCTGAATCTCGATGTCCTCCGCTCCATGACGGGCATCTCCCTGACAGTTAGCGTAGCATGTGGCTTAAGACAGATCCACCTCTTGTAGGAAGGCTCGTCGCCTTGTGGGAAACGGAAACTGGTATTTTTACGGTCTCGAAACGGAGGCATTACCATTAGCATTCACACGCTTTTCACGACACGACACTGTCAAACTCACCAAAGAAAACCATGGATCTGGTGAAGTTTGGCCAGCAGAGTTACCGGAATCAAATGGAGCGTGATAGGATACCCAGGATACCACTCCCAGATCACTCCTGTGAAAGAGCCGTCTAAACAGGTGGGATGATACAGAATCGATCCGAGTCAGAAGAACTTGAATTTAGCAGATGATGATGATGATGGAGATGGAGAGGATGCCTGATTCAAGTTTTTCTTCGTCCCTCGATTCAGATGAGGTGGAAGGTGCGGCTCATTACGGCAAGACTTACACAACTCGAGGAGGCAAGGTAGTCGAGTGTCCTTGGCTCCTTCCCAAAGCCAGCAGCCCCGACTCCTACCAAAAACGTCGAAATCAGACCTTCTCCATCACATCTCGATCCAACATCTGCCAAATTGCATCCTTCAATTGAATTGAAGGCCTGAAGACAAGACCGTAAGAAACGGCAAACAACATTCCCCCTTCCGTTCCGAAAATAGCGGCTCTCATCTTAGATCGACATGCGCTTGTCTCGTGCGAGCGCTGCCCCGAGCTTCGTCGATGACGCCAACGACTTCTTGTCCATCCCCCGGCTGGCCAGTCTTCCGCGCTCTCCAACCGCAAAGGGCTTCACCCGCCGATGTTCGCAAAGTCGCTGTGACTCCAGATCGCCCGTTCACCTCGCGATCGTTGCTTGGCCTTGCTTCCGTCTGACAGCTCGAGCATCCCTTCCCGGGACCCCTTGACTATGCGATCCAGCCCAGCATAAGTCGCCAGGGTCCAAGTAGCTGGTAGGTACTCTTGACTTTTGACAGCGACAGATCCAAATCTTCACAGCATTAATTGGATCCATTGCTTCGTCTTTCCGTGCAAGGTAAGCCGGGTCTGCCCCGAGTGTCGTTGCTCGACCATGTGTGGCTGCAAACGATGGGTGGCTTGGGTCTCGACAATTCATGGCTAATAGTGTCATGGAAAGGTTGCGCTCAAAACGTGTTTTCCACCTTTTCTTGTCACTCAGCAGTACTGTCTCTTCAACGGTACCCCATCAGCAGGCCGCTGGTTGGTGGACCAGCCACGATCCAAGAGCCCGTCATGACTTAATTCCTGGGTCAGGGTCCAAGCCAACGACCTCTTTAGAGGGCCCCAGGTATCCAGTACTTCCCGGCGACCAACCGCCACCAAGCCCGCGCCAGAACGCAATCAATGACTCCAGCGCCTCGCGTGTGTTGGATCTAGCAGCGCGTGCCTGCAGAGGGATACCGGGATTGGTAAGAGACCGGACTGTATGACGATCTCTGCTCTCGAGCTTCAAGGCCCGGTCCGAATCAGCTGCGTCTCTTATTTGTAGGTCGCAGACCCCCAATTGCGCTCGCTTGCTTGCGCTCATCGGCTCTTGGACCCTCTAAATTGTCGTCCTGCAACCACTAGTCCGATGTCCCTCAACTCTTCATCCGCATCCTGCAGCACCTCCTTGCTATCCAGCAGTCCGGATTAGTGCCATCTTGGTTTGAGGAAGAAGAGAAGAAGCTGTCGCGCATTGGACCGTGCTGGACTCACATCCATGTGCTTGCTACAACCGCCATCCCGCGCTGTCAATCCGCCTCGTTGCTGCTACCCCATACATCATCGAGGGGCAGATATCGCAACGCTCCGAACCGCCGGCTATTGAGACCCTCACCGAAACGTATCGACACACAACGCCGATTGTCTCCCAACGCTCTCTAGGCGTTCATGTCAGCCGCCAGCCAGACGCAGGGAGCTGCGACGAGCCTCCCTCCAGATTCCGAAGGGCCCCGAGACAGACAGACAGGTCATTACAACCCAGACCCCAGGCGCACTCCCCCGAAACCGACCACCGTCCGCGATATCGTCCGTCTTTTCCAATGCCGAATATGCTCGTTTCCCCTCCGAGAGCCTTTGAGACTGCCTTGCGGTAAAAGCATATGCAAACAATGTGTCCCTGAGACGCATGTACGTAGCAATATCACATACCCGGCGATTCCCGATAGATTGCAGGGCTTTCAATGTCCCTTCGCCGACTGCGGTAAAGACCACGCTGTAAAAGACTGCAGTGTAGACGTTATTCTGAATAAGGCGTCGGAATACATAAGACAAGAGATCGAACGGGGAAAATCGGACACAGCGTATTCGAATCTGTCGACACACATCGTGACGGTGAGCCCAGATGTCTGGACGGTCGCCGGCGTGCCGTCCCTGAAGAGTGAGGAGAATGCGCCACGGGCGATAAAAGGAGGGAAACTTGTTGCGACATATTCTTTGGCAGATGAGGGCGAACTGCCTTACAGCGACGATGTACGCTATGAGGACGAAGGCGCATCGCGCGGCGAGGACTCCTTGATGTTCGATGACATGGATGTCCTCAAAAAGGCTCAGGAGGCGACGCGACCCGAGATGGACTGTCAAGTATGTTACTCCCTCTACTACGACCCCCTCACAACAGAATGTGGACATACATTTTGTCGGTCCTGTCTTCATCGCATCCTCGACCACTCGCCATATTGTCCGGTCTGTCGACGAATCTTGGCAATAAGCCCCCTACTGGATCGAAGCTCGAGTCCCTCAAACGATGCGCTGCTCAAGATAATCGAGACATTTTGGCTGGACGAGATTTTGGAACGAAAGAATACTCTTGAGGCGGAGTACGCGAATCAACAAGAGGAGTTTGGCAGCCCCCTTTTCGTCTGCACTTTGGCGTTTCCCCATATGCCGACATTTCTTCACATCTTTGAGCCGCGGTACCGTCTAATGATCCGGAGGGCAATGGAAGGAGATCGCACCTTTGGCATGGTTCTGCCGAGATCAGGCGCCAGGAACGGGGAGCCACCTTTCTATGAACTCGGAACTCTGCTGCGAATCGTCAATATCCAATATTTCCCCGATGGACGAAGCTTGATCGAAACGGTCGGCCTCACGCGATTCAAGGTTGTCAGACACGGGATGCTTAATGGATACACTGTTGGGAAGACGGAGCGCATCGATGACATGACCCTTGAAGAAGAGGAATCCGTCGAAGCGGCCGAAGTGACACCTCCCGCAGAGTCAACACCTGCAGACAGCGAAGATGCGCCAGCGGTCCAGCCTGAAACCAACCCTACAGCGCAAACGCGATTCGAGGACCTGCAAACCTTGTCGACAGAAAAGCTCATGCAATTTGCGACCGAGTTCGTCGTGCGCATGCAGGAGAAAAGCGCGCCTTGGCTGACCGAGCGCATGTTGACCATCTACGGACCCTGCCCCAGCGACGCCGCCATCTTCCCCTGGTGGTTTGCCAGCATGTTGCCGGTTCGCGAGATCGAAAAATATCGATTGTTGGGCACTCGCAGTGTTCGCGACCGGTTGAAGATTTGTTGTTCGTGGATTATAGAGTGGGAGATGACGAGGTGGTGAGTCGATCTCCATGTTTTCTTCTTCAAACCCCCTACCGAGCACCTTCTTCTCTTCCACGATGGCCTCATCACATGTAACCACCCTGAGACCTCCCTAGGGAAATCTTCCAAGGGAACTTATCTGGGGCACTCTCTTTTGTTCTTATTCAGTCCGAGACCATTTCCGTGTGGCTAAACATCGTCTTTATAGGACGCCCATCGTTGACAATCGAGCAGGAATGTCCCCCAGTGCACAATCCTCTGATTGACTACATCGCATCATTCTGCTCTGCATCGTCTTTTCATGGGTTCCGGCCATGATTTTAGGTCTGATATTGCGCGGAATGGGTTACTAGTTAAATTGTCATAAGACGGATCAAATCCTACATATATCAGTCAAGATTTATTCAAGGGGTATTAGGGAGGGGAGGATGATGGAGCACTTCGAGGAACGTATTAGCATTGTTCGGGGTCATGGTGTTTGTCTTGATTTTCATTTGCATACTTGCCTCATGTACGGTCGATTGCCCATTCTGATACCACCATCCTTCTAGATGAATTCAAAGACGCCCTATGTTTCAAAGAACGCCACGCCATGCTTCACCAATTAATTGATGCGCCTCCCGTGTCTACCGCAACTGTTGGATCTCCCCATGCGGGAACGCTCGGCGTCGTCTCTACCCATGTTCCTGGCATCATTCCCGGCATCACATTGTTATCGTCCAAAACTGATTCCCCCTTCTTCGAGTTACTGCTCTTCCGAAGAACGCTCTTGAGACTTCCCTGGTCACTGTTGAATGTTAGATCAATTTCCAAAGCGTTCATTATGTTGTTCCGAATGAGGAGTACTCACCTGCCGTTGAAATTTAGGGGCGAGGTCTGGGAGCATGCTTTGTCCCAATGGTCCCGTCGGGGACTGTTGTTGTTCGCTGATGGGATGGATGGAGGCCGCTCATATGAGGGTTGCCGTCCACCTGTTGATCCCCAATCGTTATTAGTATTGGTCGCATTCCAATCAATTGGATTTGTGTCGGCGGTGTCATTGTTCGTGTTCCAATTGAAGCCATTGTCGTCGTTATTATTACCAAAGTCTAGACCGTTGTTACTCCGGCCAGAGGCCGCTCTGCTTCCGCTCTTGCGACTCTTATCCGAAACACTCCGTTTCCCGTACGAGCTGAAAATGGACTGCTTGGGTGGATAATAAGGATTGTTCTCCCCCTACGTATGTTAGAAAGCGCAATTTTGTTTGTGCAGGAGACTATCCTTACCGTCTTTGCCATTTCCTCTGGGACAACATTGTTCAAACCCGCCTTGTCCTTGTCTTTGCTTGAAGGAGGGCCTTCTGGAGGAACAACAGCAGCATCTTTATCATCTTTATCGCCTGGTAGGTTCCAAGCACCTTGCACCGGCACTCCTGGAGGCGGAAAGCCATAATATCCTGGGCCCATCCCAGCCCAGTGAGCCGGCGGAGGCATGCCTTGAGTAATGGGCACATGGCTATAACCCTGGAACTGGTTTGGGTTCATGAAACCTTGGAAGTAGGGATTCTCGGTTGGATGAGGAACTCCCATTGGTAGAGGATTGTTGGCTGGGTCTCGTTTTGGGTACAAGCCTTGTCCTTGTGATTTGCCATATACTGGTCCGTGATAGAGTCGCATAACGTTGAGCTGAGGATCGTAGTAGGCATTTGGCGGAGGATCTTCTGGACTTTCAACAACTCGTTCGGTTTGGACCACTTCAGCGCGGATCGGTTCAATAAGATGGGGACCGCGGAGATTTGTTCCAGGGAAAGATTGAGGAGAGCTTCGCCTGGCGTTGGAGTCGGATGGCTTTTGTGCAGGCTTGGCACTCTTGACTTTCTGCTTCTTCTTTCCTTTCTTCCTTTTCTCCTCAACTTTCGGGGTTTCTTCTTCGGATGAGCTGTCTGTGGACGAGTCGTCTTCGTCTTCGCTCTCTTCTTCCGATTGCTTCTCCTTTCGAGCTTTCTTCTGAGACTTGCTCTCCCCTTTCCGAAGCTTCTCTGCCTTCTTGCCTTTCTTCAAAGACTTGGCCTTTGTTTTCTTGTCGGACTTGATCTTCTTGATCAACTGCACATCTTCCCCCTCGCTTTCTTTGGCAGAATCTGTGGTGTCTGTTTCCGTCTCTGTCTCCGACTCCGATTCAACCTGCTTCTTTTTCCGTCCTTTCCTCTTGATCTTAGGGAGCGGCTCAGCCTCCGAATCTGAAGAGTCCGACTCCGGAAGCTTCTTTTTGAGCTTGCGCCGCAACTTCTTGGGAGTTGGGGTAGGCTTGGATTCGGTGGTATTGGTAGAAACAGGGGAGGATGGCTTCTGTTGTTGCTTCGACTTCGGAACGACCTTGGTATCAGTACCCGACGTGTCGGTTGTCTCGTCGTTCGTAGTGTTTATGGCCCCGGAGCCTTCACTTGTTAGTTTTGATAACCGCGAGCTACACTCGGTACTCACACATAGGGCAGGTATCACTGGTATCAGCATCAGTTGACTCCGGGTCCTTGACATTGCCATTTTTGAGGCCTGTACTCGCATCAGAGCTCTGCACTTCAGAAGTGCTGTCATCATTCGTGTTACAATTGCTGCTGCATTGCACGCAAATTGTACCGTTGCTGGTATCAGATGTCTCGCCTCCGGACTCAATGGTTGTCACCTTGGTCTTCTTCAAGGCCGACTTCCGAGGGGAGTCCTCAAAACGAACTTTCTTGACAACCGACTGGACCTTCTTCTTCGGGGTCACAGAGCTTCCGGTCCGAGGGTACGTGATGCGAAGGCTGTCTTCTTCTGCCTCATCGTCGGTAGATATCGTGACCCTCACAACGTCTCGCTTCACCTTCGTGTTGGACTTCCGAGGAATTGGACCAAGAGTCGAGTTGATAGATCTGCCAACAATCCACTCGCTCAAGCTCCCTGGGCCTTTCTTCCGGGAAGGCATGATAGCGATGTCGCCAATGGCTGTGCATGCGTTCGCGATGATTGCGTGTGAAGGGAGTTGAAGAACAAGCGGATGGATGAACAAAGAGATGGAAGAGATTCAGCAAAATGAGAGTTGTAGATGAGCAAATAAGAGTCAAAAATATTCACAGAATCAAAAAATAATTGTTTGTGCGTTCGAAAAGTGAGGTGTGAGTTGAGGGTGTGTCGGGTGACTCGTAGACGTTGGATTCGGTCTAGATAGAGTGCTCGCTCTAGCCGTGAATCAGTGACAGAATGGTAGAGAGGCGAAAAAGGGGGCAAGATGAAGTTCCGTATCGGGATGGAGGAAGAAGAGGATCGAGAAGAAAAGTCAGAAGAAATTCGATGAAATGGGTGTTCAATGTGTGAAGGTGCAGATGTTTACTTTGGGAAGGAGCAGGTCATCCAGGATATCGTGAAGTCACGGGTCGTGGATGACATGGCAACCAACAGCATCCATTCTCTGCTAAAACACACAAAGCAGCAAATTTGAAGATTATTGAAACGGCGTTCTCATTACCCTTTTGGATTAATCTTTTCCCTCTTTACTAACTTTTCTCCAGCCTACATAAGTATTCACACAAGAGATATCATGGCGTCGAGGCCAGCGTACAGTACACGCAATCCCCCTATGTCTGTCGTACAAGTATTGTACATGCATCAAATAAGATGCTATCCTCCAATTTCGTATAATAGATGGCCTGCTTCATGAGACTCCTCAATCCGACCAGCCGAACACCTCGCCCAGGGCGGCTGCATTGCTCCTAAGACCCAGCAGCGACACCGCGAGCACCGTCACGTCTAGGACCAGCAGCGTAATTCCCGCCAGCATGAACCGCGGATTGAACACGCGGTACAGCATCAGATGCCTGCGCAACCAGCCGGCACATCCCATGGTTGCCAGGGCCTCGACGGCGAAGTATGCCACGAAAACGCCGAGACTGCGCGACACGGTTTCGAGCACGCCTTTCTGCTTGGGCCCCGTCTTCCACAATGCTAGTAGCGGGACCGATGCCGCAGCGAGGATCTGTCCCGCGAAGGTGTTGAGGGCGACGACGATGGGCGTCCAGGGGTAGCGGATGCTGAAGAGCGGGATGAAGGCCGAGTCCCATTGGATGCTGGACAGCGTGGCCTGATGGCCCGTCTTGAAGAAGTAGAAGTTGCCCAGCATTGCGAGCATGATAGGCCCGATAGGGTCAGCCTTGAGGCCGTTGAGGTCAAGGACCTCGGCCAGCGAAAGGATCTGCCACATCATGAGAGCCAGGGCACCAGCGCCCATGGGCTTGGTGAGCAGTAGACAGGCAAGGAGGATATTGAGCGGCAGGAGAAGGTAGCGTGCGCCAATAGCGTTCGCGTAGCCCATGATGACGACTCGTGGCTGGCCGGTGCGTGACGGGGCAGAGACGATGGACACAGAGGGAGGCGCCCATACGAACGCCGTCGTGCCCGCAACGAAGGCCAGGGCGAGGACCATCTGGGCCACGTAAACGCCAATGGTCTTCATCGTGCCCTCTGGAACGCGGCCAGCGAGCCACTCGCCGTTATCAGCCGCATCGATGACCCAGTACATGGCGGCCATGAAGAGCCCGCCCCGAAGGACATAACCAATCCAAGTCGGAGCGAGACCCTCGTATGAGCGAGTCGTGGTAAGGAAAGATTTAATGATGGTGGGGAGGACTAAAAACACAATGAAAGGGATGGCGAGTTGCCATGGTGCCGACGTCGATGACGCTGCGGACGCGTAGTAAGTGGAAGTGCAGTAAGGCATTTGCTCCTCACGGCAGAGCTTCGAGAATGAAGCCAGACGACCCAGCACGACAAAAGCGATGGAATGGTAGATGCCCATAGCCCTGCTGACACGGGACTCGAGTCTGCAAGAGGCAATTGCACTTGCAACGCCAAAGGTGGTGATGAAGAAGAGCAGGATCGAGTCTTCCCAGATGGTATACGAGTTTGACGCAAACCCGATCGACTGACAGACTGTGAACACAACCGAGAGCCAGCCCCAGAAAGAAGTCGGCAGGATGTTGAGGAAGGTCTGCCCAGCGTCTTGGAGAGAAGTAATGACTCCAATCATGATCAGAGTCACTACCAAAGCAGCAAGCCCGTCGATGGGTTGCTTTCGGTAAACAGAGACTCCAACGCCAACCGTCAGAACGAAGAGAATACGGGTATCCCAGATGCCCTTCAACAAGTTCTTGTGGTAGATCTGATCGGGGTGCTGATGCTCAGTACCGTCCTTAAAGGCCATGAGCTCCAGCCTCTTCTCGGCATAGTCGAGTTCAGCATCATTGTTAACCACAAACTCGTCATCCGAGTCCCTAGCAGAGTACATAAGAAGGACAATGACCCCCAGCGCAGCAACCACAAAGCCCATGATCATCTTAGGGATATCGAATCGCGCCCACAGACCCTTGCAGACCTGCAAAGTCTCGGCCTGGAAACGCGTGAAGGCGTTGTAGATATTATCGTCGCCTTTCTTGACGAGCATGGCATGCTCCCACAAAGCAGCAGGGGACCCAGCTTCGGTGCTCTGGGCGATACCTTGAGCCTTGAAGTAAGAGGCTTGGTACCTCTCGATACTCGCCGAAGCCATTCGCGACACGGCGGCCAGATTGCGCCAGTCATTGCCCTTGACGCCCGCAAATGCCTCCTCGATCGGTCCTCCGAGGTTGTTGTAGGGGATAGGGATTCCGAGGAGCAGCGCTAGCGTAGGGACAAGATCGATCTGGTTGACAGGTCGGATCTTGGCGTTGGCAGGAGGAATGGCGTACTCTGGGGCAGTTCGGCCGAAGAAGGGTCGCTTCGAGTACATCCAGAGCGCAGCCTCAACCTCATCATCGCTCTCGCCGCCGTGGTCGCCCTTGCTGTCCATACCGTGGTCGCCCATGACCACCAGGAGAGTATCGTCATCAATGTTCTCGACCACCTGGCGCACAAACGTGTCCATCTGCTCAAGCTTGGAAGCCATAGCAGGGTGATCAGGACCATACCGATGCCCAGCATGGTCGACTCCCAGACAGTGTCCAATCAGCAGGTCCCATTCCCCCTTCTTCTCGGGTGCCAGCAGCGGGAAGATGTTGTCGATGACGCCGTTGTCGACGGTATGGAGATCCCAGACGTTGAAACTGTCGTAGGCCTTGCTGATGTTTGCCTCGAAGTAATCCGGGAACAGAGCCCACCAAGTATCGTCACCCAAGTGGGCAATCTTCTTGCCATTGTCCTTCAACTGCATCAAAAGATTGTCCTCCTCGATCGCTGTGCCCGCAAAGTTACTCCCCGCATCAATGAAGGTCGGCAGCGTGCCAGTCGTCAAGCCCTTAAGTCGCTGGAGCGTCGTCGTCGGCGGGTCGGCTATGAAAGGTCGTAGGAAAGCGTTCTGAGGCGATTTTACAGCTGTTTCGTAGAGAAAAGGGAGCGAGTTATGGAAATGGTGCGCTTTTTCCGGGTCCTCGGGAACCGTGAAGTCGTACCGCAGCGCATCGATCAAGACCACAACCGCGCGGTCAAACGACTTGGGATGCCAGCACCCACCATCCACATTCAATTTGCCCAGTCCATTCCCGATTGGCGGTTGCGTGCAGTTCGACTTCTCCTCCAAGACCATCCTCGTCAAGAGGAACCCGCTCGTGAAGAGCCATATCCCAACGGCATGCATCGCCAGCAACCAGGTCCAAAACGCCATGGTCCACCACCACCGCTTCTCAAATGCTTTGTGTTTCCTCTCATCCAGCTTCTCGCGATACTGCTCCAGCACGTCGACGGTCTCGGTAACGGGCGGCAGGCCCTGCTTCGGCGCGGCAGCCTCTTTGGCGCGCTTCGCTCGCTCCCATTGCGCCGCGATGGCCTTGTACTCGGAGGAAGAGGGCGAGGACGCGGCCTTGGGGCCCGACTTGGGCCTAGGACTTTTTGATGGCATCTTATCGGGAGGCAGAAGTCGCGGTCAGGGCCATTGGACGTCTGGCGGTAGGAGGGAGTGAGGGAGATTGTTGGCAGGGCGCGACCTTTGAGCGCATTCAGGGCTCTCTGGCCTCTGGGTTGGTATGAGGTTGGTGGAGTTCGAAAGTTTCCACTCCGAGGCTGCCTTCTAGGGCTCCCGCGCGGTGAGGTGGACCTCCAGGGCAGGGCAGGCGCTGGACCTGAGCCTTCCGAAAGCCGAGCTCAGTGGAGTGCAGCGGCATTTAGCTGTCAGTTCCAGGGGATGTGACCATGATGTCAGTCCAGACCAGCTGCAACTGAAAGCCCCGCGATTAGTTCTCCCGAGCAACGATTGGGCGACGGCTGCGAATATCCCGAGACGTCACTTTCATGATTCACAAAAGCCTGCCACAGGTATCCCCAGTACAAATAATAAACACATGGTCAATTAATTCCATTCGTTATTCAACACCCCATATATGACTTCTCTACACGATAGACAACCCACATATACATACATACATCTTCTGCGTAGAAAATCATCATGACATGAAGCCGTCTCGTCTAGCTGATGCGCAAAGATGGAGTGGACAAAAAACACCCCCAACAGCCATTTCCAAAGTCCCAAACGCCATGCCCAGTCATCTGGCCCTTTTGTCATTCTGTCTCTCCGCTTCGAGAAAAAGAGGAATCCTTTAAATCGTTATCGAATATCGAGTCGTTGCGGTTGCTGTTTCTGGTCATGAGATCCTGGCTACCTAATCAAACATGTCTGCCCCTGAAGGCCGAGATTCACTAGCCCTCCGTCGTTCGAGTCGTCTTCGTCGTCGATTATCAGCTGCTGCTGACGGTGCCGCTGAGGACGGCGGATCTTGTTGAGCTGGCGGTGGTAAGCCCTGACCTGAGGGCGCAGGGCTCATCCCGCTCCAAGTCCCGTGGCTCTCGCTGTTTGCAAAACTGCCCAAGCTAGAGACAGTTTGACCAGCGGCTATCGGATTGGCTCCAGACGGGCCGGCTTGGCCTGAGTAATAGGCCGAGTCCTTAGCCTTTCGACCCTTTGCAAAGGCTGGGTTTGGAGGAGAGAGGAGTGCTGGGTGATCAAACACCTCCTCGTCCTCTGCCCTCCGCTCAGCAGCTGTCTCCGCCCTCCTCTGACTAGAATCTCTTCGATACCGTCCACTGTACGTCGGCGAGTCAACGCCCGATAGATTGCTCTTGCTCGCAGATTCTCTACGTCCCCTCGCAGCCATGGCTTCTTCTTCAGTCAACCGGCGTAGAGTGACGTTTCGATCTCTGTCGTCATGGACCTTGAGCTTCACGCTCATGGAAGGAGAGTCGTAGCGTTCCCTGTTCTCGCGCGGAGATGGGTCTAGCTCTCCGCTCCGCCCCGCGGCCACAGCAGCAGCTCTCTCCTCAGCTCGACGCCGACGAGAAGACGTTCGAGCAGGGCGTGATCCTGGCGAGATGTGTGAGCCGTCGGTGTCAGTGGTAGCGGCTCCGGCAAGAATGCCTTGGGGATCTGGAGGCATCGCTGGCATGCTCACAGACCCCGAGTCATTCCTTAAGCGTCCTGCCGAGTGTCCAGCCGCAACTGGTGTCACAGGAATAATGGTACTCGTCGCCTCGGTAGTCGCAGGCGCAAAGTTGCTCCGAGGAGGTTGATCCTCCAGGACAGACTCGGACATTTCTGACGAGAGAACAGTATTGCTCCTGTTGTAGCCTGTAGGGCGTCTCACAGGTGCAGGCCTGCGAGATGGTCGTCGAGTTGGTGATGGATGACCGTCTCCGGTGTATCTGGATGGCTCGGTACCCGACCTCAGGGATGACTCCTCGTCTCTCAACCGCTCTTCCTCTCTCCGTTGCCGCCTTGCTGCTAGTTTCCTAGCTAAGAAGCCAATTCCCAACGCGCCCATAAGTCCCTTCGCAAAGCCACGCCTCTCCGGTTCTTCTTGTGGACGGCGAGATGGGCTGACATACGAACGATAATCAGATTCTTCGACATCGCTGTACATGGTAGAAGCCCGGTTGTGAGATGGGCGTGGTCTTGATGTCGGTGTAACTGGAGCTTGCGAGCTATACCTCGAGTCGACGGTACTGACGGCTCCGACTCCGGCGGCTGCAGCGGCTGCGTTTCCGGAGGGCGGGATCAAAGTCGTTCGAGTCTGCTCCCCGGGGCGTCGACTACTCAAGTCATCGGTGTAATAGTCGCTGGTGTAGTCGGTCTCTGTCATGGCAGGTCGGCCAGGTCTGTGCCTCCGGGGAGTTTCCGTAGATACGGCCGAATAATCATCGTCTCGCTCGCGTCTCCGATTCATCATGCTGGACACCAGCTTTCCAGCACCTATGGCTGCTGCTGCGCCCCCCAAGACCTTCATGAAACCACCTCCGCCTCCACCAGATTTCTGCGGTGGCAGCTCGGAGTATTTCTCGGTAAGGTAGCTCGACGAGCCGTGCCTTGAAGGGATGACTTCAGGTCCTCTGGATCTCGAACGACTTCTGCTGCGCTCCCGCTCCTTGTTCTTGTTGCGTCGGTTCATCAGGAAAGCGAAGATGCCAGCTCCAGCGAGCGGTGCCAGCCATTTGCTTCGTCCACTCTGGGCTTCAGTCCTATGATCCGATGCGAAGTACTCAGACTCGGTCACGCGAGTCCGCGTCGCCTCAGATCGGGCACCGCTCATGTACAACTCCCGACGACCAGCTGATCGGTAGGAGAAGACAAAGTAGAGGAACAGCAAGAAGGTCATCCAAAGAGTGTAGAGAACGAAAAGATACTTGGGCGATCCATACAGCGTCAGGCCTAACGGTACCTGAACGATGCCCAGAAGCGCAATGGCCCTCCCAATCCACTGGTGGAGCATGATGCGCAAGCTTCGAAGCTTCATGATCCTCAGAATGATCCGGCCCCCTACTAGTTGAACGAAAAAGAGAACAAAGATGGCGACTCCGATGCCATGGTGGGGGTTCGTAAGGCTCCGTTCCAGACCGACAGCGAAGAATCCCAGTATGAAGGCGGCCAAGAGTAACAAGGCCGCCAGGACGTTGATTTGGGCATGATACTTGACGGCCCACCCAGGACTCCTTGAATAGAATCGGACGGTCATGACGGAAAACGGTATGAGGAGGAGAAAGACGAGGGCTCCCATAACGGCGTGGGCCAGTACGAGGGTATGATATTCCTTGAGTGTTGAGAAGCGATTGCCCATGCCTACAACATCAAATCAGCTCTGTTCCCATCCACAATTGCACCTCTATATAAGCTTACCATTGTATCGCATTGTGTCGAAATTAAGCCCCTGCAAATTGGGTAGGAGGAACGTATTCTTGGAGAAGTCCCATGTTCCATCGCCGACCGTCATGGTGTTGGAATTATAGGTCGACGACCCCGGAGAGGAGAGCTCATCCTGGGCCGGCGCCATGACGGCGACGACAACAGGACGGAGAACAATGTCTCAGTCAGCTTCTAAATAGCTGTCGGGGCTCGAGAGTTCGAATCGGTCGTTGGGAATGCGTCTCGGGAGGGAGCGAGGGAGCTCCCGTGTCGACCGGAATGCTGGAGGTGTTGGTGCGGATGAAAAGCGGTGGAGAGGATGGCGGAAGGAGGGGAAGCTCGATAAGCTTGCCACTGCCACAGTCGAAGACGTTATCGAGTCTTCTAGCTTGTGTCAACGTCTCTACCAGAGCAGTTTGCCCATGGCCGGGGAAGCTATCATGTGAGGTAACGACCGAAAAAAATTCCAGGATAACTCAATCTCGGAACACAGTGTAAGTGACAACTTTGCGGGCGGTTTTCGACGTCGCAGACTCCAAGGGTCCTTGGCCAGAGCGATCTCCAACTTCGCACGAAACCACAGTAACGGGCTCATAAACAAACAGGGGACCCCTCTATAGCGTCTCCAAACGGCGCTATTCTGGGCCTGCCACAGGCGGGATGGCGGCCGCAGTGGGGTGGAGGACTTGAGGCCCTGTCAGTGGAGTCACGTGGAAGCCCGCTGCAGTCACCCCAGACAACGTCAGCGTTTCTAACGGGAGCTAATACGGACTTCTGACTCCTGGATGCGCTGTTCTCGCACAATGCGCTGTTCCAGCTGATTCCTCCTATAATAACGAAAGGATTTCACATTATGAGTCAATATGCTTGACAAATCTCACATGCTTAGAGGAACATTGTACTGAAAAAAACGGAATTTTATTACATTGCTTCATTCCTTGAACCTATCTGGCTTGACAGACCTCATTCTCACTGTCTGGAACCGAGGCACACAGCTACGAACAATGGCAATAGTGACCTTACCCACAACTAGCACACTCCCGATACTAAACAACCAGGTGTCAACCCCTGTGATGATGAATCCCGTCGATGGCATGATCCTGCCCAAGGCCTGTGCGAGCCACGGGTAAGCAAACATCGGGGAGACCTGCATCCAGAGTGCCATGACCAAACATACAATCCAGCGGCTCCTACGGTATGCCCAAGCAGGCACAGCAACAGGCACGCTGCAGAGGATTATAAAAGCAGCCATATGGCCAGCCTGCATTGGCGCCGCCTCAGAAGCGGCCACAATGGCCTTCAGGTAGCAGCGCATAAAATCCAACCAGTTGGTACTGTACCAGAGCGGCCGATGTCGGAAAATGACTTCAAGGAGAGAAATATCAGACTTTTCGCTCTTCTCTAGAGTTCCATCGTCTTTGTCGCTCTCCTTTCCGTCCTTGGGTTTCTCGGCCTGCGGCTTAGGCTTCGCCGGCGGATCCCAAAAATTAGCATCCCACCAGGCAAACCACGCCTGGCCCGTCTTGAACCTGAAGACATCGTTAATGCATTGCACTGCTCTGATGGCGTCTTGAACGATGAACCTAAACAGAGCCAGCGCAAATAGTGCAGCTTCCGGCGTAAGCAGGCCTCGTCCCTCCTGGAAGGCTCCAAGGGCCTCGGAAGAGGCTCGCAGAAGATCCGATAGAGGCATCTCGGTTCATTAATATTAGAGCTGTTGTTTTGTGATGATATGTCCGTGGCCGAGAAGAGATACAGTCGGCAGAAACCGAACTTCGAAATATCGAGCAAAGAGATGCGACAGTGAATACTTTTGATACTCTATTAAAATCCAAACTTGTCTACTGTGTCGTTTTTATTTCCCCTTATGCATGTCAACCAATTCTCTCAGTCTTATTCCTTGCTGAACACTCCTTAATGAACATATACTATGTGTGTGTTCACCAAACGTGTGTTCTAACAAAGACATAACGATTTGTCTATGAAGTCCATTATTGCGGACTAAATGCATTGTCGTCGCGAGACAACTGAATACGCCAGCTTAGCATCACCTCTTTGTTCAGCTCACCACAATCTCTTCCCCCACCATCAATGCTCATCCATCGCCAACATCGCCGTCCCCCTAACCGCCATCCCTCCCTCCGGGCCCTGCACCCAAACATCCCACCGACCCTCCACCACCGGCCTCACACAGATCGTCATCTCCTCCCCGACATACAACGGCGCAAGGTTGCGATACGTCAGCCGCTCCACGTACTCCCGCGCGCGGATCTGGCCGCCCAGCACGCGCAGCATCAGCGCCAGCGTCAGCGGCCCGTGGACGAGCAGGTCGCGGTGGCCGTCGGCGCGCGCGAACAGAGGGTCCACGTGGATGGAGTGCGCGTTGAAGCTGAGTGCTGAGAAATGGAAGAGGTGTGCGGCGGAGGGCACGATGGTGGTTGAGTATGACGAGGGATAAGGTGCTATGGATGGTCAGCTTGGATGGAATGGAGGGGGCCGTATAGGGGCGACATGGCTCACCTTTGACGACACGCGGTGGTTTCGGTGGTGATGAAGCTTGTGACTCTGGGATATCCTGTTGAGGCGGCATAAACACCAGCCTCCTCACCTCTTGGATTTCCCACTCGGGCCTCTCTTCCACTTTCGTATGGCCCAGCCCATACTGCCTACACACATCCACAAAGGCCTTCTTCCTCAGGCCCTCGCCCTTAAACACCGCATCCGTGATAGTCTCTTTACACACAACCTCTCTTCCATCCATTCTCATGTCTTTCCATCTCCTCCCGAAGACGACCTCCCCGCCAGCCCAGACGCGCCGGGTATAGGGCTCACCAGGTGAGTGACCCGGGTCCGCGCCATCATCCGCCAGCGTAGACGGCGCAAGCTGGATCGGGAAGTAGACTAGGTGATGGCCTTGCGGTAGAGGTTGTGACGGAGATTGTATTACGGGAGATGACGCGAACGACGTGTGGAGGAGATCGCTCAGTGTTGTCGTGAGAAGATGCGAGTGCATCGGATACAGGTAGTCTGGGATGATTTGAGGTGGCCGGTGCTTGAGCCCCTGCAGAGCCTCATCGGCAGGGGAAGCTGTCGAAAAACAGCATCGCGAAGGGCTGGAGAATCCTTTTATTGACAGGATCTTGTTGCCAGGGACTCGTCTTATGAGCCTCATGCTGGAAGTTTAGCATGAAGGGTCGTCGTTGTAAGGTGCAGCAAGCGCAGTGTGGAATTCCATTTACTAGGAATCCGAGTGCAACGGTCGAGCGGTTAGCAAAGGTAGGTGTTAAAGACGGTTAGAACCGATCAAACCCAATTAATCAACCACAATCGGCCACGACTAAAAAATTACGCATTCCTCTTCTTCTTTGGGAATTCTAGTACGTAGACTAGAGTAGTTATAGCATCAAGACTTTTATTTCTAGAGCGAACGGTTATTTGCCACGCACTTCGAGCTGCTCGCTCTACCTAACCTACAGCGCCGCATGCGCCGCGAATTGGGATGCGACCTCGACTAACAAGCGAAACAGGGGCAAACTAAGATTGCACAAACGCGACAACTTTTACATTCATCATTAAAACTACTGCAGAGTCGTAGCATCATATGCCTTGTGGCAACTACATCGTCAACTCTGCCAATAAACCCGTCTAACCATGATAAAGATTTATTTTCCCTCCCAACCACATCGAGACCAGCCCTGTTTCTATTTTGTGACCAGGGGAGGGCGTAAGCTGGGCAATTGCCTTTGTTCGTCTCATAAATTCTTCGCATAGATCGCATCAGATATGTCTCGGATATCCTCTGCCCACAGGTCCCAGCGAGGAACCCCGCGGCAACGCAACGGTAAAACAGGCAGCTCGGGAATTTGCACGAGGGCTGCCTAAGCGCTGCAGCGGTTCACCATTTACTCGAGGTAATCAGCAGGACGGCTGACGTTGTTCTTGGCAGCCCAGGCCTGGAGATCAGCCTGGCAGTTCTCGAGAGCGCCAGACAGAGCAAACTGGGTAGGAACACCCTCAATTCGGTGGGTCGAGTTGATGTTCTTGACCATGGTGATTTGGAAGCAGGTGGCACTACCTTGTCGAGAGATGATGGTGGAATAGGCCAGGAAGTACTCCCAGATACGGAACCATCGCTTGCCATACTTGGCCTCAACCTTGTCCTTGTTGGCAAGCCAGTTTCGGTACCATCGCCAGAGAGTTGCCGAATAGTGGACGCCAATGGTGTCAACGTGCTTGATCTCAAAGCCGGCAGCCTCAAGCTTATCAATGGCCCAGCCCAGAGGAGTAGAGGCATCGGCACCAGGGAAAATGTACTTGTTCATGAAGAGACCCCAGGTGAAGTCCTCATATTGCCAAGCCTTTCGGAGACCAGCATACTGCATGAAGAAGACACCATCATCGTCAAGCATGTTGTAGATCTGGCTGAGGAAAGACGAGAAGTGGCGGATACCAACGTGCTCAGACATCTCAAGGCAGGTAATCTTGTTCCAGCCACCCTCGGGGACAGGGATATCGCGGTAGTCCATGCAGAGGATCTTGCTTTGCTCCTCCGGGATGCCAACCTTGCGAAGAGCGGCGTTACCGTAGGCAGTCTGGTTGCGAGCAAGAGTGACACCGGTGGCGTGAGCGCCGTAGTTCTCACTAGCGAAGCGAGCCAGAGTTCCCCAACCGCAGCCAATGTCCAGCATTCTCTCGCCCTTCTTGAGCCCGACTTTTTCGCAGACGACGGCCATCTTGTTGTCCTGGAGCTCCTCAAGAGTCTCCTCCTTGTCGATGTCCGAGATAATGCCCGAAGTGTAGATCATGCGCGGACCGAGGAACCAACCGTAGAAGTCATCACCGCGGTCGTAGTGGTCACGGACCTGCTCCTCGTCTATATCCAAGTCAGTCACGAGTTGTCCAACCGAGTATCATGAGATTTCATATTTACCCTGAGTGCGAGTATGCATGATGACCTCGGGGATCATGCCGAAGAGGAAGAACCGGATGAGGCCAATGGTGAAGCGGAAGCTGGCCCAGTCATGGCGCCATTCCATGACCTCCAGGCAGTCGCCTTTGAAGTCGACCTCGCCGTCAAAGTACATTTCATGGAAGGTCTCCATGGGGATCTTGTTATGACCCCGGTACTTGAGGCGGTCGGACTCCTTCTTGAAGTCGAGGTAATATTCAATAGGGCGTCCGGGCAGGCGGACCTTGTCGGTCTTGCGAGGGGAGATGGACGAGATGACCAACCACCAGACAGCAAGGAGGGGAAGATCGACGATGAGGGCGAAGAAGATGGTGGTCTTGAAGCCACCACCAACCTTCCAGCTCATGTACCATGGCACCAGAACCAGAATGGCGATCAGGGCATAGTTGTTGAACGAGTCGGCACCCGAGCCGTCGGCAGGAAGAGGGGCATTGTGAATGGCAGGGAACTGCGCGAAGTCCAGACGTTAGCGACATGTCCGAAACCGGGTCATGATGGTTGTAAGGGCATCCTGGGAGTCAATTGGCCTATGGTGAGCTCTACTGAGCTCAATGAGGCCAGCGAAGACGGAATCGAGAGTGAACAGAGAGAAGCAGCCATACCCGAGTGGTGGGGACACCGCAGTCCTCGACCTTGTCAAAGTCGGGCTTGGGAAACTCGGGAGTCTTGACAAACTCGAAGTTGATGTCGTTGCCGTTGACGCCGCTGGATTTGGACATTTTGGCGACTTCCTGGTCCAGCTAACTTGACGGATGGGAGGATGATGGGAGAGAAGCAAGCAGCCAGCCAGCCAGCTGTCGGGAAATTTTCGTGTGCGTCCAACGTGGAGGGGGTTGGAGGCAGGAGCTTTGGCCCAGGGGTAACCACGAGCAGGGGGGAGCGGTGAGTGCTGGAACCAGTGCTGGAACCGCTGAGGGCCAATCAGGTGGCTGGGAGAGCGTTGCTGGTGGCTGAGCGGCGCCTCGTTTCAGGGGGTCTGGACGCACGCTAGCGGTCATTTAGCGGGCCAGAGCTCCTGAAGCTGAGGTGCCGATATTGGATTGCTGAATTAACCTTACCTTACCTCAGGTCGGTGAACACCACGCACCAGGACCCTGATGACGGCATTTCCCGCGCTGTTTCAACTGCAATTGACGCAGATTCAGGCTCGTTACTGCGCTGACGGGAGCAGAGTAGATCGCAGAGAGCGTGTCTGCTCTTGGCTGTTCCTCAGCATTGGTGCTGCCCCGCCGATCAGATCAAGATCCATCTGACTTGCACAAATGCCCCCACTGAGCTGCTGCCTCGGCCTGTGTCCCTTCTTGGTAGGTGTACGGATTGATCTCAGCAATGAAGTGAAGTTTCTCAGCGATAAGAGAAATGAAGCAGACTGAGAGTGACGGACGTCTCACAGCCTCATTTGCCCAAAGACCTCTGCCCGCTCTCGAAGCTTTACTCCATCCAAGAGTGCCGTAAAGTCATCCATATCGAACTGCCGCATGTAAGCCGAGCCTCTCAATGGCCTTGAATCCAGCGTGCCCCGTACCTAAGATAGACTGCCCCAGTGCATTCGTCTTATCGTCTCCGCAATTCTCTCGCGAAGTGCGGTCTGGTTCTGGAGAGGCCTTTCAGCATACGTGTCTTTTGACATCGTCTTGAAGCTAGCCATCAGTCTCCCTCAACGAGCAAGTCCTCAACCGTCCAGCCGCGGGGTCGAAGCTGGACTTGCGTGGCCAATTGGAACAAAGAGCATTTTGTAACGCACTCAATTTACCTCGTTATTAGAGTCTCGTGGATCTCCAAGAGCGGTTCCCCGGCCCGGGAAACCTATGCACTCCAGGAAACCTGCGATCGTGCAAATCATAACAGAAGAAAGATTACAGTCTAGGCAATATGCTTCAACTTTGTCGCGCAGATCGGCAGACGTGCCCTCCTTAAGTCACTAATGAAACAGCACAAAAGAACCACCTATCCCATCGCTTCAACCGCCGTCACATTTGTATGGCTCGCGGAACTTTCTTTCGGAACAGACCGACCCAGCCCCATGATCTCCATCCGTGACGTCTCACAATGTTTTTCAGCGGTTGCTCAGACACACTGACACTCGCGAACCCCTTCGCTTCAGTGGCCCAGTTGCCGTAACAGGTCAAGTCGGCCCCTGTAGGCGGCTTACATAACCCTCGCCCACCGGCGCTGCAACGCGAACGACTTCAGGACGTCTGAGCAGAGGCTCCGTCTCGTCTGGAGTTCGTTTAAGACGTCGAAGCGAACACGGGTTATTGTTTTTCGAGCGCGGATTCGGCGAATAGTGCGGCATGCCAAGCATAGCGGGAGGGCCGTCACCGAGGGTCCGTCTCCGAACTCAGACGATTCGTCCCATCTCAAGCCACAGGCCTGTCAGCGTTGCATTGACCCTCGTCTCGTCTCGTCTGCCCGGCCCTGCCCTTTTGTGTGTATAAAACGCTCGCGATGCCCTCAATATCGTTGGTTCTTCATCCCATTCAACCCAACAACTTCTTTCTTTCCAACTTTCTACTTCCCATTCCTTTCGCTCGCTGGTTTCGAGTCTTACACAGCTGTGCTGTCTTTGAATCTTACTTGCTGGTCAACTTTTGTCACGACAAACGCACTCATTTTTCGTCTTCTTTGATCGATCCTCCCTTAATATACACAAAATGTATTTCTCCAAGATCGCCGTTTTCGCCGCTCTGGCTGTTTCCAGCATTGCCGCTCCCACGCCCAAGCAGAAGCGTGACGACCTTCTGACGGTCCAGAACTACTCTGATTTCCAGATCTCAGATGGTGTGGCCGGTAACGCTCTTGCGGAGGTTGCTGAAAAGTTCCCGGTAAGTGCTTACAGGGAAGGACCTGGGAGATGTTGGCCTTAAACTAACTCCATCTAGATCGCGCAATTCCAAGCCGACTTGGCTGGTGTTAGCGACAACGATTTGGCTATCCTCCAGGCTGCCCGGGAGACGGCCGAGGCTGCTGAGACAGACGATGGTGGTTTCAACGACGCTATTGATGCCGCTGGAGAGGATACCGACGAGGGCAAGGCCCTTTCAGTCGGGTAAGCTACTCCGCAACCTAACACTTACCGCAGTTGAGACATCGGCATGCTGACAATACCCACAGCAAGATCAAGAACAAGGTCCTGAAGCTGCAGCTGGAGGTTTTGGCTCTGCAGATCCAGCAGGCTCAGGGCGACGACAACCAGGACAAGATTGATGAGGAGCAGACCAAGCTGGACGGCAACGTCCAGACCGACCAGGACAGCGCCGGCGCCACGAGCCAAAGCGTCGACTTCCAGGGCACGTCGGAGCCTTCGGATGATTAAGCTGTCCTAGCGAAGTGACATGTCGAGATTGGGATTTGGGGAAGTTGGAACTTGGGACAGAGCTTGGGTGCCGGCGACCCAGCTCTGCTGGATTCCTGATCCAAACGACGAGTTGATACCCACCGACGCAAGTAGATTCTTATAAATAAAAAATAATACAGCACACTATAAAAATAACTATGGCCCTTTCGATGTGCGTTTGTAGCCGGAATGGCTGGAGGTGACAGGAGCAAAACTACCGCGTGTTTGTTGTGTTCCATGAGTCATGACGTGTTGCAGCGTCAGAAAGTCTCAAGTACTCGACTGTGCCGCAACAAACGTCCGCATCATTCCATCCGCCCTCTTAATGATCTACAAACCCGAAGTGCTTGTGTGAGAATCAGTCCATATTGAAATGACAAGTCTTCTTTAGGACCGAGACTAGTATAAACTGGGGATCTGCCCCCTGCTGGGTGAAATCCTTCTTTCTTTTGAAATCTTTAACCTTCCTCGTTAAACATGCATCTCATCAGCCATTTCTGTCAGCCAGAAAACAACTGGCCATCCTCTAAATGCTATTTTTATTCTTATGAGCCTCGAATTCTTGCTAGAATCAATGATGCAATGACCCCAAACTAGAGGGAAAGTGCTCCCACGCAGTTCAGGGGAGGCAAGTGCGTCCGCTGACCGGTAGGTAGCTCCAAACATTGGAAACCACGATGCTGGCAACATCTCAACTTAGGTGAACCTCCTTCCCTCAACTTCTTTTCTCCAGTTTCAATAAAAGCTCTGTCTACTTGAAAGTTGTTTTCGTCTCTTTCTTCTCCGTCCCATTACTTGTTATCATAGTATTATTCCTTGATTTCCAACCCTTTCGTGGTGGTCACGAGATCGGTTCCAGCTCCATGAAGAAGTTGTTACTGGGTATCGTTTTGCTCTCCGCAGCTTCTGGATCGGAGGCAAATCACGATACCGATACGATGTTTCATACCACGATGTTACCAGCATCGAGTAAGGCCGGCTTTTCTTCACCTACTCCTATCACGGAGTACAGATTTTTCACCTCACCCACCGCCGTGGCGTACCCGCGGAGATCAGCAGACCAGGTAAGCCTTACCAGATTCTCTTTGAAAATAATTGAAGTTGACCTGAAGAAGCACGGGCAAATGTTCAGCACGTATGCCGAGAGCATCACTTCTACCATGGGTGCGGGCGGCACAGTGAGTACTTTCAGCAAGATTACAGCTGAACTACTAGAAGAGCGCTAGTTTGACCAGAAGCCGTGTTTAGGATGGTACTGGTGACGATATTGAAGCTCAGAATGAGAAAAGGAACCAGGAACTATCAGAACAGCCTGCACCTGTCTCGGTGCGTCATCAGATGTCAAATGCTCGGAACTGGCCCGCTAACACTACAATATAGAAGCTCTCCAACTGGTTTCCCATGCCTCTACTTTTCCATGCCACTGGCGAAGTGATCTTGAACCGCCGAAGAAAGAAGGGCACCGATATGTTTTTCAAGATCGGCACACCCCTTGCCTACGTTGCCGTCATCGCTACCTTCATCATTTACATTCTTGTCCTGCTTCTGTTTGCTCTCCACTGGCTTGAATACAACCCTAACCCTAAAAAAAGCCGGAAGCCGTCGATGTGAGCAGTTCAGGAAAGGCGCACAGAGTTGGCAGATTGAGTTGAGGTGAACTTTCGCTGCGGGGCATTCATTCCACGCTGCGTGGTGTTGTGATCCAGTCTGAAGTACTCACCGGTTGTTTCGTGAGATAGCATGGCGAGAACTCAATGGGAGTATAATTTCATTTATTGTGAAAAGTTGACCGTGAGCTAGCTTGACAGGTTAATCAATCTGCAGAGGAGCCGGCAAACCTAGAAAGACAGATATCTTCGTCGTCGAGAGTCTGGCCGCGAACCTACTGTACTATCGACTTTATTCGTGCCTCGGAAAAGGACGAAAATCTGCATTGGATCATCTCTTCGATGTCCAATTCATGAGAGGTTGACAGCAATCTACTTCAAAACACCTCGAGAATATATATCCGAACATGAGTTTCAATAGTATTGGGCACTCATCATGATGCCCGATATCCGAGGCCGCACCCAAAATCAATGCAGCAGGTTATGTTGTGGACTCGGGAATTGGTACGATTCTGCCCCCGCAGCGCATGAATCCAGCTTGTGCCGAATTCTTGTGTTGGGCACCTTTGGGTCACCTGAGTGGACAGTCAGCCTCACGGGCTGAGAGGGGCTGCAGCCTGGAGCCTGGATGCAGATAGCCTGAGGCTGTCAGCTCTTCTGACGTGGTTGGGCATCAAACCATCGCCACATAGCCGGATAGAAAATCTGGAGTTGGGCGCTTCTCGAGCGAGTTTCCGGCAATCTTCGGTTTTCAACGCTGATTTAGACATTTTTGACGACTCGCTGCAATATGCCGCCGCCGACCTGCCTTGTGTGCTACAACCTTGACGCGGCCAAACTGCGTCGATTGAACGAGCTGACCTGCTCTCTCGGACAAGCCTCCCGGCACTGGATGAGTGGTTATGAGCTCAAGGGCTCGGCAGCTGGAAATTTCCCTCGCGAAGACGCCGTCTGCGCAACATGCGCCCTTGTCCGGGACGCCGTTGAGTCGTTCCTCAATGAGAGTGGCTTGGAGGCCTCAAGATGTCACGCCGTTGATTATCTGGTGGCGATGGATGATATCGGCCAGACAGATGAGAATGGAGATGAGAACGACGAAACAGCCAGCGAGACTGCTTCTCAGGTCACATGGCAGGATGTGGACGACGAGGCCGAGGGCAGTGATGTGGACGAGATCGTCGACCTCGGATCCACCAATTTGAAGAAACCCAAGCCTGTTACTACACAACAAAGGGTTACTCCAAGCTTGAAACTTGTTCTGAGATTGCACTTCTCTCTTCCCAGGACCACCAAAGATCACGCCGAAGAATTCGAACTTGAGGTATTCAGCCAGACTCGAGGCAAGTTTGAATGGAGGTTCTAGATGTTTGAATGATATTCTAACACCGACTAGACAATCCACAAGGTCTTAGCATGGTCGGAAGAGCTCAAGATGTCATAACGACCCCTGAAACTGGCGAGTACGCGGCTACTATCCAGGGATGGCTCCAAAATTGTGTGGATCATCACCACATGTGCAAGACATATGCTACGACGCAGGCGCCCAGGGAGCTCCCCAAACGAGTCCTCGATTTATCGGACAACAATATTCGTCTTGTTGAGCCTGGTGCCAAAAAGGACCTTTACGTGGCTCTGAGCCATTGCTGGGGCAGAGAACCGTTGCTTACGACCACTAAGGAGACCTTGGCTAGCAGGAAGGAGGGCATCAACCTCAGGGCCATGCCGCCGACTTTCCAAGATGCCGTGTTGATCACAAGTGCGATGGGCTTGAGGTATCTTTGGATTGACTCGCTATGCATCATTCAGGGGGACATCAAGGACTGGGAGGAGCAGTCAGCGGTAATGGCAGATATCTACGCAAACTGCTATCTCAACATCGCCACTACGCGATCCTCTGGGGGCGCTGAAGGGTTCCTCAGACCGCGATGGACATCACGGGATACCTGGAAATGGGCGAATAGCTTCGTCCAAGCCTCACCTGACAAGCCCGATCTCAAGCCCGTTTCGAAGATTCGAAAGTGCGAGATGAAGTCCTACACTGTGTCGAGTATGGACGGCATGGATGATCGTTATAATGGGGCTTTCAAAGTGAGGCTGACATTGAACTCGTCCCATGAGGCGATGCAGACGCTCCGCTGGATCAACATGCACAAGGATACTGCGCCGCTGATCCAGAGAGGCTGGGTGTATCAGGAGAGAAATTTGGCTCCGCGGACGGTTCACTTCCATTCGAACGAGATGGTCTGGGATTGCATCGAACAGCAGCGTTGCGAGTGCCGGGTCTTGGACGGCTCCGCCACAGGTGGCGATGGTTGGAGCGCGTCCAAGCACCGAATCTCGACTCTGTCCTCTCTCAATCGTGCTCAGATCCATGGGTTGTGGAGGACAGTCGTGGAGGACTACACGCTTCTGGATCTCACGTACGAGACAGACAGGCTTCCAGCTCTGGGCGGTCTTGCTACCCGATTCTCGCAGCACATGCCAAACGACGAGTACCTTGCAGGCATGTGGAAGAGCACCCTGGCTCGGGACCTGCTTTGGAAGCTGCAGTACGGAGAAGCAGGAGCCCGACGGGGAGCTTTGGGTGTCACCACTCCTCCGTCGTGGTCTTGGGCTTCCCTCGCACACGGCGACGGGCGTCCCGGAATTAGGTGGGAGTACGAGACGAAGCCCAAGCTCGCACGTTGGGCCGAAACCTTCAAGTACAAGCAGGACCCTCGCTTCGCTGTCCTCAAAGCCTCGTGCAACCCAACCGGGCCGTCACCGTTTGGCAACGTGTCGGGTGGCAGCATCACCGTCATCGGTGCCATGTGCGCCATCGCGCTGATCCCCGACACGGCGCCCATTCCCAAGGGTTGGGCCGACCAGATCCCCATCACGTCCCAGGACGAGTTCAACTCGCTGCACCTGGACTACGACGACGCGCGGGACGCCGAATACGTTGTCGCCGCCGAGAATCCCGTCCGAGGTTTGATTTTCTGCCTGTTTGTCGGGACCGTCTTCAGCCACTTCGAGCTCGACCCCAAGAACTCGCACCCCAACCACCAGGGGCTGATCCTGAAGCCCAGCGCCAAGGTGCCCGGTGCGGCGGAGAGAATAGGGGCTTGGAATCAGCACATTGAGAGCTGGACGGTTGCGAGGACCATGTTCACGAAGGATGCCAAATTGGTTACTGTGACGATTGTGTGATTGCTCGAAGCTTCGAATCCTATGCGTTACTGTTTGAATTCTTTGTTAGATCCCAGAACTTTGAGATTGTCAGTATGATCTGCTTGGAAAGGGGGCGAGGGTTCCTATATTGCTTTTGCGCGTGGCGTAAGAATAGGAGAAGGATTATGATAAGACGTCTCATTCGACTGGGTCATAATGATGCAATGAGCCTCCCCAGCCCAGCCCCTGACACGTCTAGACCAGCCAGTGGAGACGTTGCCTTAGACGCTGGTCTTTATCAAAATCCTTCCCCCATCCTCCCCTAAAACTCGGCGACAGAGGGAACCAACAATCACCGCGTCGTATCCATCCCGAAAGGCACGTTAGCCTAAGGTAGCTCCCGTGCCAGTCTTAACAAATCCTGGCCGATCTAGACGGGTTTCGTCGTCCATTGTCGACTAACTCCGCGCTTTTGTGCCCGGGACGGGCCGGATCCGCAGAGAGTTTCTCGGCATCAGAGCCGATTCGAGCGGAGCCGGGGTCTTGGGGATGGCGTTGAGACGTTAGAGCACGATGGACGACACCCATCGAGGGAAGTCTGGGGTTTGCATTTGCTTCTGCATTGGAGGCTGATTTCGAGGTGTTGAAACGCATCCCCGGAGGGGACCGAGATCCTGGGACTTCGAATGCCGTGGGTTCTCGGCGTGGGAACCGAACAGGCCGGCTTCGGCGCACAACTAAAAAGGGAATAAGAGTATGGAGCTCGGAGAACGAAGTACCGATTCAGATATGCGGAAATTCTCAACCACTTCAAGTGAGTCTGACGATCTATCAACAGCGTTGACTTACCTAATTCATCAATATGTCGGTCATCAATATGTCGGCCTATATGTCCAGAAGAGCTGGTTTGTGTGGTCTCGGTTGTCTGAAGCTAGAGCCACTTGGCTCGTAATATCTTTCAAATGGCTGGCTGGCATAAGGGGCCGCTCAAAACGCAGGACTTTAATATTCCTTCCAGAGTGACCGCTCTTCTCTCGCCAGCGGCTCGGTAGCCTATACGAGACTCGGCGCAATCCACTTCTTTCTTGCAAGTCTCCGCTGACGAAGGCATCTCCAGAAGTTGACTGGAGAGACAGCCGTTTCACCCCGCTGGGCGTTTCACTAGGCGCACACCGCTCTCTTTGACAGAGCGGGTTTCTGCCTCAATACTGCAAATATTGCCCTCCTGAGCGTTTTTTTGCAGCACAGAAAGGCCTTCAGGTTGAGTCGAGACTGCGTTGAGAGTCGAGGCAAGCCGCGGAGTCCGTAAGAAGATCTGCAGCCCGCAGTATTGACTTCCTAGATCGAGCGTAGGATGTCAACGATGGAATGCTTCATGCGCCCAGAGAAGTTAGGGATCCTTGTCCGGAGGGGGCCGTTGATGTAGCTAATTAGCCCGAAGGATGGACCCAAAGTGTGTATCGCATTCGGCACTTCCATCAGAGCCTAGGTCGCCTAGAGTCCATCATTCCGTCCTTGATTTGGTTATAACTGAAAGCGGTTCCCTGCATACATGACCCAAGGTTAACGGGTAGCGAGTGGCGCAATAGCAAATCAAATCGGGGGAAAGCCCGTAGAATTCGCTTCTGGAAAAGCCGGTTTCCCGGTCGCTATCCGTATGCGAGAGATATCGTCGGGACACGCGGTCTCCTGCCACCAACTCCCGCTAATACGCGCGTGTCCATCCAAGTCTAGATGTCCGAGGACAGCGTAGGTACTGAGTAAGAGCCAGTGGCAAAGTGTGCGGCGTAGCAGACTCGCACGCGTAAGAGTCAGGACGGCTTCGGTTCGACGGGGAACCCCTTGCGAGACTGAGAGGCGAGACTGCGAGCTCGAGAGATCTATCACTTTCGGGGCTCCCAAGTGGAATTTGAAAAGTGACAGAGGCTTGGAGACGGAATCACGAGACAGGCTGTGTACTTAAGCTGCCATGTACAATCCTCATGCATAGTGTAGCCTCGCGGTCCAGTCACAACCTCGGCCGGCGCCCTGATTCGGCGGCCTGACCCGCGGATACGTGGAGGCGAGCTATTTGCCGCCGGCAATCGATCTGTTTGCAGCCAAGCATCCAAGGAGACGAATTGGACGGCCTAGAAAGCGCCTCGCTGCATATCAAGGGGGATGATGACGCCCGGATGGGCGCATGAATGGCCGTCGTGATGCCCGGATGTCACCCGCCACAGCACTCGTGTCGTGTGTAACACAAACCGACAGGGATACTCACGCGCAGTCATGCGGCCCTGCCTTCAGCCGCAGGTGAGCCATCGATCTAGTGGATAAATGCAGCCGATTGAGATTGAGATAACGTCGCCTCCCGATCCAGGTGCAACGCTGAGGGAGGGGTGGACAGGATCAGAGGCTATTTGTAGGCATCGACCTTGGGGCCCTTTACCAGTAACGGCGGCCGTCGACGGAGCCCTTTCAACGGCCCAGTCGACGAGATCCTGCAAAACTAGGTAGCGGGTCAGCGAGATTGCACTGACGGACGACGCGGCAAAGGGTCTGAGAAGGGCCGTCGACCGGCCCCCCACACAGTCGTCCAATCACCCCCCTTAGGACGAAGAGAATAGTCAGATATCAGTTTCTGGCTCCATCCTTGGGTCACCGTTGCTAACGCTTGACGCAATCGAGCCCAGACCAGACCTGTCCAAGCCAGTAAGTTGCGGGGAAGCGAAGGCCGTAGGCCCTTCTCCTTGGTCCCTGAGTCCCTCGATGGCCTGCTGGATCTGTCATGCCCCCTCCGTCGTGGGCTTGGCCAGCGCTCCATCTCGGGCAACCTGCATTCAACCATTCTTAGAACGGGGAAGACTGAATCTGCGGCGCCTCCTGCGGCATCCCTGCGGCCTGATTGCAAGTCAAGAAACGAGCTAACAGGCTGCTCTGCAAACAAGGGTCTCGGGGACAGGTGTGTAGGCTGACGTTGACGGGCTGTGTGTCGATGTAAGCACGGATTCCCTGGAGGCGCAAACAAGCTTTCATGGGGTGTGGTACCTGAGACATGAATGAAGCCCATGAACCATTCTCATGGATTAGGAGCTCATGATGGCCTGGCCAGCGCAATTTGGCACAATGGCCCAGGGTTCTGGGCGCATGTTGTCGAATTCTCACTCCACGTTTGACTGAGCCCACTCAAAAGCAAATGCCTGAAAGGGGAAAGGAGAATCTCGTTCGATAGTCATGGAACACGAACCAGAAGCCGAAGGCTACCCTTCCCGGCCAAGGTACGGAGTACCGTCTGCCAACAAGCCTGGGAAACCGAAAGTCCCGCTATGGGGTGTGCATCTGCGAGTTGTTTGCTCAGCCTGGGGTGAGTGTCAGTGAGCCCCTCCCACCACTTAAGAATCACCGATTTCCACAACTCCTTTCTTCTCTCGACTATTCTTGTCTCGCTCTCGTTACTTCTTTCCAAGCATAGGACACCCTTCGGGCTTCCTTTTTCGCTCGCTGTCAAAGGCCACGGCCAAGGCCAACAGACCATCTCGGCACATTCCGCATTCGAGGACCATGGCACGAGACAAGAAGCACAATTGTCCAGATGCACTCATGCCGCCGTCGTCCAGATCAAAAGCTTCCCGGGATATCCCAGACAAGGTCAACTACGCCAATGGGATTTGCGAACACAATTCGGTCCACAACTGCTTCAACCCCGTTCAACCCAACGACACGCTTTGCAAGATGTGCGCTCTCGGACAATGTCCCTAAACTTTCTTTTCCTTCAGAGCGCCCGAAAAACGCGTTACAGTCGGTCGACGAGCGGCAGTTCCCGGTTTAGTCGTCTCGATCGTTTCATTTGACTACCTGACCAGTCAGATCCCGAGCGACAGGACGGGTCGCAGGGAAAGCGAATGAGGATCCCCGAGACGAGCGTTGAACGATAATAGTGGGGGTGTGAGACATTGTGGCGACCCGGGAATGCAGAAGGGCAGTTTTCCACGTGCTGAGGGTATTTTGGGCGTTTAAGTTGCAGAAACAGGTTATCGAATTGGCATGGCAGGATATTGTTATGGGCGGATATCTGATTGAGTACAAGCGAATCAAGCAAGCATTTCGTATGGATCGTGAACAGCAATGCCGTAGTAATGACATCTTCGGAACATGCAAGACTTTGACCAGCATCGAAGTGTGATAAGTTCGGTAGTGCTTGAGGCTTGGTTGGACTGACGAATCATAGCCCGGAGAAGTGGTGTCGGGCCACAGGCAGATGTGACTGGCGAAGAGATGCGTGAAAGCAGAGGCTAAAGGCCACCCGATGCTACCACCAAGCGGAGCGACGCGTCAAAGCGCAGAGTCAGCTCGTGCTGACGGGGATCTTGCTCCGTTTCAGCAAAGTAAACCTGTCCGACAGTCAGTGAAATGATGCAGTGGAGAAGAGTGCGAACAACTCACTGCCATCGTAGGGTGCACTAAAGATTGTCGCTGACCACTATCAAGGCCGAGTGACAGGTAGTCTAAGACTCTAAGGCATTAGCCCGGGCGCCTCTGCCGGGAGCGGAGAGGCATGCTCCGCCGAGAATCAGATCAGGGTAGTCTCGAGTCGAGAGTGTTGGTCGCAAGCGAGGAGCAGCTGATGATGAAGGATGGAGCAGTTGGGTCAGATGGGATGGGCGATGAGATAGACGAGATAGACTAAGGCAGGTAAGATACGTACTTGTAGTTGGTTGCCTCGGGGAAGGAACCAGATGTAAGGACCGGCGGAAGGTGCTACTGTATGTAATCGGTAGTCGCAGGGGCCTTCCGTCCCAGGGGACAGTGCAGGCCTCTGCCACGTGACACTCTACGTCGACAGATTAAGCTTTGCGGCTCGGAATTGCCTTTATTATTGCCCCTGCAAAAGCGGAAGGCTCAGGCTCTTGGTCGTGTCCGATAGAGCAGAGCTGCTGTATACATCATGTGTTTGCTCACGGGACCTCTCACATGCATGAGCCAAGCTCCCAACAAGGCGCTAGTTGGGTAATTTATTACGTGAGAGTGCCGGATGCAATGGAACAGTCATCAAGTACGTATGAAGTCAGGTGGTGGGCATCACATGGGGGGTTCATTCGTTCTTGACGAAATCTTTCCATTCCCTACTCCTAGTTTCCTGAACAAACAAGCAACTGCACTTCCGTGCAAGCCGCCTTAACGCCACAGTGGTATCATGCGCCGATCCCATGGGCAGAAGTGAAATGCCACGCAGTAGCCAAGGTATGAAAAGATTCTCCAAAATCCCACCCAAAACAAAAGTCTCCAAGCATCCGTCCCCGCAGAACAATAAGGTATTCACAAGTGAAGTAGAACAAGAAGCATCACGGTCATAGCTGGTGTTGCTTTGCTGTTTAGAGCGCAGCAAAGACAGCAGCAATCACGGCAGCGCCGAGAATGCCAGACTTGGCGACGAAGTCATGAGCGGCACCAGCCGTCGGGACAGTCGAAGGAGCAGTGGTGGTTCCAGCAGCAGTGGCAGTGCTAGTGGCGGTAACGACAGCGACAGAGGTTTCAAGAGGCGCAGTCTCGGTGACGATGGTGGTGGGGAGCTGAACAGGAGTGCTGTGAGAGGTGTGGTGAACGAGCACAGTCGAGTTCTTCGAGTGGTGGATGTGCACCTTGGTGGAGTGCTTCGTGGGAGTCGTGCTGGTCGTGTTGTGCGCCACGATGGACGAAGTAGTGCACGGGATCGACGAAGGGGTGACAATTGAAGTCGGCGTAGTAGCCACACTGGTCGTAGTGATCACCTCGACCGAGGTAGTGGTGCGGTACGGGCAGTTGGTCACCGTCGGGGCGCAAGAGGTGATGGTCAGAGTCCGAGTAGTGGTCTTGGTCAACGTCGTGGTGGAGTCGGTCGACTGAGCAGCGACCAGCGAAACGCTGGCGGCAAGGAGAGTGAGGAGGCCGGTGAACTGCATGTTGATGGCTGATAATCAAGAGTCTCCGGGACAGGTAGGTACTGGGTGACCGGGTTGAAAGAATGAGTGTCTATTGACGTAGGTAGGCGTCCAGCGGCAGAGTTGCTCGTGAAGGGTTCGAGGACCGTTCTAGTATGCGTTTGAGAATGAGAGAAAGTGTGTACAAAGCACGGAAGTCGCAGAGGTTTGGGGGAAAGGGAGTGTTGGGATATGTCGTCGAGACAATTGCAAGGAGAGAGTTGTGGGCGAGATATCGGAGGGGGCCCCATGCGGGACTTGTACTCTCCGACGATGGGAAAACTTTTGCGCAATGATCCCCTCGTTGGCCGTGCTGCAGGCCTGGCTCCCCAGATGGGCCGTTCATGGTGCGCTGTCACTCGCCCGCCTTGGCTTGCTGTGGGAGTTCCAAGGGATCGGGGGGGGGCCTTGATCAGGACCTCCTGGGCGGTGGAGTCTAGCACCGGCATCCAGAGGTGTCTTGGTGCCTTGCATCCGCCACCGCGGCCATGATTGGATGCAACGACAGCGGCAACCCGGTAGTGGCTCGTGGTGGATCGCCCAATTGCTGCGCTTCTGCAGCTCCAGCTGGTTTGTGCCTGAGAGAGCCAGGCATACCCTGGTCAAACTCTGCGTCGACCCCTGGACGGCTCCCTGCACAAGGGCGGTGGCTGCTTGGACGGAACAAACGAAGACCGTCTGTCACCAATCAGGAGGGAGAGGGTCCTGACCACGACCACGTTTCGGTGTGCCATGCCTGGCTCTTGGGGCCGTGCCGGACGGGAGACGGCGCAGAGGATGAATTTTTAGCCATCAACCTTTGATCCGCTGTTCCTGCGGGCTCTTTGTGCGTTGGATGGTGGGGAGGCGATGGCACCACGGGAAGCCAACTGGTTGAGTGTCTGATCGGCTTTGCTGGCTGCAGTAGCGGCTGTTGCTTGGCCGGCAATGCATAATAAGGAAATCTGAAGGATCAAAGGAAGCAACGAGAATATTGACTCAAGTGACTGACGCTTGTACAACTCTTCATCGCGAGCTCGCACACTAGCACCGCAGTCGATGGGCCGGTGGTTGGTCCTGAGTCCGCGACACTGGCCGCGTATACTGTAGGACACACAATTTCCATCACCCTGGCTTCAGGGGCACGACTTGCGTGGTCCGACCGAACCATGCTTGGGTCGTGGGCTATCGACACAATGAAACGTCTGGCTGGGGCTCGCTTCCGACAAAGCAATTAATCCACCATGGAGCGAAGAGAAAGGGCTCGGGGGTCGTCGATAACAGCATCGTGTTATCCGCCAGGGCACAGTGCCACAGACGAGCTGTGAGACGAGGCGAGATGAAGTCTAAACGTGGAGGCTCGCCACTCCCTGACTCGAGGAGACGGGAATCGCGGGACCCAACAAAGGCGACTCACAACCTTGTTTTCTCTCACGGACTCTAAAGCTTGCAACTGGGTCTCGCCAGCAAGTCTTATCCACGGCCATGGTCTCGAGCAATACAGGCGAGATGAGCGACACGACGACTGGATGGACACGTACCAACCAGGCCCACGAGTCTGTTGAGCGTCACGACCTGTGCTCCATATGCCGCAGTGCTATGTTTCTCGAAATATGAGCCGAAACAACAGCACAGCACAGATCTGCCCATGGGTGAAGCGTTTGATTTATGAAGGACTCGAGCATCCTGCATGTTGCGGCCACTGGACCGGTCTGAGTACTCGAAAGCTTGGACAGGGTCTATAGCCAGAGCACTGCAAGTTGGCAGTTTCACGATAGGCGTCTAATTTTGAGTCGGCGATATGGTGCCGATGCTTCTCATGCCGATGTTCCGAGCTCAGGATTCTTTGTTGTTCGCCCGCCCTCACTGGCTCTGAAGGCAGATGGCATAAAGACAGCGGGTTGCGTATGGGGTGGTGTGGTGAAGGCGATCAGGTCAAAGAAACGAAACGAAACCTTTGAGTCATTCAGGTTTTGTTGAGCTGTTCATCCTTTGTTGATAGGCTGGCGGAGCATGAGGGTGAGGAGGCGTTTCATCACGGCCATTCGCCCAGCGTGGGTGCCTGAGCGCCGAGGCATCAGCAAGGCGCCGACTTCCCGTTGCTGAAGGTTCCTTCCGCATGATGTTGTCTTGGGACATCCTTCCTTGAGCGATTTGTAAATTTCCTTATTAGGTATGGATATTACTAAGGTACGGTATGCTAAGGCCCATTGCTATCAACTATAGGGACTTAGACGCTACCTGTCAGTTGCATTCCATCTTCTCGACACAGCCAGTGTAAGTGTGATGCAACAACTCTATCTTGGCAAGATAAAGTGGAAATAAACTCAAATAATCGCCCATCTTTCCATCTTTGGATTCCTCTCTTTCCACCGACTTCAAATGAAGAGAAATCGTTTTTGCGACTGTCGCGATTTCACCCCGTCTCATGAAATCCCGCGTGTCTCAGCCTCCAGGTCTCAAACACGTTCAGCCACTATCCTGCTGTCGTCATGGCGTCTCTAGGCCTTCAACTGCCACAGCCGCCTGCCCCGCCCCCGCAGTTGGAGCTCGCACCAGCCTCATGTCAGGAGCTTCGCAGCCACCCATCCCATCTTCTCCAACTCGACCCCCTTTCTTCAGCCAACTCCATCCCTTGACTTCTGCGCATGCGACCTTTCGAGCGACCAACTGATCGATTCTTTCTCTGATACCCCCATCGCCGCATCGTGACCATGACCACCTATTCCACCGATCCCGCGCTCTACATCTTCACCTCCCTCACCGCTGGCTCCTCCCACATCGTCACCGCTACGTCCCGCCTCGAGACCATCCTGCGAGCCAACCGCGTGCCGTTCAAGGCCGTCGATATTGCCACCGATGAAAAGGCACGCATGCTCTGGGGCCGTAGGGCTGGCAAGGACGAGGGCGGTCGCATGAGAAAGCTCCCCGGGCTGGTCCAGGAGGGCTTCGTGTTGGGGGTGAGTTGACGCCCGATATCTCGATGGCCGGACCCGCTGGCTAACGATGGTTTTCTGTTTGAGTAGGATCTGGTTGAAATTGAAGATTGGAACGAATATGGCGAACTCAAGGAACATGTCAAAATCTACTACGACGAGTTCACGATACCCTCAATCAACCAGAAACTCCCCGATCCGCCCCTGAAAAGGCCCATTGGCAGCGCTCCCGCGAAGGTCTCCGCCGCATCATCCTCCAAATCAGTTCCTGCTGCAGCTGCTGCTGTAGGTGCCGCTGCTGCCGCTGCCGCCGCCGCCGCCTCCGCTGCACCTCCTGCACCTCCAATGCCAGAGCCGAAGCCCACTGCAGCCAAGCCTGCAGAGAAGTCGATACCCCAGGCGCCACGAACAGTCCCCGTCACCTCCGTCGCAGAGGAAGCAGCAAAGAAGGCTAAGGAACTTCGGCTGAAGAGTCTACGTGAGAAGGTTTACGGAAAGGGGGGCAAGCCCAAGACCGATAGCGAAGGCGAAGGCGACAAACCGAAGGAAAAGGAGGCTGTTGTGAAGGAAGACAAGGATTTGGGCGACAAGACCCCTGGCCTGCAATCCCCTACTTCGGGCGCGTGGAAACACGGCTCTGACGGTGCCTTTGACACCGTTCAAAGCCCCACGAGTGCGCGTTGGAAGGATATCGAGCCGGAAGTTGTCACATCGTTCAGCGGAAGACCGGTTGAAGAAGCGAGCCCAGAGAGGATCAAGGAGATCGAGGATGAGGCGACTATAAAGGAGGAGCCTGAGCTGGAAGAGGAAGAGGATGATGATGACGATGAGAGTGAAGAGGAGGACGACGAAGAGGAAGAAGAAAAGAAGAAAGACGACGACGATGATGACGAGGAGGAGGAAGATGACGATAATGAAGACGAGGAAGAGGACGACAGACCAGCAGATACAAAACCTGCAGCGTCAGAAAAGGCCGACGCTACGAAGACCGAGGCGAAGGAATAAGCACCCAATCTTTCATCTGCCCCAGAAGCGAATAATGTACATTTTCCAATGTCTAACTACCTTACACATCTCACCAGAGCCTGAAAGTATGAACAAGTGCCGTCTTCTTTATGCACATACCGTAATGCCAAGGTATATCTACATGCTACAGCACACTCCGGAGCTTTCTTTATACAACTAATACAGTCCATCATCATCGCTCGCCGTGCCATCCTGGAAGCCCATCGGGGCCTTGCCCTTTCCCTTAGACCGCCCATTGACTTCCACATCGTCGTCGTCGCTTTCGTCGTCAATCTCATCATCGCTTGTTAACGCAATGCCTTTGCCCTTGCTCTTTGCCTTGCCCTTCCCGCGCAGCACGGTGTTAGTAGACGACGTCGACGTAACGCGCTGCGCAACAGGAGGGCGGGCGTTGATCGGCGGCGGCGCGGGCTTATCGCGGCCGCCCTCGAACGTTGCGCGGACGCGTTCGTAGTGGGCAAGTTCGCCGGCGCTGACGCTGGGGATGAGCTCGTCGTTGGCGGCGAGGAAGTCTTGCTCGGTGACCATGACGGCGATGTCCTCGGGCGTGGCGTGGTGGTCGAAGTAGTAGGCCGTGGATATGGGGTGACGAGTTGCTGGGTCGGCGTTGATGGCGCGGATCTTGGCGTCGACGGCCGAGGCCTGGCGGGTGACGGCCTTGAGCATGGCGTCGCTGCACAGGGCGTAGAAGTCGGCGCCGGTGTAGGTGAAGGGGAGACGCGAGGCCACGGAGGCGAGCGAGACAGAGGGGTGGAGGGTGAATCTGGGTGATGAGATTAGCAATGTCCGGTACTAGGATACGATTAGTTTCTTACTTTCGAGTCAACGCCTCAAGGATCGTCTGCTGCTTCTCGTTGGTGTCTGAAACACCAAGGTATAGCATCTTATCGAAGCGGCCAGGTCGCAATAGAGCCGGATCCAGCAGGTCAGGCCTATTCGTAGCTCCAATAACAAACACACCTCCGCCAGTATCGTCTCCGCCGGACATGCCATCCAGCTCGGCGAGAAGCTGCGAGACAATACGGTCCATGACGCCGCCGCTGTCGCCCTGGTTGCCTCTCTTCGGCGCCACGGAGTCCAGCTCGTCGAAGAAGACGACACAGGGCCGGGCATCGCGGGCTCGTTGGAACACGCGGCGAACGTTGGCTTCAGATTCACCAATGTACATGTTGAGGAGCTCAGGGCCCTTGACGCTGAAGAAGTTGAGGCTGTATTCTGTGGCAATGGCCTTGGCAAGCAGCGTCTTGCCAGTTCCGGGTGGTCCGTAGAAGAGAATGCCGGATCGCTTCTTCATGCCCTTTGCGAAGAGCTCTGGTCGCTCGAGTGGCAGCTGGATAGTCTCGGTGACGGCCTCCTTCACGTTGTTCAAGCCACCAACATCGTCCCAAGTGACGTTGGGGATCTTTGGCGCGCCAATAGAATCCGAGAAGTTCTTGCGGGCTGCATCGACGGCTACATCGAAGTCGTTCTTGGTGAGACAACGGGCAAGGGGTCCGCCAGCAACTTGAACATCCCGCACAGTGATGGGGACGTTATCATCACAGTTCTTGGCCGAGAGCTGCTCGAGCCGTGTTTGTTGGGCTATTGAGGCCCTTTCAACAACGTCAACCAGGTCTCCAGCCACCAAAGCTGCAGTCTTAAGAGCGATAGCGTTAAGATCAATCGTGGGCTCAAGACTCACGCCTCGGTCGTTAATAATAGTCCTGAGTATGGCTTCACGCTCAGCTTCGTCCGGCGCCGTCATCTCAAGCTCATGAGTGAACAGGCCCCGAACTCCGTCTGGGACCTTGTCCACCTCGTTGGTGGTTGCGATCAAGACTCGCGTGTCTTCTAGAATCTCCTTCATGGTTGACTCAATCCGGTCCGCAGTCAAAGCCTCAATGTGACGAATGAGTAAAGCGCAGCAATCCGGCCCACAACTCATTGCTCGCTCTGCTCGAGTTCGAAGAAACCCTTCCGTCTTCACATCGCTACCACTGCCACCTCCCTCACTCAGGATGTCATATGCATCGATAGAGTAGGTATGAATGCCCATATCAGCACAGGCATTCGATGCGAGAGTCGACTTGCCAATATTCCGGTGCGTTGACGTCAACAAGACGGAGATCGGGGGCATTTTGAGATGGATTGCACGCTGACTTGTAGCTGCGGTGATCAGTTCCCTCAACTGCCTCCTGAGGGGTGATATATACGGGGCCTCTTGCTCTTGAATTGGCTGGGGAGTTGACAATGAGGCACGCCTTGGTGGCTTCTTCAACCCGAGATAGTATTGCCAGGTGCTTTGCTTGATGCCAGGTATTCGACTGGGCTCAAACCCTGAACCGTGCATGCCCACAGAAGAACTGTCGATACAAGCCACAGATCCCCAGAAGGCCTCGGCGGTGCCATCCTCGTCTTCGTCCGACTTTTGAATCTGGATGTGCCCAACCTTGAACCAAGCGACATCGTCAAGTCGAGACGGAGGCTTCCCAACCTCTTGTCCACTGGTCGTCAGGGCCATAACATCGTCCACCTCAGTCCCTCCAGCCCCAGGGGCTTCTTGAAGAGCGCGCCCGAGCTGTGCATCAACAGGCACAGCAATTAGGTCTCCAGTGCGGACCAGACGAATCTTGTTGGCAAAGTACTGCTTCAAACCTCCGAGGACCGCGGTCTGGTAAGCCCTTTCGGCGGATATAGGGGTTCTAATATGATGAATAGAAATGTCTCGAGCGTAAGGAGGTCTTGCCGCGCTGGTGAACCTTGGAATCGTCCCTTTTCCTTGGTAGAAATGCTTCTTAAGCGATGAGAGGCGAAGATAGGCAGCATCGTCAAGGTTAGCCAGCAGGATAGGTGAGGCATACACCGCCGGGCTTGCCGGCCGTTGCACCTGGGACTCAAAGAACGACAACCGCCTCTCACCATGCCTTGCACTAGGTATTCGGGTCATGGGCCTTTGAGAGTAACCCTCGGGTAGACCATATACTCTCACAGGTCTCCATTTGGTGGGCTCTGGGTCGATTTGTCCGAAACTCCCTAGCCCAAAAGCTCCGAAGCCATTCAAAGGAGGCTCCTCTGCCGCCTCTACGCGGGCCCAGTCTCCAGAGAAGCACCCAATCTTGGAAAGAGATGCCACGTCAACGTAGATCCGCGCTTCCTCGTCATCCTCCGCCGATGGTTTAGGATGTAAAATGTCAGACGGTATCGGTCTCATGAGGCCGTGGGCTTTGAATAGTCGGCCTCGGGGCCTATCGGGTCGCGCAGTTGTGGCTGTGAAGTTGGAAAAGACGGAACCAGGCGTTGTCATGCTATTTGTTTTCCTTCCGCGCAGAGTTCCCATGGTCATCGGGGTTCCAGGTTGGAGGGTCGAAACACCACTCGCAGCAGTTGTAGGCAGAGTAGGGGCCTGAAGTGAGATCATGTCGTCCAACGAGTCATCCGAGAGTTCATCGTCAAGGTCAGATCCCGACAGATCAGTCTCTGTCTCTGTCGCAGACTCTGTCTCTTCCGTCAAAGCACCAGATTTATCCCGTTCCTCGGCTGCTGAGTAGAACTGATCGGTGCCGTCTTCTTCGTCCTCGGTTCGTTGACTCGCCGTCATTGATGCGGCCTGGCGGATCTGCTTCGTATGTACTCGGCCTCGCATCAAGATGATCTTGGTCTTCTCCGAGAGAACCCCCTGGGCCACCGGTTCACACAGCATGATCTTGCCGGGATTTGGGGGCACATGGGTCAAAGGATGAGGCGGAAGCGGGAGCGGGAATAGATCGCCCGAATGAACGACTTTGAGACTGCTCAGGGCTGTCCGCAAAGCCGCGACCAAGCGCTCTTCGGGGGTCTTGGCTGGAGCTTTGCCCTTGGGGCTGGCAGGGTGCTCTCGGAAGAATGTGCCCTCCCCATTCTCAAGCCTCTTGGTCAATTCGCTTTCCAGGCTCACGAAAACGGTCTCGAGGGGCAACGGAGTAACGTCGAGGACGAGAATCTCAATGCCGCCACGACTATGACTCGAGAGCTTCGAGGGTGCGACCTGTTGCAGGGTAACGGCAAAGCTCTGCAGAGCTGAGGAGGACGGCGAGAACCGCACGGTCGAATTATTCAAAGTCGACGAAGGAACGACGGGCACAATGGACCAGGGGCTGTCGGAGGGGGTGGCATTCGGCGCCCACGGTGTGATTGCGATGTGGCTCTGCTGAGACTCGGAGTTCTGGCTGTCACGAGCTGTAAGGGGGGGCAATTAGCAATGCGCAATCATAGCGAAACCTTCAGGGCCATGCGCCGGCTGCCCAGAGTCGGTAGGAGTCATACCATGTTCAAGGTGCGGGAAGAGATCGTAGAAAATGTCCTCGGACACAATGCCGACGTCGCTCTTGATGTGGTCGTCGAGGATGAGCTTCGCTGAGATGGCGGGCTTGTCCTGCCGCCGGCGACGTGTGCGTCTCTTTTGCGACGCCACGGAGGCTCTCGACGGTGCCGCCATTGTTGCTGGAGGACGGTGAAGCTCAATGCGTGAGGCGGAAGACGAAGCTCGAGGGGAAGGGGACCGAGCTCGATTAATCACCCCGCAGAGGGCAAAGCATATCGAAGCAGCGCGGTAACGGAGCTAGGGAAGGTTCGAGATTGTCGAATGGCCACTCGAGACAGCAGCGAGCAGTGCTGGGCCGAGGAGATGGCGATGCTGGGGCTCGGTGCTGGTGGTAGAAGAAATCCGGGGTTGAGGTCTCGTGAAGCTCCGTCGCGACGGGACCTGCTGAGCCGCTGAACGTGCCCCGATTCGGCTGCGGCTCAGAATTGGCCTCGGCATCGGCGCGGGCACTGGAGCAGACGTTTTTAGCACCCACAACCGGCGGGGGGTTTAGTGGCGTGTAAGTCATAAATGCACTGTACGAACCGATAATTAAACTGCATGCTGAGGTGCTGTGACTGTGCGGTTGAACAACTATTAACACAATTTCTATTCCAAGGGGCTTTCTATTCAGCTTCCTGCATTCAAGCTGAAGTCCTGGCTACTGCATCATCGTATTCGGCTTCTGCAGGGTCTCCCGTCCATGCAGCTACCCGGGAGCAGGACCGACCACGTGCCCGGAATTCCCTTGGAGACAAATATCATGAGAACTACCTCAAGTAGGAAGTACTCAAAGTTGTCTTGATATTTCCAATAAAAGACGAGACTCCAATCTTGTCATGTATCAATTTTCCCTTGCCCGAAGATCCACCCGCCTCAGAGTACAAAATTTAGATGCATCCATCCCACTCACTGAAAAGGCAATTCTGCGCATCATCACATGCTGAAAACAGGGATCTGCAAACGCCCACAATTGGCACTTCGAGACCCATGACGCAACCCTCCCGCAAAACAGGGGCAGTCTTCGAGACTTTTACACGCAACAAACCAAGGAGCGTCCGCCATCTGGATTCGTCCAGCCCCCTGGCCCTGGATTTTCTTGGTGCTTGTGTCAATAGTCTCCCATCCATCCAATCATTGGCACCCGACCACAGGCCGGTTCGAAACAGGCAGCTGAACAACCTGCATCGTCCGACGCCGAGTCTTCACCGTACATCGCTAGACGACGACCCTGATCATCGCCCGCCGCTGCTCTTCATGACGTCCCAGGAAATTCCTCCTCGTGGCGACTGGGCAACCGAGAACTGGTAGATGGTGTCTCGAGATCCTGCTTGCTTATCTCCAGTGCGCCAACGTTCTTCAAACTTTCTCTTCTTGACGCTGTTGTCTTCCTCTTCGCACCCTGCATACTCGCCTCCCATGCGGCTACAGCGAAACCGGCCATGATCGAATCACCCGGCGCCTCGAGCGTCACTCAAGAGGAGCAGCCGCGACTTTCTGGTGCTGAGCTAGCCCAGAATGCGGTCAAGTTCACCCAGCAAGCCGAGAAACTGTCGCTTGCTTCACACGACCAAGCATCGTCCTCCGTCGCACTCGAAGCACAGTTTGTCACGCCCCAGGATCCCGTCATTATCACCTCGGATGGCTACCGGCTGCCCGGTGTTCCACTGCAGGAGGCGCACAAGCTCAACGTTTTGCGCGAGGAACTCCAGGGTTCGCCGAAATCGGTCGATATCAAGGAGGACGGCGAGACCAAGGAGACCATCACCAATACCAACTCGAATCTGAGCGAAAAGTCCCGGAAAACAATTATTCTACCCAAGAATGGCGCGTCAGTGCAGAAATCAGGGGATACCACTCTGCGACGAGCAATGCCACCGTCGCATACAAACCCGCTCTTCCCGCCATTGCCGCTTTACGGGCCGCCCTCGATCCTGCGCGATGTTCAATGCCTCTTCTTTCGCGTGTCATCTTTTTTCCTGAGTCTGGCATTTTTGGGTGTCATCGTTTTGGGTGCTCTTTTCACAAGCATCCCGACAATCATGAAGAAGATCCTCTATCGATTGACTTTTCGAGACTTCGATAAATCGAGACCCTTCTACGAGGAGGAAAAACGCCGAGCAACCGTCAGGAAAGAAAAGGAGCAGGCATGGAAGCGCTCCAAGTCTCAACAGAGCGCGACCCTGCAACGAGAGGAATCTGCTGAGGAATATCCTCCTACCGAGGGCGGACCAGATCCTATCCCTTGCGATGTGGGTTACTACGCCAGACGCGTTGGTCTCGACGTTGAGACTTTCTACGTGCAAACCGAGGATGGTTTCATTATTGAACTTTGGCACGTATATGACCCGAAAGAATATACGCAACTCGACGAGGATAGCCGAGACCAACAAGGCCCAACTGTCTTTGACGGCCCAAAAAGGAAGCTCAAGCACCCCGAAAAGAAGCGCAAGTTTCCAGTTCTGTTGATGCATGGACTGCTGCAGAGCTCTGGAGCCTACTGCTGTACCGATGATGATTCTCTAGCATTCTGGCTATGCAAATCCGGATATGACGTCTGGCTTGGTAATAACCGCTGCGGGTTCAAACCGAAACATATCCTGCTCAAGTACCACGATCCCCGAATGTGGTGCTGGAACATTCGACAGATGGGTGTGTTCGATTTGACAGCACTGACGTCTCGTGTCATTTCCGAGACGGGCTTCGAGAAGATTGGCCTGATCTGTCATTCTCAGGGGACGACGCAGACGTTTGTGGCCCTAGCCAAGGAGCAACGCCCCGAGCTGGGAGAGAAGTTAACCGTTTTCTGTGCTCTTGCGCCAGCTGCATATGCCGGACCCTTAATCGGCAAGATGTACTTCAAGTTCATGCGGATTATTTCGCCAAATCTTTTCCGGCTGATGTTTGGGATCCACGCCTTCATCCCATTTATGATGCGAATGCACCAACTCCTGAATCCACGATTGTACGGATGGTTGGGCTACAAGGTCTTCTCGTTCTTGTTTGATTGGTCCGACTCGCGATGGGACCGCGGCCTGAGGGATCGCATGTTCCAATTTGCTCCTGTCTACGTCAGTGCCGAATCCATGCGGTGGTGGCTTGGACGAGAGTGTTTTGCGAAGCACAAGTGCATTTTAGCGACAAAGGAGTCCCTCAAGGCCGAAGAACATCTGGATGGAATTGCGGATGGCCGACCAATTACACCCAAGACGGAGCAAGCAATCGAGCATCATAAGCACAAGAAGGGATCAACGGCATGGTACAATGAGCAAGTCCCGCCATTCGCTCTCTGGGTTTGTGGTAACGACAATCTTGTTGACGGCGAGAAATTGCTTAAGCGATTTGCATCTGGCCGCGAACCTCACGTGGAAGTCGTTCACGAGAAGGTGATTCCAGAATATGAGCATTTGGATGTAATCTGGGCCATGGATGCGGTGGAGCAGGTATTTAAGGAGGTCCGCGAAGTCTTGTGGAAAACTTGCGATGCGCGAGACATTTGCCGCGTCCCTGAAGGATGCGAGCACGTCGAATTATGGACATCGAAAACGAAGAAGAAGGCTTCCGAAGACGCAACTGACGACATGCAGTCGAGCAGCAGCGAGAGTGGCTAGACAAAAATCACGACAGCAAATTAGACGACACACACATACACGTACACGAAAACGATGACAAGACTTGCAGAAAAGAATTGTTCTTTCTTTCTGGACACTTTTGGATTTGAAGTTGGCGTAATGATAGGCTTTTGGATACTTGTGCATTGGACCATGCAGAATACCCCTTTGCGAGGAGTTCGGGCATGGTGTTGACTTGCATGGATGGCCTATCTGCTGCTTATACGAAACAAGACCTAATGTATCACCTAAAGTAATATTCTTACTATTTGTTGTCATAGAGGTATTCTTTATTCAATAAAAGGAGCGAAAGCTCATAGAAGACAATTCGTGCCAGCATACTTTCAAGCCATGTCCGTGGGCCATTCGAGAGTGCTGAGATGGCGGCGTCAGCGCTTAAATCCAACATAGTCGCCAAGAAGCAACTACGCCTCCAATTTCGTCCATGGTAATTCTTATCGCTTGCATCCAGACTCTGCAAGGTACAACGACTTACACGGAGTGGTGGTGGTGCAGTCAATCAACTCGGTGAGATCGTTCATGTGGGGTTCCGTGGCGGTGCTCACCGAGACGAGGCGTCGAGCTACCTTGTTTTTTTTTTCTGATGCAGCGACTCCATCAAAGCCTGTCATCGATCTTCTTCCACACACAGAAATCATGCCTTCAGAAACGGTCCAACCCAATCAATGGGTCGTGCTGAAGCTGCCGAACGAGACCTCGCGAGTATTACAAGTAATCCCAAATACGTAAGCCGCCCGCACCTGCAATGCGCCGTGGATTCCTCCCACTAACACCGGCTGCCACAGTACCATATCCCTGGGCAAATATGGCTCCTTTCCCACCAACCTCATACTCGGACGACCGTTCCATCTTACCTACGAAGTCCAGGAGAAGCGCGAAGGAGAGAATTTTGCTAGATTACGTGTCGTGCCTGCGCAGGAGGTGAACGCGGACATGCTAGCAGACACCACTGCTGAGGCAAACGAGGGCGACGATTTCATTGCTGCAGGTGATGGCGAGGAACTGACGCTCGTCGATGAAAGTGGAAAGGTCTTGATTCGGTCGAACCGCGAGATAATCGACGACTCGGCGCGCCAGACCCTCTCAGTCGAAGAGATCGAAGAACTCAAGCGTAAAGGCGCTTCAGCAGGCAAGGAACTCATCGCCAAGCTTATGCTGTCGCATACTGCCATTGAGCAGAAAACCGTATACTCACTGGCCAAGTACAAACTCTTGAAGACTAAGAAGTACATTCGACGGTTTACAGTGTTCCCTTTGGACGTAACGATGCTGGCGCAATGGCTTTTGGAAGATCGAGACGCCAACAAGATCCTGGAACTTAGGCAAGAGATGATGGCTCTTGTCGGCTGCTGGGCGGACGTTCACTTTGGTGGCGTGGAATCAGAAGATGCGCCTGGTTCGCAAGGCGGGAGATGGCTTGTTGTCGACGATACCGGCGGCCTACTGACTGCTGCAATGGCCGAAAGGATGGGCATATTATACCAGTCTCCCGAGGAGGAGGAGGATGAGCACGATGAGACCGCTCTCCCCCCAGCACCGGCAGATACAGAAGCGCCAAACCAGTCCGAAGACATGCAAATACAGCAACCTCAAGACGCGACAAACCAACAAGCCCCAACCTCGCCGACGGCGCAAAAGCAACAAAAGAGGCGACCCCCTCGAAAGAGCGACTTCGATGTTCCTTACCACTCAAGCAATACCCTTACCCTCATACATGGAAGCACACAACCAAATCTCGCTCTCCTCAAATACTTCGACTACGACTCTACCACACCTAATCCTCCATATCCCTATCACCCCCTTGTCACCAATCTCATGCCCATCACTTGGCTACAGCTTCTCGCACCTGAAGAGGACGACGCCTACAACAATAAGCCTGTTGAGGCGACGCCCGAGCAGATGGCTGCGTGGAAGTCCAACCGGAGAGCCAACTACCACCGTAAGCGTCGCAGGTGGGCAAGAATCAAACACGTCGTGGACGTCACGAGGCAGGGGGGCTTCAGTGGTCTAGCGGTCGCGAGCACAATGGACCCTATATCCATTGTCCGACATACCTTGCCCTTCCTTGCAGGTGGTGCTCCTATTGCCATCTATTCGCCGACTGTGGAACCCCTCACTTTGCTGGCAGACTGCTTTAGCATTGCTCGCCGAGCCGCGTGGATTGCAAATCCTCCCCCGGAAATCGAGGGCAAGACTATGGAGGAACTTGACAGATGGGAGGGCAACGCCGAGTTTCCAATTAACCCTACCCTCCTTCTAGGAATGTGCATACAGACCAGCCGCGCAAAGAGGTGGCAAGTCTTGCCTGGGCGGACACATCCGTTCATGATGGGCCGCGGTGGCGCTGAAGGATACGTATTCACGGCCTGGAGAGCCATCCCGGTTGAGGGGAAGATTGAAGCAAGGGGTAAATTCAAGAGGAGAAAGACCGAGGCTTAAAGGACGCCCAGAATAGTCGCTGCCTCAAAGCAAGCGGTGAACCTGGTGGGCGTGGAAGACCATAATCAGGACGCTACGGAGTACATCATGATACCCTTGGATAGAGAACAAACCGGACAATCAAATGGTGCGCCAACTCCGTGCAATTCTACCTGAATAAAATAAATGTGACTATGACACTCGATCTTCTCCGTACTCTCTCACGGAGTATGATCTCAGCCATCTATATCGCCTACATCCTCGAAGAGCGTTTTTACAAGGACTTGCCCATGAACTTTCTCTTGGTGAAGCTCAGCCACCACTTGCTGGGCTTCGCTTCACTCTCCTCATATACCCTCGCCAATAATCGGATTGCAAGCTCCTGGCGGACCTGCGCCATGTACTGCTTCAACAGCTCGGCCTCTTGCCGGTCACGAGGGGCCTCGTACATCTTCCCAGTCATGGTTAGTCACACCACATCAGATCCAAGCTCCGAATAAATCGTACCTGGTTAAGAGGGAAAGCTGGGTCGCCCGGGATGGCAAAGTTGAGGTCCAGTGCCAGGTTCATGACGTCCTTCTGTGCATCCCGCATCGCCGCATGAGGCTTGATCTTGGTCAGGCAGTCGCTCACAAACCAGATCCCGTACACGAGCAGGCGGTCAGCCGGACCCTGGATCTCGAAATTGCGGAAGAAGGTGTTGGCGCGGAACAAGGCTAGCACCTCGTCGAGGATGTCGTAGCTCTCATCATCGGGGTCGGGCGACTCGTAGGCCGGGAGCGGCGGGGAGGGGATGGGGAGAGTATAGGCGGGACCGCGGGTCTTGGTTCGGAGAGGGAGGAGAGGGAAGTTGCCGACGAGGCGGGGGACGTTCGGATCCGAGTTGAAGACGGAGTTGTAGGCCTATCAAGGGGTTAGAAAGAGCTATGTCGGTGTTGATGACGACCAGGAGCTGTTGGAGTAGCTGAGGCTACGGGACCGGGCTAGCGACTTGAGGAGAAGAGAAGGGCTGTTCTAGTCACATACCGGCATTTTGCAACAGTTGTTCTTATCGACAAACACTCAATGATACTGTTGCGACAAGATCTTTCCTCTGCGCCAGCTGTAGTATCTGATGCGCTGCGTTTCGAGACTGGCGGGGCTGGCTGCAGCAACTGCTCACGAAGCTGTCGTCAATGGAGTGGGGCAGCGAGGCTGGTGAAGTCAGAGTTGATGCCTTACTTGGATGCAGCACTCATAAGGCATCAAGCCGGAGCAGTGGCGCAGCCTGATCCTACGCCACATATTCGACCCCTGTCAGAGTTTTCCTGTGCCTCCCGTGACAGGCTGCAAGCATGGGTGCCTAAGCAAGAGTGGGGTCCTGCACGTAATGCCCTCACGTGAATTCGCTCCTCCATCGCGCCGATTGCACCCGCGTTATGGCAGCCACCCTGGCGCGCTACCGAGGGGCGCTTTCCCAGTTTTCAGGGCTGGCCTCTTGTTTGCCGCCCACCAAAATACCTACGCGACCAGGCTGCATTACAAGCACTCTCACTCCTTCACAACCATCTGCATTCTTTGCCTGCTGCTCATTCAATTTCCTGCGAATTTGCGCACGGAAAACTTCGCATCGGGAATTTTGAGTTCGCCCCAGCCCTAGGGCGTGGTTTTGCTTTTTCTTCCTCAGCTGTCCGATCTGACGGGCCCTCGCGCCAGCCCGCTAGCTCCAAAGCTTGACCTTGGCCGTGCGAGGCGTTAAGTATAAGCAGGGATCATCACCCCGTCGCGTCTCAGAGGGAGAGTCATTCTGGAGTCAAGAAGGGTTGAAGGCAACAATCAATGCTAACATTTGAGTAAGTTGTCGCCCCCCTTTTCTCTTCCTGCCTACGACTCCTTCAACAATCTTGCACCTCATTCTAACGCCCGCGAACAGAACCCTTTTCAACCACAGCAGCTTTGCGAATCAGCTGCGTGTTTTGATGGACATGACGACCTCGCGCTCCCCGTCAAGTAACGGGTCAACTCCAGACACCACGCCGCCAACATCTCAGGGGCCCGAGGACTCGCCCAAGCCCCGGCGTCGGAGAAACCGTCGCGTCTATCGACCGGCAAAGAATTCGCTTTTCGATCTGTTCCATGAACATGCCGGTACTTCGCTCTTCGTTCGCCCGATCTGCTGGACCGACCAACATGCGCGACTGCTCGGCGCACGATGGGAAGAGCTTCCTCCCTGCGACATGCCTCAACCCGTGGTGTTACCTGGAACACCGCCTTCCAAGGGACACATGCGACCGTCCCAGACCATCATTACTCTCAGCGACGCGCTCACACAGATCCTAATGCCGGATGCTGTGCATCCTATAATTTGCTCGAACTCCGTTAAGGCCGTGCTTACGACGCTATGGCCAGACGCGTTCAGCAAACCGCATTATTTGCCTGACTTACACATTTTCTTCGGAGGCCGTGTTTATCGTGAGGCGGTGCGAGCTCAGATCATGTGGAATTACCCTTCAGAGGAGTACAGGTCGTCGTACTCCTCATTCGTGACGGTATCAACACGACCAAACGACTCCTTCAATATCTCGACACAGCAGACCTCTTCCCAGCGAAGTCGAGCAAACCTACCGATGGTATGCTACATTGGAAAGAGCCAACTGGCCTCCCTCCGAAGAAATCTGTTCCGCGTTGCTCCCGGCCCAGAACGCAGCTGGAACGAACCGGTGTACCGACTACAACAGATCAGGGCTAAACTCCTCATTCCATCCAACTCGGACCATGACGCTCATTTTGTGGGCATCTTCCTCGCGATGGCTCAAAAGTACTTTTATCCAGCTCCCATACCAACAGGCCGGAGAGAGTCCCAGATGGGCAAGGAGAAGGGCATCCCGCCTTGTCCAGATTTTCACGATGTCACGCTGAAGCTCCTGACACACGATACGGATACAGGAGAATTCATCGTCTACACTGGGCATGTAACAGCGCAATTTTTAGAGAAATTCCACAACCCATTCAAGGGCTTCGAAGATGGTCACGACGCGGATGCTTCGGGAATCAAGATCGAGTACACCAGAGTCCCGATCTGGCCGATCCTGGGTCTACGAGAACGACTGGGCAAGGCCTTGGGTTCCGAAATTGTTGGTCATTTCAATCCCGAAGAGATAGAGACTTGGGAGAATGATCGAGAAAAGTCGGACAACAACAAACGCAAGAGAGGGGCTCTGACCGAGATTCTGAACAATAGTTTTGAAGAGGAGTCGGACGATGAGCCTGTCCTCGCCGCGAAGAAACGTTGTCTGGACGAGGGTTCTCCGATGGGCGTGGTTACGTGGTAATGGAGTTAGATACAGGTTGGCGTTGTGGTTTTCTTCGGCATGATATGGTCCATACAGGACTGGGAACGGATACAATAGGGTTGCACCAGAAACATTGCCTCACTGGCACGGGTACCTTCGGAACGGAAAGGGCGCGAAGAGAGTGTTGGTGACATGGACATGACATCAAGATACCAAGCGAGCGCTGATAGAGTCATGGATTTATGTAAATGACTGTTCGATTCTCGTATGATATATAGGAGCAATGATTAATCACGTCTTGACAACTGAGGATCAACTTGACCGGGAACGAATACGAACTGCTGACATCTGTGGTCGCGAGGATACGGAGGGGGCAAAGGCACTTTCTCAACTTCCAGTCTGTATAGGGATACTGCGTCCGGGTTAACGGAGACTATCACAAGCAATAATCGTAGGTTCGGAACAACATCACGAAGGATTACTCGTACGAGAATCACGAAAGCCTCGGATGAGAAGAACTATCAGCTTGTGATGATGATGTGCTGGTAGAGTGCGGAGAAGGAATAATTGCCTAGTCAGGACCAATGGCTAATGGGTGAGCAAACACTGGAACGCGGGAATAGCATGTTTGGTAGCGGCTAAATGCGAATGGGTGCCCTAATCTATTATTCGGCATCCTACCGTAGAGGTTAGTGCTGTGATGAGGCTAGGTGGTGGAAATACCGAGAGCATCTTCTTGCCAAGAGTTCTCGACACCGGGCCGTTAGTAACGACGAACAGGGAAATCAGTGAGTCTGACTGGGAGCGATATACTTATATAATAATTGTATGAGTTCATAGCCGGAAGAGGTTCAGGAGATCTGTGTAAATATACACAACCTTCAGTAGATTGGACCAAGCTCAAGCGACATATACTCTAGTTCTACACTACACAAGGCAAGGCAATAGAAACCTATGCGACTCGTGGACGGATTCCTGCTAGTATTCTTGTAGGTCATGTGCCTATAGAATGCGCCGATATGCATCTGCAAGGACGGAAGGTGGCAGGGGGGAGACTTCGGGCTCCTCCCAGCCTTCCCACTTCCACTCAAACCTCAACTCCAACATGGCATCTTCACTACTACTTATCTCCCATACCCTCCAGGCTGGTCATCCCCAAACGGGCGAAGCTTCCGATCCCATCACACACTAGACGCCGACCAAGAAAAAAAATGGCTGCTAAGGACTTCACCGCTCAGCGACAGCGCCGTCCGATCCCGATGTTCATCCATCAAACAACCCTGCTGGTTTCCCCGCAAACGCCCTGGCCTGTCTCTCGGCATCCCCAAGTCCCTCGCTTCTGGGTTAGGAAAAGGCAGATCTCGTTCTGCCGGTGACCATAGTGCAGGGGTTCGACCATCTTTCACGACCTTCGCTCTCGCTTCCCCCCACTCATCCATCCCAACTTTCACCAGTCCAGCTGATCGTCGCCCATCCCATCCATCGAGGCACTTACGCGCCGCTCCTCGCACCACTTCAGCCGGCCAGTGAAGCGCTCGCCCTCTCCCGGAGGTGTATATACCTCGTTCTCCGCACCGTCAGCCTCGGCTCCCGCCTCTGAAGCCCGCTGCCATGCCCCTCGCCGGTGCCGTTTCTCACGATGTTTCTTTCATGTGCTCCTCCGGGCTTCCGATGAACCCCATGGGGAAGCGGGGTCGGCGGTGAAGACGCGCCCCATGGTTCGGCCCTGGGGCTCGTTTGGGCATGACTGCGCCGATGGGATTTTCAAAAGCTGGAAATTGGGCTTGTTGAAGCGTGGAAAAAGCGCGCCGGACACGGCTTTTGGGTGCGGGAAGCTGGAGATGAGCATGTGGTGGAGCGCGCGAAGGGAAAGCTACGGTGCTCGTCCGGTCCTCATGGGCGAAAAGTTCAAAATGAGGCCGTCTTCCCCTTCCTGAGCCTGGAATATGGGCAGTCAACGACATCTTCAGACCTTCGGTTTGTGGAATCTGAACCCTCTCGTGGCTGAGAGTTGACCGGGACACCTGCGTCTGTTCTGTTGGCACATTTTGTAGCCACTCAACTTATACCGACCTCAAAGATGAAGGCCCACGCCCTCTCCCTCCTGTCTCTGGCCGTGCCCTTGGCCAAGGCAGCTCCCGCTCCTATTCCGACGATCCAGGAGCGGGCTGCGCAGGTCACTGTGACACTTCCCTCTGGCACCGTTGTTGGCTCTTCATCCTCAAGCGTTGAGACCTTCAATGGGATCCCCTTTGCAGACCCTCCCACCGGGTCCCTCCGTCTCAAGCCACCGCAGAAACTCTCCACGGATCTGGGAACATTTGACGCCACGGGCAGTGCGGCGGCTTGTCCGCAGATGTTCATATCGAGCGGTTCCCAGAACATCATTGAAGAGTTGCTGGCTGATTTCTTGGAACTTCCCCTTTTACAAGTGGTTACGGGGCAAGAGGATTGCTTGACCGTTTCGGTACAACGACCTGCAGGAACAACGGCAGATGACAAGCTTCCAGTTCTGTTCTGGATCTTCGGTGGCGGGTTTGAGTTGGGCAGTACCTCTATGTATGATGCAACAAGCCTTCTCGGGACCGCCATCGACAATGACCAGCCATTTGTGTATGTGGCTGTCAACTACCGAGTTGCTGGCTTTGGCTTCATGCCCGGCAAAGAGATTCTGGAGGATGGTAGCGCAAATCTCGGACTGCTCGATCAACGCATGGGTCTTGAGTGGGTTGCAGACAACATTGCCTCGTTTGGCGGCGACCCTGACAAGGTCACTATCTGGGGCGAGTCTGCTGGAGCTATTTCTGTGTTTGACCAGATGGCTCTGTATGGCGGCAACGCCACATACAACGGCAGCCCCCTTTTCCGAGGGGCCATCATGAACTCGGGCAGTGTCGTTCCTGCAGAGCCAGTGGATGGGGCTAAGGGCCAAGCCATCTACGATGCTGTCGTGGCCGAGGCCGGATGTTCCAGCGCGTCTGATACACTGACCTGTCTCCGCGACCTCGATTACGAGACGTTCCTGAATGCTGCAAACTCAGTTCCGGGCATTCTGTCGTACAACTCGGTCGCTTTGTCGTATCTGCCACGTCCAGATGGCACTGTCCTCACCGAATCCCCAGACGTTCTTGCAATGTCTGGCAGTTATTATGCCGTCCCCATGATTATTGGAGATCAGGAGGACGAGGGAACGTTGTTTTCCATCTTTCAATCCAACTTGACTGACACAGCCGATGTCGTCGAGTACCTCTCATCGCTGTATTTTGCTGATGCGACTACGGAACAACTTACGACATTGGTTGACCTCTATCCAACTGCTGCTGCTGACGGAAGCCCCTTCCGCACCAGCATCTTCAACGAGCTCTACCCGGGCTACAAGCGTCTTGCAGCCCTCCTCGGCGACCTCGTCTTTACTCTGACTCGCCGTCTGTTCCTCACCACGGCCAACTCAGTCAATCCATCTGTCCCCTCGTGGTCCTACCTTTCGAGCTACGACTACGGGACGCCCTACCTTGGAACCCTGCATGGCTCGGATTTACTCCAGATCTTCTACGGGTTGTATCCTGACAACGCTGAGAAAAGCTGTCGGACCTACTACTTCAACTTCTTGTACAACCTGGACCCTAACACCGGTGTGTCGGGCTACGCGAACTGGCCGCAGTGGAGTGAGAGCCAGGAGCTGATGTGGTTCAAGTCGGCGAGTGCGAACGACTATCTGGCGGATGACTTTAGGAGTGAAGCCTATGATTGGATCAGTAGCAACGTCGATGTGCTGGCGGTTTAGTAAAAGGAGCATCGTCAACCTGCGTTGGGCTTTGATGAATTATGAGTCTATAATGCCACAAGTCTATTTTAATATCCAACACTGCCCTTTTTCATCCTGATTCCCCGAACCATCCCGTCAAGCTTCCCGCTCACTCCTCCTCCGCCGTATCATCGGACTCATCTGACTCGTCCTCTCCGCCCCCTCCACCACCTCATATCCCACGCGCTCATACAATGGCACCGCCGCCGCCTCGGCGTCCAGATACAGCGGATAGTCCATCTCATCCGCAAGCACACTGACATGCCGCAGCAGCGCCGTCGCATGGCCCTGGCGCCGCGCTGCCGGGTGCGTCATCATGAGTTCTAAGTCTATGCCCCCTCCGTGAGTTTGCGCCCTGATGTTAGACAAGGGGCCTTACAGATGTGTTCGCGCGTCCCCATCACGGCGTGATGCTGCGCATCCATGCCATCGAAGAACGCCTGGATCGCCTCCCCGTCCATACCCGGCAACACCCTCGGATACCGCCTTGCAAAGTCCCACGCGCCGCCGTCTTCCGGCCTCACAATCCACATCAGCGCAACAGACTGCACCAGGCCTACTCAAAGTCATCAGCAACCACTTGCACTCCCTTCTCCTCACTGCAGTTGAAAGATCACGATCCGTACCGTCCGCGCCCTTCACCACCCACACGCGCGCCTCCTGGATCCCCGCCGCGCGCCACCCAATGAACTGCCGGAAGCTCTTCTCGTGGTATGCGCGGCCGAGGCCCGACGGCGGGAAGAGGCTCTGGAAGTACTCGTCGTTGAAGGCGCTGAGGTGCACGGTTGCGATGCCGGGGACGTCGGCGGGTGTCGCGAGTTGGACGGTGGGTGAGGCCATGGGGGGAGCTGTAGGTTAGTTGGATGAGCGATTGGAGACCGTAGTGAGAGAGATCTGAGTAGAGAGAGTAATTAAATAAAAGTGTCTCGGTTTGGACCCTGGCGTGAGCTATGAGGTGAGCGGCGAGCTTCCTTCTCAGAACACAAGGGTCTCATCCTGTGGGGCGGTGCGAAAATCACAGAGTCACATCACAGAGTGTTCCAAATACCCCTGAATCCAGGTACGAGAAAAAGCAATTTACGCCTTCTCATCTTGCGTTACTAGGGACAAGCGTCGTCCTCTACACTACATACATACATATACCCAATCACAACTCCTCAACATTTTATAATTTACATAGTCAGATGTAGCTGTTGGCAGCGAGCCACTCCTTGAGAGCGGCGGCATCGCGCTTGCGGTACGCGGCCCGTCCACGGATCTTGTCCTTGACAGTACCGAGTGTGCGGTCGAAGCTCTTGGTGTCCTTGTCCTTCATGAACTCATCAATGTCCTGGATGTAAGCCTCGTCAGTGAAGCGGCTGAGACTGAGGTTCATGAAGCGGTCGACGACGACGGGGTTGCCCAGCTTGGCAATGACGGCGTCCCAGTTGTTCTTCATGAACTCCCACTGCAGAGGGCGACCGATAATGTTGGCCGACAATGAGGAGCCCAGGACGTGCATGTCAGCGCTGGGAACGGCGTTGGAAGGCGGGGACTGGTTAAAGACGAAGGGGATGATCTCCTTCTTGATGAGGTCGGCGTCCTTGACGACACCGAGGACGCTGAGGCACAGGAGCTTGCCGTCGATAGACTTGGTGGTGAACCACTCCTTCTTGAGGATCTCGACGGTTCGGGCAGGGTCCTTCTCAATGGCGGCGCGCCACACGGCGGTGCGCAGAGAGGGATAGATGGGGTTAGCCTCAGGGTTCTCAACCCAGGCATCGAAGCGCTTAAGAGCCTCCTCGACGATGCTAAATATGAGGTTAGCCGGTCACAGCAGTATAATGAACCTCTTGAAACTTACACAGGGTGCTTGTTGGCGACGGCATTGCCAATGAGGTCCTTACGGAGAATGCCGGTAAGGTAGTCCTCTCCTTCGGGGAACTCCCAGCCAATCTCCTGAACCTTGGCGTCAATCAACTTCAGAGTAAAGGCCTCTAGGCCCTTCTTAATCGTCTCGTCCTCGTTGAAGACAGACTTGACCTGGGCAATAGAATCAAGGACCTGGCTCCAGACCAAGGTGTGAGTTTCCTTGTTGAAGCCTTGGAGGAAAGTGAGCAGAGCGGGAGTGGTGCCGTTGCCGGCAAAGGCAAGGTCGCCGGTCGAGCCGATAATGGCGATCTTGTCCTCGGTGCTGAGCTTGTCGAGCTGAGTAGCAAGCTTGGCAAGGCGAGCCGGGGGGTAGTTGACTCGGTAGAAGCCAGTAGCACCGCTGTTCAGCTTGTAAAATTCGTCGTCAATGTCCCGAATGGTGTCATCCTTCTTGGTGAGAGAGAGACTGGCAATTCCGGCCTCGCCCTTCTTTCCCTCAAGGCCCAATGGCACCCACCAAGTGGTGGTGTCATCTTCGGGCTTGACATCGCCAGTTGACAGGAAGCGAGACTGCTTGATGGAGATCTGTCCAGGCTCCTCGGCAACGGTTAGGACGGGGTGACCAATCTTAGAGATCCAAGGGTGCATAAGCTGGTCCACATCCTTGCCCGAGGCCTCGCTGAGAGCTTGCCAGAGCGCCTTAGTCTTGGCATTACCGTAAGCGTGGGCCTTAAGATAGCTGGAGACACCCTTAAGGAACGTCTCAACCCCGAGGTGGTTGGCCAACATGCGGATCGCAGAGCAACCCTTGAGGTAGCTGATTGAGTCGAAGATCTGGTTGATGTCGAGAGCATCTCGGACGGGAACGTGGATGGGGTGGCTGGCACGGATACCATCCAGACGGAACGCGGCTTCCATGCCCTCGTTGACGAACTGAGCCCAAACCTGCCAGTCAGGGTGCAGGTGGTCAACTGCATGCCATCCGACCCAGGTAGCGAAACCCTCGTTCAACCAAAGCTCATCCCACCAGTCCATAGTGACCAGGTTGCCGAACCACTGATGAGCCAGCTCATGAGCGACGACGTATGCCACGGCGTTCTTAAACCGAGCATCAGAAGTCTTCTCATCGAAGAGAACCTGAGTAGTACGGTAGGTAACAAGACCCCAGTTCTCCATGGCGCCGTGAGTGAACTCATGGACAGCGAGAAGATCCGACTTGGGCAGAGGGTAGTCGATGTCGAAGATCTCCGAGAAAAAGTCGATGATCTTAGGCGCATGCTGGAGAGCCCATTGGCCCTGCTCCTTGAGGCCACGAGTGGTGTAGACACGGACGGGAATCTGCTTGCCATTGTACTTTCGGTCGGTCATAGCCTCGATGTACTCGAAGTCGCCGATGGCCCAGGCCAGAAGATAGGTGCTCATGACAGGGGATCGCTCGAAAGACACCACATTCCAGCCATCCTTGGAGGGTTTGGTATCCTTGACAGGCATGTTGCTGAGGGCAACCTGGTCGGCCGGGATCTCAATGTCGAGGTCAAAGGTGGCCTTCAAGTTGGGCTCGTCGAAACAGGGAAACGCTTGGCGCGCATCACAGGCCTCGAACTGGGTGCTTAGCATGTAGTGCCACTCCTCGTCGCGGGGTACTGAGTCGGCGGCGGGCACGGTAGGCTTGTACTTGCTACGGTAGAAGCCTGCCATCTCATTGTTCATGATACCCTCGAATTCGACAGTGATGGCGGCCTTCTTGGAGACGGGAATCTCCTTGTCAAAGCTGATGGTAGCTCGCTGGGCCTTTTCGTCGAAGGAGAAGGTGGTGGACTCGAGGGAGTCGCCAGAACCAACAGCAACCTTGGCCTTGAACAGCTTGACGTTGAGGGTGTTGAGAATAATCTCCTTGGTGGGCTTGGAGACCTCGGTGTCGATGCTGCGGGATGTTTAGCTGAATTGAGCTTGTTATGTAGGCGGAGGACTCGGAACGCACACGACAGTGCCCTTGTAGGTCCATGTCTTGAAGTCGAGGTCCCTCAGGGACAGATTGTAGTGGGAAGGCTTGACATAGTCGGGGAGGACGTCGCGGTCATCCATTTTGGCGGCTTGTCGAGCGAGTCTGGCTTGTCCGGAGCAAGATCGGGAGGGTATTCGAGGGACGAAGCTGAGAGAAGCAAGCAGTCGAGTTAGTTGAGCTTGTTAGCTAGGAGGAGGAGGAGGGAGAATGGGAGGTTATATGAGGACGAAAGGGAGGAAAGGGGGATGGAATGGCACGGCGAAGAATGTTACGCCACCAACGGTTGGGTGACGGAAGAATAAGAACAATAGTAGACAGTGGGTGATGTGATGTGGAAGCAGAGCTCAACAATGAGGCGGTCCAGGGAGGGGCCGAAGACAGGCGCGGGGTCGGTGAGGGGCTCATTGCTGCTGGCGGGCAGGAGCTCCCAGGGCACTTGCCAGGAGCCTGCCAGGCCACAGAGTAAGGTAGCTTCCAGCTTCCAGCGCAGGCAGGAGCTAGAAATGGGTAGGTGGGGTGGGGCCAGAGGTCCGTCCGGCGCTAAAACGTACCTCCGGATCCCGGTCGGCAGCGGCTTCAATGCCTTCGATCCGCCATCGCGGCCGCGCTTCGCATTGTCCTGCAAGCCTCGCCCAACGCCCGCCGCATGCGTCGACATGGCCAGCGCTCGAGCGCCAGGCCGCAGACACGAAGCATTGCCTGGGACAAAGCCCTGACGCCCGCTCGATACCGCATTGCCCGGGTTGCTCCACCGGCTCCGAGCCAGCTGCCGGATCAATGCCCTCGGCGAAGACATGGCGGCGTAAAGGCAGCTGCGGCGGTTCTGCGCCACGGCGTCGTCGTCGCGATCAGGCAGGCGGCGGCTGCGTGGTGAGAGGGGAGGGGGTTCTTTTGTCCCTGATTCTGGGCTCGGGGAATACCCATCCAAGGCACTTTTGTAGTGTCTCTGGAGTCGACGGACGCTGCGAGTGGACGTCGAGGAAAATTCTCACGCCTGGTATTGCCGGCGACAAGCGAGATGATGGGACGGTGCGAATTGAGCGGCGGACTGTCTATTGCACTGTGCCTCAGGCCACTTACACGGTGGATGATGCACAGAGAATAGTAGACAAAAGATGTCGCATTGGCTCTCACTAAATAAGTAAGTACAGACAGACAACCATGATATAGCTATCATGGCTACACGGACTTCTTCCGACGAACTCGCACCGTCGCTCCCATCGGCGGCAACCGCGCCGGCCCAGCATATATGTCCGCTGGCCGCTCCTCCAACATCTCAATATCGTAGCTCATCACCATGTACGCCAGAATCAGCTTCATCTCGCTGGCCGCAAAGAACCGCCCCGGACACGCATGCTTCCCATGCCCAAACGGGAGAAACTCAGCGCTCGTCGTCGGCGCCGCCTGTCGCGCCCGCTTCACGTACTCGACGTCCTCATCCCTGCGCTTCTCGGCAAACCGGAACGGCTTGTAGGTCTCCGGGTCCGTGTAAAAAGCCTCGTCTTTGGCGATGTTCTTGCCAGGCACAGCTACGATATTTCCTTTGGGTACGTGTGCACCGGATCGTGTTGTTAGGCCGTCCTTGCCGATGACGAGGCGTGGCACGCCGAAAGTGCTGACCATGTTGAGTCGGAGGCTCTCTCGGATCAGAGAGTCGAGTTTCTCCATTTGAGCCAGCGCTCTCTTGTTCCACTCGCCGCCGTGCTCGGCAAGGACGCTTGAGATTTCCTCACGCAGTTCGTCTACATATTCCTGCTTCGAACTGAAAAGATCGAAAATGGCATGGGTCATGGTGAAGGACGTCGTATGAATTGCTCCAAAGTTGATCATGAGGATTCGTCCCGCAAGTGTGGAAGGCTTTGCCATGGTAGGGTCCGGATGTGCTTTCGCCTGTTCGATCGACCATTGCAAAAAGTCATTGTGCACTGGTTTGAGGCCCTTCTCCTCGGGGTTACTTAGATACGCATCATATTCTTGCAGCCGCTGTTGGATCTCGGGCATGAGAAGGTTGTAAAAGTCCCTGGTGTGTGCCTTGGTCTTTTTGGTGTAGAAAGGAGCCACCAAAGGTTTGATAAACTTAGGATACATTCTCAGATTCCGGGCTTCTTCGGGCAGTGCTCGTGCGTATGACATTCCTGCATCGACCAAAGCTGGATCGCGGCAGACGGGCAACCCTACGAAGACACGGTTCGTGACGCTGCCGATAATGCGCCGCATTGTTTCGAAGACAACGACATCTTTGAACTCAGTCGAATCGGATCCCCAGTACTTTTCAAATGCCCACTCGGTCTCGTCGAGAACATCCGGTACGAGGTGAGATATTTGGTGCGTGAGATTGCTCGTAACGATCTTTTGATGGATTGGACTCTCGATGATGATCTGGTCGACGACGGTGTACTTGAACTGCAGGCCTTGGATCATCGGCTCAGGCATATTGAGCACAGCATCGGACTGGTCGACGATATGCTGCGTTTCCGACTTGGGTAGAAGGACTACTGTCTCACTGCCACCGATTGGCACCAAACACGGTTGGTCTTTGTACAGCGTGTTGATCTCGTCTGCCACGGCCTTGTAGTTGGTCGAGTTCCGCCATCTCGCTTGCAGCAGAGGGAACCAGTCGTCAGGTTTGCTGCCGGCGATGGGAAGGTCGGGGAGATTGGAGGGCCAGATCGTTTGCCAGATCATGTATACGACATATCCAATCAGAAGCACCAAGGGAGCCAGAACGGCTGGACGGAGTAATATTTCGAACATTATCCTCGATCCAGCTTCAACCAGGCCTTTGGGGCGAAGGCGAAAATCGTACGGAGCGAACGTCTCTGTTTTTAATTGCCAATGCCGATTCCTATGTACCACAAGAAACGGTGAATACTTCTTTACGGCTTGATTGCTTGCTATCTATTACTGCACATCACTGACGTGAGATTGGAAGCCGGGCGCATCCCTACTGCATGTGTACGCCGATAGATTGCAATTGGTGCGTATTACTACGTTACATATCCTCCGTACGTGCCAGCCGTGGATATAATGCCAAACTGTGCATATCGAAGGATTCGTATCCGCCTAATACGATAACACGATAACAAATTCTGTCAGCCCGCAGCGATACTTTCCTGTCGGAGTTCTCGCTTGTTTTATGTCCTTCATAATTGAGACGAAGCGTCAAAGCCAAGGATTGCCTCAAACGGAAACTAGCAGATATTTGGGGGGTGTTACCATCCTCTACTGCCGAGAAGACTTTTCATCTAAGCCTTTGAAGTCGAGTAGGAAGGTGACATGAGTATTCTATTCATTTGATGTCACTGCATATGCATACGACTGCCGGCAATCAGAATTGGCTTCCCTTCAGATGTAACAACCAGTAATCCTGTTGATCCGTCAGCCCCGCATGCACCGATCATCAAGGATTACACGACTATCACTATCGCGACCAATAATATTAGACGGATTACCTTATAATACAAACACTCAAAAGCAATCACTCAATTGACTTGCTGGTTTGCTCCTCTAGCCCCTATCGCACTAAATTCCTAGCAAAAGCTCTTTTGGAGATTCCCACGAGTCACACCATGTAACCTTAGTTCTAGTTCCACGAAGAAATTAGACCTATTCAACTCTCAACTGAGATATACCCAACCCTCCTCTCCGCAGGATTCCTTCCTCCACACACACCTACACAGACTTCTGCTTTTGAGATCCAATTCCAGGGCTTCCTGTTGTTCCATCACGTGATGGATTCTACGGTCTGGTGGTCTAGTGGTATGATTCTCGCTTAGGGTACACCCGAAGCACAGCTTGCGAGAGGTCCCGGGTTCAATCCCCGGCCAGACCCTAACTTTTGCCTGTTTGCTCAACTAACCTGGGCATAGCCCTTCCTTTTTGCCCTATCTTCCTCCCCCTCACTCACAGACGACTCGCTACCTTCATATTATCTTGCTGGTCCAGGAAGTCGTTGATCAGTGTCGAGAATTCATCCGCGTACTGATACAGGAATCCGTGTCCTGAATCTGGGTACAAGTGGAGTTGGGCATTCTGCTTGCTTAGCATCTTCCACATGAGAATACTGTTCTCGGTGGGCAGCAGCAGATCCTCGTTTCCTAAGTTCCGTTTAGCTTCCATTGTCCCTAGTTACACCCAAGGGGCCTACCGTTTGCAATTAACACAGGGATCTTCAGTTCGCTAAACCGGTCGTACGATGCATCCGCCGCTTGCTTTGGATCCATGAACTGAACAAACGCAATTCCTTGCCGACGTGAATTGTCTGGGTCCACGTAGTCGCAGCAGTCTTTCCTCGCCTTCACTAAACGCTTCCACGCCGCCGCTCCAGCAGCCTGGCTCTTTGCTGACGTCGTGAAGAATGCGCTTAAGAACGCTCTCTCATGCTCCTCGCTTGTCCGCGCTTCTTTGATGCTATTGAATGGCCCAACCGGCGCTCTCGTCACCCCCTCGCCCGTGCTTGGAGTCGTTCCGCAGAGGATGAGGCGGCGGACCAGCGCGGGAGCCGTCAGGGCGATCAACTGTGATACACAGCCGCCCATAGAGTACCCCAACACATCGACACGGATGATAGACAGGGCCTTCAGGACAGTGAGATAGTGCTGCGTCCAGCCGGCGAAGGTCTTGGGGACGAGCCCAGCAGAGCGGCCAACGCCAGCGTTATCGATGAGAATGACGGGGCGTTTGGCCGCAAGAGGGTTCACGAGAGCTGGATCCCAATGGTCCATCGTCCTCCTGTGGCGTGTCAGTTAAGTGTAGATCTTTATGGCACAGGAGACAAACCTGTATCCGGGGACGAGAAGGAGGGGCGTGCCATGGCGGAGACCGAAGCGGCGGTAGGCGAACTTGATGCCATTCACCGTGATGAAGCAATCTTGAGCATCTTCGTATGATGCCATGGCTCCCAAGCTTCGTTATTAAAAAGAGATAGTATAAGGGAATTCACATAATAATCTTGAGTGGAAGCAGTACGAATTAGAGAAGCTTGCGATGGAAGCCGAGGCCCCTGCACGAGGAAGTGGATCTCGGCCCGTCGGCCCCTCCCCCTCTCTCCCCGACTCGCTCTCGAAATCCGGGGTATAAGACTTGCCTCTCTCAGGTATTTATTACCATCCTTCAACTTACACTCAGGCTCATATTCACCTCAGGGGACGAGTACAATCTCACGAGACACTTCATGCCTTGAGCTATAAGTGGAATTGCGTATCCTGCATCCCATCCCACTCGTCTATGCAAATCTATATTGCGTGACCGACCCCATGATGGCGACAGCAACACCAAAACTCCATCACCAACAACAAGACGTCGCAATCGCGCTCCCCGCTCCATGACGAGGCCCATCCACTTATCAGCACGGCATTTGTCTTCATTGCGTGATCCCATCCACTGTTGTCGAATCACCGTTCCGCCCTCCAATGCCCCTCGTGATAAGGGGTGGTAGGCGACGATCACCACCGACAACTTGCATCTTGCGCAATCTTCCCGCAGAAGCCGCCTTCATGCGAGAGACCATGAGCGAATAGTATCCTATGGAGACCGAGTTGCGAGTTGAGAGCGCTCATCCCCCGCTTCTAAAATCGGAGTTGTGTGAGATGGATAGCCGATGAGTGAAGAACCGTCTGTGTATATATAGTTTCACTTCTCGCTCCCTAGTAACATGCCTTGAATGACAAATCCATATACTCTGTTAAAGATTCGAAAATGGCTCCTTCAGCAACTGAGACCCTGACTGCCCCGGCCAGCGAGGCCCCCAAGCTGAAGCTCTTCCCCGGTGGTGTCGACCATGCCTACAAGGAGCTGGCTCCCGTCGCATACAAGAAGGACGCCGAAGAGCAGGGTACTGACGAGTTCAAGGCCGCCAAGGTAAGCAGGTCCCATCTACTTCGTCTCTCCATCGAGAAACCGCAAGTGTCTGACACGCCCAGTATCCCAACTACCTCCCAACCTGGAACACAGATCAGACCTACCCTCCCCTCACCCCCTTCTCCCACTCCGACCCCGGCCACCGCGCCGACCCCTCGTTCCCAAACCTCCTCCCCTCCTCAGCCCAAGTCTCCCACCTCACCCCCACCATCGGCACCGAGATCTCCGGCATCCAGATCTCCTCCCTCTCGCCGGCCGGGCTAGACGAACTCGCCCTGTACGTGGCCCAGCGCAAAGTCGTCGCCTTCCGCGCCCAAGACCTCGCCGACAAGCCCATCGCCGAGGCCCTCCGTCTCGGCGAGCACTTCGGCCGGCTGCACATCCACCCTACCTCCGGCGCGCCGGCCGGCCACCCGCAGATCCATCTCGTGCACCGCGCTGCGGGCGACCGCTCACATGAGACTTTCTTTGAGCGTCGCGTTAGCTCTGTGGCCTGGCACTCGGATATCACGTACGAGACCCAGCCTCCCGGCACGACGTTCTTGTATGTGCTTGACTCGCCTGACACCGGCGGCGACACGCTGTTTGCCGACACCGTGGAGGCGTACAATCGTCTCTCGCCGGCGTTCCAGCGCATGCTGCATGGCTTGAAGGCAACTCACTCGGGCATTGAGCAGGTGAATGCGAGTGTGCGCAAGGGCAGCATCATGCGCCGCGAGCCAGTCGTTAGTGAGCATCCTGTAGTGCGCACACATCCCGTGACGGGTGAGAAGTCGCTCTATGTGAACCCCCAGTGTAAGCCCCCCCTACCCCTGATCATCCCCTGAGTCGAAATATCTGACACACTGTAGTCACGCGCGAGATTGTCGGGCTCAAGAAGGAAGAGTCAGACGCTATCCTCAACTTCTTGTACCAACACATTGCATGGGGCGCCGACTTCCATGCTCGTGTCAAGTGGGCGGAGGGCACGGTGGTCGTCTGGGATAACCGCGTGGTCCAGCATACCGCGTTGGTGGACTGGAAGTCTGGCCAGCGACGACATCTTGCGAGAATCACGCCCCAGGCTGAGCGGCCGTACGAGACTCCCTTTGAAGGTTGAGACATTCTCATCATGTAGCCAAAAATAGAATGATCGAGTAAAGGACCTAGCTCCAAGATTCTGTGAATATTAGCATGTTGTCATCACGGAACTTTAGGGACATCTCCCTATGCAAAGAGACTTTATTCCTGCTTTTTACTGTATTGCAATCACAACCGTGACCCAAACCACCATGCCTCGCTATGCAACGACCAGTCGCCGTATTCCCGCCCCTGAAACGCCTCAGATAGCTCTGCCCATATATGCCATATCTAAAAGCGGTGAAAATCACATCCACTCCGCTGTATCCTTCACAAAACAGTATTCCAAACCTGATGACCCAGCATCGCACACAGCAATCCTATTCCGTACTGTCCATTGTCCGCCTCGCCCTTCCATGTTTCCCACCCGAGCCAGCATACCATAGTCAACTCCAGAACGCTCAATACGGATCCGACGTAGGCCGCTGTGCTAGGGGAAACCTCCTCGTTCATATCACGACTTGTGTCGCCGGTAACTCGCAGCGTAATAGTACCCGCGGCAGAGAGAATGGCCAGCTGTACCTCTCTGCCAAATGGAACGGATACAGATATCGTAAGAATCCAAACAGCGAGGAGCAGAGCAAGTATGATAGCCTCGACTGCTCGACGCCCTCGGATGCTGAATTGAATGGTTGATTCATGTCCCTCTCTCCTGGAAGACAATCCCCTACCGGCTGACGGGGGCCGATCTCGCTCTTGGCTCAAGCTGAAGCTCTGGCTCAACAAGTCAGCGAGGGAGTTGGCCTCATCATTCTCCTTGAGAGGCGCAAAGAACCGCGGCTGGTTAAACGTAACTTCGTCCTGTTCATGCGTTGTCTCCATTCGACCTCGGTTCTGGTTCATAGAGAAGATATTCTCCTTCTCGGCTGGCTTGCTCCTAAGAACGGGCACGTTCGAGGGGTTTCTCAACCGCTGTGCAGGATTGATAGGTGCAGCTGGGACCTTATACCAAAACGGGGTGTCTGCGTGGACCGGGGCCTCTCCAAATGCTCTCTTCACGCCACCGGATGGCGGGTCTGCAAAGGCTCGATACTGAGACTTCTCTTGGACTTGAGTTGGTGTCCAATCCATTTCGTCCGAATAGTGAGGTTCTTGTCTAGCTGAGGAAGGTGAAATGTTGAGGGAGCTCATATGAAGTTGTTGTGGGCTCTCCTGTACTCTCAGTGGGATATTGGGCGGGTATGGCGCTGGTAGCGAACTAACTGGTGGCCGGCTCAGGGGCTCCGGTCGAGACACGCCGGGCGAAGATGGCGAGTCGAGAGCTTCATTGAGTAGGTCAGAGAATGTTTTAGAATCTTCCCGTTTCCGACTCTCCAGCTTCTTCGGTTTGGGTGAAACAGGTGCACTCGAGTTACCGAAAAGGGGCGTTGTATCAACTCGGATGGACTTTCGAGCCATGGTGTATATCTTATAAAATCAGTGACTGAACAAACTTGAGTTCGAGGGGGAAACTTACTATACACATGAACAGGGTCATGACAAAGTGCGCGCTCAGCTGTGCATTTCTTGATTGAGCTTTGCCTCCGTCCATGTCAAGAACCTTTTGGAACAGAAACCGGAAGAACACAATCAGCCCCTGGAAGGAGTACCATTGCGTGAACCCCAATAAGTGCCTTGAGAAACCGCGAGTAACTTGCACGAACCGGGGATTCCACCACGCCGACAAGATACTGGCGGTTATAGCCCCTGAGATGAGCGTCTCCGCTGGAGGCAGGAAAGCTACCGTCCATGCAAGACCCGATGTAGCCAGAGTCAGACAACTGCTATCATCTGGATCATACATCCCCTCTTCCGAATACTTCAACATTGCTGAAATCGTCTTGAGATGCCATAGCATCTGCATCAAACCCCCACCCCACCAAAGTCCTCTGCCCAGGATGTCCGCCCAGTCCAAGAGAGTTGTTCTCGACGTATCGACTCTCCTCCCTCGACTTCTTTCCATCATCCTTCGAAGATGGTCCGTCTTGGCTGTATATCCCGCCTCGCGGATCTTGCCCTCCACCCGGTCGGCGCACTCGGCGCATACTTGCGGGTATCGCTCTTCAAGTCCTTTGCGGTAGCGGTAGTAGTTGCGTTCGAGCTCGGGATAATCGGGGTGGGAAGGATCGTCGGGAAGGTATTGTGCCAATGAGGCTGTGAAGAGGCGCTGGTTCTTCAGACATGTCGAACAGAAGATGCTATCTGCTGCTTGCGACGATGGCGGAGAGGAGTGCCGTTGGACAGTATAATGCGTGGCAGGAGCCTCACGTTCAGTAGCAACCGGGGGATCGGTGATTTCGCCGTTCTCGTCTAAGTAATTCGTTGCATCGCAGTACAAACAAAGAAAGTCGCGAGTAGTCCCATCATACCGGAGCTTCGACCGCTTTCCGCAGTAGAAGCAGGTCAAGTAGTTGGAAACTCGTAGACGCGGCATATCGAAGACATGGCCTATGGAGGCAATATGATGTTACCTCTAGTAGCGTGCGCTAGAAGAGTCGCGATGAACAACGGTCGATGACAAACCGATGTTGGAGGATGGAAATAATCTGGGGAATTCTGCCGGGCGGTCGGAGCATGTTTTCATGGTGTTGGGGCTCTTAGTGGGGTTTGTTTAGCGGTTGGGCGGCTCTTACAGCAGGGGTCGGCACTAAAACATGCCCGGGATTGGATCTCCCCTTGAACCTCACGTCACCGATTAGCATCCCATTTACATTCATTTACACATTACGCTTGTCTCCGCCAAATCCAAGCTCATACCAGAAATATACATTCTTTCGTTTCAAATATCCAAGAACCGCTCCTCAGGCACCTATGATGATATTACCACGATGAGCTCCTCCAGTCAACCACACCAACCTCCGCCCCTCAATCTCACCATCCGCTTCTCAACTTCCATCCCCGACCTCGATCTCGACATCCCCTCACCGCAGGCCACAACCGTCCTCGCCCTCAAACACCTCCTCCGCAAACGCATCGCATCGTCGAACCGCCTTCGACTCATCCACCAGGGCCGCCTTCTCCCCGACTCGGCCGCCATCTCCTCCGTCCTCAAGCCGCTTCCTCCTCCACCGCGCGCCGACCATGACCGCAAGGGCAAGGCCGTTGTATCGCCACCGCGGCTGTACGTGAACTGCTCGATAGGCGATGAGCTGAGCGCCGAAGACCTCGCCAATGAAGAAGCCTCGGCGGCGCGTCCGCCCATCGCTACATCTGTCGTCCCTGTTATGCGCCCGGAAGCTGCTCCGCCCAGGCCCCGTGGCTTCGATCGGCTGCTACAATCGGGCTTCACGACGAGCGAGATTTCGACGTTGCGTACACAGTTCGCATCGATTCACACTGCACGGTTCACACCAGATGCGATGCCTTCGCCCGACACGCTCCGCAGCATGGAGGACGCATGGATCGACAATAATAGCGGCGGGCTACCGACCGATGGAGGAGGCGGCGGCAGTGGATTTGAGGATGAATATGCCGGCTTGGCGTCGTCCCTGGATATCCTCTTCCGCGGCATGATCGTTGGCTTCTTCTTTCCGTTGGGCAGTTTGACATGGCTGATGCGCCAAGAAGGCATCTGGAGTAAGAGGTGGCAGATATTCGTTGCGTTCGGCGTTGTCTTCAGTCTGTTCATCGGTGTTACCATGAGGCTTGCCGGTGATTAGTTATTGTCGTTATTCGGCCTGATAGGCCGAAATATCTCCAGGCATTATTTCCAGCAGGGCGTTTGCTTCACTGTCTTGGTCGTCGTGGCCAAGAGACGTGCCATTACTCAGTGGTTCTATCACAGAAGGGGTCAAATGGCTGCAGGGGCTGTTTGAGAGATATATAGTAGGAGGGATTTCTTGGTTTATTTGTTGTACCTCGTGTATTATTATCGTCTGAGCGGAACAGCGTGGGTTAAGGCGTTTATTGAGAGCTTGACACAGGCAAGTTGAAGATACCTTAGAGAAGGAAATCAGCCGACGTAGGTTAATTAAAGCAAGCGTCTTTTGAGCATATAATAAATCAAATTCGACCAAGTATTTAGAATCTGTGTGTCATGCAGCAAATAGCATGGTAAAGGGGTCAGAGACATGAGCTGAGGCACGGTCGAGCATCGTAAAACATATCACCCTAGAACCTGCAAAGGAAATAAATCAGCCTGGTCGAGCAGTTGTATATCAATGTTTTTGAATTTCATTATTTTAGTTTCCCGCATTGTATGCTGTCACCAAACGCTTAAAAATCTAGCTCCTGGAAATCATCATGCCCATCTGTAACAAGCCGGGGCCGATCCATCTCTTTGTCCCCGTGTCCATTGATGTAATTCCATAAGAAATGTCCCAAAATCCAATTAAGATCCAATTGAAAACTCGCCCATTCTCTACAGATCCTTGGCGGCCTTGTCAAAGGCGTCGAGCAGAATGTCGGCATGCTTCTCCTGGAAGATGAGCATGGGGCGGAGTCGCACAGCGGTAGCACCACTGCCACCAACGTTGACGCCGAGCGTCTTGCACTTGGCGAGGAACTCGTCGCGGCGGGGGTGGTCAAAGGCGATGAAGGTGCCCTGGCCCTTGCCACGGAGGTTGGCGAACTGGCCGGGGTACTTCTGGTTGAGGGCCTCGAGGTTCTTGAAGATGTAGTCTCCAACCTTGGCCGTGTTGGCGATGAGATCGTTGCGCTCAATCTCTTCGATGATGGTGCGGAAGATGAGGGCACGGGCAGGGTCACCCATCCAGGTGTTGTACTGTCGGTAAGGCTTGTTAGGTCGCAGGGCTGGGTTGCCGTAGTAGAAACCGGCAGCCTGGGCCTTCTTGGAGAAGGTGACCATGTCGGGAGGAGTCTCGAGGTTCCAGTGGTCGTGAGCCCAGAACTTGCCAGTAGCACCGACACCAGTCTGAACTTCATCGACAATGAGAAGAACGCCATGCTTCTTGGTCAGGGCGCGCAGCTTGCGGAAGAAGTCGGGCGAGGCGTGGTTATCACCTCCCTCGCTCTGGATAGGCTCGACGACCACAGCGCAAGGGGGCAGGTGCCAGGTCTTGATGAGATGCTCAACCTCGTCAAGGCTAGCCTGCTCAATCTTGGCGTTCTCCTCCACGTTCTCCTCCAGGGGGTACTTGAGCTGGGGGAAGGTGGCCTGGGGCCAGTCGAAAGCCGGAATATCGACCTTGTGGATGGCCTTGGAGCGGGTGGTAGACAGGGAGCCGAACAGACGGCCGTGGAAGCCAGTCTTGAAGGACAGGATAGAGAGCTTGGGGCTTCCGGGGAAGTGGTTGCTCATGGAGGATTCGAGCTCCTCCTCAGTGAACTCAGCCTCAGGGCCACCTCGCTCAAGCTGGCGGCGGTAGATGAAAGCGGCCTTGTAAGCGGTCTCGTTGGCGTCGGAGCCAGCCATGGCAGTGAAGACCTGGTCCAGGCCCTTAGGAGCAACCTTGAGGATACCAGTCTTCAGCAGCTCGGCGTAGTCATGGGAAGGGAAGGCTCCGAGGGCGGGTCGGTTGACTAGAGCGGTGGCCATCTCAGGCGAAGCAGCAGTCTTGAGGAGAGCAGGGTTGTTGTAGCCGATGGCAATGGAAGCAATCTGTGCAAAGCTGCAGCAATTGGTTAATACAGAGAGCTCTTTATTCGGATTTTGACGTAGCTATGAAGCTCGACTTACGCATCGAGGAAGACGTTGCCGTCGGGGTCCGTCAAGTAGTTGCCCTTGCTGTGGGGGTAGTCGGCGATCATGTTCAAGCTGCGGACATCGAAGATGGAGTTGAGCTCCTGGGTGAGCTCCTTGCCCTTGGGTCCGGGCAGAGAGCTGGTCTTGATGGACGGGCCAGAAGGCTCGCCCAGGACGTAGGGCCCGGCAGCGCGGAGAGCGTGCGAGGTGGTGAAGCAGCGGCGAGACGCAGCGAGAGGGCGCAGCGCCCGGCTAGCTCGAAGGGCGGACATTTTGGCGATTTTGCTGTTGAATGAGGCAGCAAGAAAAGGATTTGAGAGGAAGAGGAAGAGATTGAGACAGATTGAAGCCCGAAGAGGTGAAGTTATGAGCTGGGTCGGAAGGAGTTCAATTGAGCTCTCCTCGCGCCTTCCTCAAAAGCTGCGATAACGACGCTCAGTCTCTTGACTTGCAATTACCGAATCGATGCTCTGTCGAAGCTTTCTCAGACAAACCACATACGTCAAAGAGTTGAAGAGACAAGGAACAAGTTCGTGGAAGGCCCCGCGGGTGTGGGAGGGGCGGCTTCGTCCTTTTATCAGCGGGCTTGTCCCAGGAATGCCTCGATTGACGGAGGGGAGCTCTCTTGACCTGCTCAAACGGTAAGACACTCCCCCGCGACTAGGCCAACGCCCACTAGACACCGCTGGATACCTCGTCTAGCCGCTCCGATTTTGTACTAGAAGCGTGTCGCCGCTACTGTCGACACCCGAAGCGACTTACAGGGCAGTAAATGTATTGTACCTGGCCGACTTGGATCGCTGTCCCTCCGCAACGTCGTCATGTCTACGTCCCGCCGTCTTGTTTATTTGGAGGTCACAGCAAGGACCAGGGCAGCGCGGCGCCAACCCAATCGCAGCCCTGCACTGATCAGATGATGTAGTATTCAGTACGTTTTCCTGCCATCTCGATCTTCCACGTGCAGAAGAGGTCCTTGCGCTGCGGCACTGCTCGAGAGCTCCGGGGATCGGACAGGGATGAGATACAGAGGCCCTGGAGATACGCGATGGACCCTGACTCTATGCAGAGCGGAGCCGCCTCGCTCTCTGGCCCGTTTTGTCTCTGTCCCAGGTATCTCCAGGTCTCTTATCGAGCGCGCGCTTGCTCAAAGAAAGAGCAAGTATTCCCGGTCCGGTTCCGGCCATCAGCTGCCGGGTCCGTTTTTGTGTGCACTTGCTGGGGGATCTCCAATTCTGGACGCTGTTATTAAATCCATCGCTGCCGAGACTTCCAGCGGTCACGGCACTCTCCAACACTTATGGGACACAGACCCTTAGACACCGGCCAATCACGACTCTGCCCGCATACATCCTTTCGGGCAAGTCAACTGAGAGCTTCAACAAACAGCGACCCCATCGTCAGCCTCACTTCCATTCAGTGTCAACAAATTTTGAACAAAAATTGTTGCCGATTCTTGTACTAATCTTGCCTTCCCTCTCTTCCTCCTTCAATCTGTCTGGGACACCTCTATTACTCTTGACCCCTCTAAACTCTCACCTCTGCCACTATCCAAGGGTATGCAATGCTGTGACCTATGCAATGCTATGAGAACCGCAAAAAAGCCGGGCCATGAGTGTATGCTCCTATGCTCCCAGTATAATGGAGAAGAAACTTCAAGAAGAAAACAACCATGATAACTATACCAAACCATGCGCCAGTCCCAATGCTAAGTAACGCAAAAGCGAAAAAGGGCTATCCCACTCGTTCTAGAGGGCATTGGCCTGAAGCAATATAATCATACTCGCGATTCGAAAGTTTGTAGGAGAATGCGCTCCGAAGGCCGAAGGCGCTCAGGAGAAGTCCGTGGTAGTCGCCCGTCGCTGTAGGAGATGTCCGCAGCGCACCTCTCCAACATCCCCACATCCATCGGGATGTTAGGTCCGAGGGCCTTCATCCATCTTCGGCTGGGAACTGTCATTAGGAATATCGGTTGGCCTTCTCTTGTTGTCAATGTCAACCAGATCCTTATTCATCCTTCTCGTGTTCTCGCATATATCGCACAAATGTCTTCTTGTGCGTCTGTCCATTCCCTGTCAGCAACTTTCATGGCGATAGGAGACGAGGAAAGCTTCATCACAGCATCACAACTTACCATTCCTGCATATTTGCCGTCTTTCAAGACACAAATGTATCGAAGACCAAGCTTCGCGAAGCATTCGTAGACGAGATCCATAGGCGATCGAACATCTAGGGCAACGGGAGCCTACAGAACATTAGCTGCCCATAATAGAGTACTACGCATTATACGCATCACTCACAGGGTCAATGTATGGAGTAAAGTCAGTCGGATCCACGGGGCCTTCTTCCTCGTCAATGCTCGGGACATGATCCATCAAGCATAAATTAGTGCTTTCGTCCTCGAGCTGATCCAGCGCGAAGCCGAGGTCTGGCGCCGGGATCAGTCCTACCAAGATGCCGTCTCGCACAATTGGCAATCCTCCATCAAGTTCGCCGGCCCGATGTAAGAGCTCTAGTTTGACTCGAAGACTCGTCGCAGGCACAAGGGGCGAATTTGTAATGTCAATTATTCGCTCCCGGCGCACACGAGGCACGATATCGGCCAGATCCTCGGTAAAGATGGGCTTGTGTTTGTTGTCCAAGAATGGGTATGAGTTCATGTTTGTGAGAAGGTCCTGCAGCCTATCAGTAAACGGCACCATTGTTGAAATTGGTGCTACGACTCACATATATGCTGTTCGGCTCCATCGCGTCCGCCGTCCACTTGGCCACAAGAATGGCCAGAGAAAAGGGCAGCACGTAGTCGAGACTGCCTGTAAGCTCGAACAAGATGACAGCCAGTGTGACCGACAGTCTGGTCACACCGCACATAGTGGCACCGGCGGCGATGAGTCCATAGACGCCAGGTTGGATACATGTGCCGTCTGACATTGCCGGGCAATTGCCCCAAATTCTCCAGTCAGAGAATCGGAGGACGAGCCACTGAGCTAGGTGACCGACAATCCGACCCATGAGACCACCAACAACCATGGACGGGACGTAGATTCCGGCAGGGACTTTCTGTGACTCCTGTTAGATCACCCTTCTCCTCAGCCTTTCCCGTTAAATTGACTTACAATGCCAAAAGTGATGACGGTAAGGAACCCCTTTATCAGTAGAGCTACAACTAGCAGCAGAAGAATCGATGGGATGTCGTCAATGGATTTGGGACAGAGCGCAGATTCTTCGTCATCGAGATCTGCACCTTCGCATGGGGAAGCAAGGTTGAGAAGTAGTTCGGCCACAGGCTGTTTGGTTAGTGGATTCCAGTAACTCATGAGACCAGTCACCAGAGCTACCAAGAAAACCTCCAGAAGAGGGTACCTCTTAATGACTTTGATGCGTCGGAATGTTTGAGCCCAGTGTTTCGACGCCTTGATGAACAGAGCCCCTACTGCACCCCCTAGGAACCCAACAAAGATGAAGGAGCCCAGCTCAAAATATTCCCAATCCACCAGGTACCGAACTTGGAACATGACAATCTTGTGGGTACCATAGGGATTGAGAAACTTGAGAGAGAGCGCGGCAATGATGCAGCAGAAGAACGTTCTGAAAAGGGTCTTGGCCGGGAAGAAGTATGATACCTCCTCCAACCCGAAAAGGACACCGCCAAGGGGGGCTCCAAAGGCGACTGCTACTCCGGCGGCAGCTGCGGCAGAGAGCACCTCACGTCTTTTACCGTCGTTGCTGTCGTATTTCGAGAAGAGTCGACAAGTAATGTTACCAACGCAAGCCGCCATGTGAACGTAGGGGCCTTCTTTACCCAGACTCATGCCCGAGGCGACGCTAAGAATCAAAGCAACCATCTTGATGATAAGGGTCCTTACTCCAAGGAAGCCGTGGAGAACGAATCCGCTGAGAATAACTCGTACCTCTGCAACGCCGCTGCCGGCGGCAGAGTAGTATATCATTGGAGGGTTCTCAGGGGCGGGCTCTGGCTGACGAGGTGTGGTCCTCTCCGAGGAGTCGCTTTCAGCATCATCGCTTGGCTGAGGGACGCGTTCCGCGGCCAGGTTCTCGTCGAAAGTGGTGAGCCGGTACGCTGAAGGGACAATAGTCTTGGTCCAGAGGGCAACCCAACAGGCCAAGAGGGCCAACGAAAGCACGAAGATCATGTAAATGATAAAGTTGGTCCACTTCTTTCCGAAAGGATGGTAGTTAAGGGCCTCAGCCCATGTCTTCCAATCATCACAAAACCCTTCTGGGCAGCATTTCTATAACTGTGTTAGTCAAATGCGCGCCAAGGGTTTTCCAATGCCATGGCTATGGGCACTTCAAACTTACCCTCCTGCTCAGATACCATCCCTTCGCACAATAACCATCCTTGAGATCGTAGACAGTCGCCTCAGAGACATCGACAGTGTACGCCATGAGGGCGATTATGACACCGCTGAGGGCACTCAGAATCCAACCTTGTGCACCGTCGAAGGCGACTCGGAGCCGGCCCCAGATGTCCTTCCTGCTTCGAAGCTCCTTGACACGGTAAGAGTCGGCGATGGCATCGTGAACCCAATCCGTGCTTGTAAATTGATCGTACCAAACCCGTTCGTCAGGGAAAATGGAACCCTTGGACTCTGACACTCCAGACTCTTGGCGATCGGAGAGGGCGTTGATGAGACGGGAGCCCCATGATCCGTGCCGGCTATGATTCCTAGTCCCATAACTCGGACCTCCTATAGGCGACCAGGTGGTCAGCGTCCCAGTGCGCCAGCAATCCGATATTCATCTTACCTGTAAAGCTGTGGTTGCGAGATAGAGATGCCGCCGCGTTCCTCGAGGACGTGGCGCTGTTTTGAATTCTCAGCCTTGATCTTGAGGCTGTGAGTAGCGGCGATCGTTCGTCAGGGTCGCCGACTGAGTGATGTCGACTCAGAGGAAATGGTCGTCGGGTCGAGCGAGGGGAGGACGGCTGGGACAGGCCGCCATCTCTCTCACGATCAGCCATGATGGCAGACGTGGGGAAGCAGTTGCTCCCTGGTTTTTAATATGTGTCTATAGCCAGAAATGCTAATCAATTGTTCGAGGGGCGTATCGTCGAATTCGGTCAAGACTCGGGATCGGGGCCTTGGAGGAGGACGGTGGATGACAAACGATTTAGGTGCACAGGCGAGGCCATCTAGGAAATCAAGGCAGTCGACGGCAGAAAAGATCGGATCAGATTAGGTGCGTTATTTCGTATATCAGGGCGCAGCGACTATCACAGTGCTTTGCATTGGATTTGCTCTGCGGACGACTCGTGACGGCGCGATCTGCGAAGGGGTGTGGCTCGTATCGTCCGGCGTCGGAATGATGAAGGAGCTCCACGCAGATGTCTTGTCTCAGAGGTTCCCGGGGTCAGAATGATGCTCGTGACTTGAATTGCTGACCAGAAGGCCGGGCGCCTGTCTCGACGACAAGACAAGACTGTGGCCTAATGCGGCCTGCCTGGAGGAAGGTTGTTGTAAGGAGAAAAACAGAGCGGGGAGGTAGGTGTTGGCGGAGCAAGAGTCGCGACTTCTTCGCTACTGTTGCATATCAACGGGCAGGTTTCATGACGATCGAACTCGTTATTAGCTGCTAGCTGCAGTGCGACCTCGTCACCTCGAGCCGGGCTGGGCGCGGCAGCCACAACACACTTTCAGCAGTCACAGGGAAGGCTCATTGGCTCTAGACTGGCCGGAGCAGGGACCTGCTAGTGGACGGACCCTGAAAATGGAGGTGCATGGACCACTGAGAAGCAATAGCACTCACTGTTGTCTCCGCTGTATTTGCAACCGAGGGCCGTCCCATGGCAGGACCCTTCGACACGCTGAGGGAGCTGGCGATCGACAACAGGCATTTGAAATGCATCATTTCCGCTGCTGAGGTATTTTGGTCGCGGGGAGGCTGTTTCGCAACCCAAGCGTCCGAGTGACACTGCACACAAGCCCGGAATCCGGGGAGTCCGTAGCTATCTGTACAGCTCTGTACCTGACTAAAGTGCAATCCGGCCAGGCATCTGTGCAATGCAGCACGGGCTTACACTTTTCTTCAATGGCATGCTGCACGTGGCACACAGTACGTCACGAGGGACCTGCGTCAGCGGCTTCAGGTAATTCCGCCATGCCGCCTGCCTGGAGTCCCATGAGAGAAGCCATCCCAGCTCCACAGGGCGGCCCCCCACACCCCTGCCGATAAGATAAAGAATTTTGGGAAATTTTCAAGACGGTTTTGCCCAAGTGATTGAGAGCATCGACCGCCAACTCCAGGAGACGGATCTTGGAGGCTCTGCAACCAGTGACAACCCTCACGACCCTTCACCCACTATTCGTTTCTCTAAACCTTTTCTCAATTCTCTGCAGCTATGGCAAAGAAGAGAAAGGCTTCTGGCCGCAATGCGCAGCCGACCGGCCCCAAGGAACTCGACCCCTCGGAGGCTCGACTCGGTCCCATTACCACCTACGAGGATGTCGCTGATTCCGAAGACGAGTACTTCCTTAACCGAGATCAAATATTGTTAGAGGACGAGCCAATTTCGAAGCGACGAAGAAAGGAAGACGAGGACTTGGAGCTATCGGACGAAGAAATTCTCGGCTATGACGACGATGATTCCGACGAGGATGAGGACGAGGACGAGGAGGCAGAGGAAGAAAGTCGACCTAAGAAATCGAAAGGCAAAAAGAGCAATCTTTCTGAAGATGAAGAAGCACAAGGAGAAGAAGAAGAGGGCGACTCTGGGTGGTGGGGTGCCTCCAAATCAGACTACTACAATGCCGACAATCTCGAAACCGAAGCCGATGCCATGGAGGAGGAAGTCGAGGCTAAACGACTTCAACAGAAGAAGCTATCCAAGATGGCTGAGGAAGACTTCATCTTTGACGGCGACGAATGGCTAGCTGGAGATGCGGAGGAAGGCGAAGGAGAAGAAACCGTTACAGAAGTTCTCAAGGATATCGAGATTACCGATGACATGAGTCCAGAAGAGCGATACAGAATGCTGCAGAGTCGCTATCCCGAATTCGAACCTCTTGTCAAGGAGTTTGAGCTCCTACAGCCCACTCTTGTCGAGCTACAACAGAGTGCTCAGGGAAAATCGGGCAAGTCGTTGGAAGCCATCAAGTACTGGGTTCTTGGATGTTACGTCGCTGCGCTCGCCAGCTATTTCGCCATTCTTACTTCGCCAGCTAGAGACACAGGAAAAGTACAGAAGGCACTCGATCCTTCAGAACTGAGGGATCACGAGGTCATGGAGACTCTGGTGAGCTGTCGAGAAGCTTGGTCAAAAATCAAGGACATGAAGTCGACAAAGAGCTCTGATAGCACTGCAGAGCTCAATGTCGAGGAGTTTGTGGAACTTGCGGCTGAGGACGCTGATGGGAAACCCAAGAAGAGCAAGAAATCATCCAAGCAGGAGAAGGCTTCTGCCGAGAAGCGCGCGAAGAAACTTGCGAAGTCTAAGGCAAGCGAGGCTGCTGTTGCCGATCTCTACGATTTACCTTTGGCAACGAAGAAGTCAAAGACGCAGAAGAAGACTATTGCTCAGATCGCCGACGACAACTCCGACTTTGGCGAAGAGGATACCCTTGATGCTCGGACAGCGGCAGACAAGGCCGCTCGCAAGAAGAGTCTCAGGTTCTACACTTCCCAGATTGTCCAGAAGGCCAACCGCCGCGCCGATGCTGGCCGTGATGCGGGAGGTGACATGGACATTCCCTACCGCGAGCGACTCCGCGATCGCCAGGCCCGTTTGAACGCCGAGGCCGAACGTCGCGGCCAAAAGAACTCGAAGATGGGCGCCGACCTCGGCGACGACAGCGACGCCGAGGATGCTGTAACAGCCAAAGCAGCCCGAGATGAAGAGGACGAGTACTACGACATGGTATCACACAACTCCAAGAAGAAGAAGGACGATAAGGCCGCGCGGTATGCCGCGTACGCGGCAGCCAGCAAGGCGGACCGTGTCGTGGAGACGGAAGAGGTCGGCGAGGATGGGAAGCGCAAGATCACGTACGCCATCCAGAAGAACAAGGGTCTTACGCCTAAGCGCGGCAAGGATGTGCGCAACCCGCGTGTCAAGAAGCGCAAGCAGTACGAGGCCAAGCAGAAGAAACTCAAGAGCATGCGGCCGGTCTGGAAGGGCGGCGAGCCCAAGGGCGGATACCAGGGAGAGCTGTCGGGTATCAACTCTGCAGTCATCAAAAGCACGAGGCTGTAAGTCGAGGATGGAGTACGCTTGGGAGACTTTGTTTCACATGGCGTGGGTTGACATTTCAGAGACTAGCATATGCATCCTATGGCAATCAAAATTGGGAGAGAGTTTGGAAAACTCTGAAGTCTTTTATCTATACTGAAAAGCAGACCACCGTGTCCCGTTGACTTTTTGATAGCAGAAGCCTATGATTCCCTTATTTTTGAAAGCTCTTCACATATACCGAGAGGTTACGAGGACTTACAAGAACCACCTATCCACATCACTCAGAATACATACATACAGCCCAACGCCACATTTACGCCTCACCGCCCAACACGAAGCTGAACTGAAAACAAGGACTAGTACTGGAATCGTTCTCTTGTGATTACGATCGAGAGCTTAGACATGACCGTCATGATTACTGGAGCATCATTCTGCGATTGGAAGTTGCAAACGGGCTCAACGGAACTGAGAGTATATACATTGTGGCGCAGCGGATAGAAGGCCGTTCTGCCATATGACCCGTGCCGTATTCCGTAGCATGTGCATATTCCTATCTGTCAACGAATACCTTAGCCACGAGCACCTGAGAGGGGGCGTGGTCTTTGGAGAGTCCTTGAGCAATGACCTCATCGTTGCCCCTCACCAGGACAAGGACCTGGTCGAATCCCCAGCCTGCGATTTGGCCGCTCGTAATGCCCCGAGCAGATGACAACGGATGATGCGCCACCGAGGCTTCCCAAGCGGGAACTCGACGCTGTCACGTTGGCCGCCCCCCTCGTAATGGGAACTTCGAGCTACGTTTCAGAATCTCGTTTCTGCGAGGCTGCAGAATCTCGAACGCTGGGGGATCGTCAGGGTAGGGTGCTGATCGTGGGCGGGAAGAGGGGAGGGGGAGGGGCGGCGGTGACGTGGTTGATGCGAGAGGCGAACTATCCCATGGCTCATTCAGTAGCAGCGGGCATGGGATATCTCAGGTTTTGCCTTGCTGAGGGTGCATGGGGTGGAGGGGCAGGGTTCCAATTTTGGCAACATGGCGGCGCATGTACTGCGGTGAGTATCGCCGGGCTGCGGCATGTACCTCGAAGTGCCTCAGTTCCAGTTCCCAGGATAAGAGCGTTACAGTCAAGCTTTTGAGTCAGGTAATGTGAGTTAGATGCCTGTGTCATAGAAGGCTAGGGACTTACACAAGGTATTCAGATCAGCAATTTGGATTAGGGATTTGAATAAGGTATTTAGGTCAAGAAATTTCCCTAGAATAACTGTGTACACTCGAGCTCTTTTGGTGGCTTGCAGGGTGCGTGGGAGTCAGATCCAACTTCTTTGAGCTTGCTCTCCGTTGCCGAGCACGGAGTTAGCCGTCATCATGTACAAAATCTCGTATAGCATGCGCCAGAAACTCTCCTACCTTGTTCCAGACTTCATCAGCCAGTTATCAATTCGCTGCTCTTCTGGTTCAGACGCCGCTTTCATCTATGCCAAATCTGCATCAGACTTAGCTGCGTCTATTTACAGGTACAAGGCCAGTACAACCCCAGCAGATCATTGCACTGAGGTTACATACAACCTTACCCCGTAACTGAGGTTCCCTGAAGTTCCAGCTCGGTGGGGTCTTGGCCGCCGCCTCCAATAAGCGCGCTCCGTCAGCTGGGTCTAGGGAACCTCCATCCACTAAACCCGCTGGAAGCTCCCGTCTACGGGTCCTTTCAGTGGGAAGGAAGCTGACGGGCCAGGGAGTCGGCCAGGTGCTCTTGCTTCATTGCTTCATTATCATCCATTATCAAGGATCCCATTCCAGTTTCCATTCTCCAGAGATTTCGGAGCTGGACAATCCTCTCTTTTCTCCTCTATAGCTGTGTGCCCTCCCACCACTTTTTGTGCCCTCCAAAAACTTGTGTTAGCATCTCCATTTCGTCAAAGCCATACAGAGATACCAAGTCGCCGGTACTCGCCAAAGGCACTGCTGGCACGGTGCCCTACCCCCATCCAGGTACTCTTATCTCCAGCCCATCTTCATACAATTTCAGGTACCTTGCCTTCCACCCCAGCAAAACGCCTATCTGGCCGACAGGGCTGCCAAAAGAACCTCGCCCGTCATTACACTCCCGTCGCCTCCGTCTCTGCGTTATCCCTGGGGCTTTAAATTCTTACCTGAGCTCTTCGAGGAGATATCCCAGACATATCGGTTCCCAGGGCACAGAGTCAAACCTCTTCCTCATTGTCTCCCCCCCCTTCAGCTTCCCACCCCCGCCCAACCTCTTTTGCACCGCCTCAGACCCTTCCTCCTCTTCCTCTTCCATCCCTCCCACACACTCCGGACCTCTCCCTCGTTCCCCAACTCTTTGGCACCTTATTAGTCACGGCCTGACTAGCTTACTCGCGACCTCCCTCGCACATCATCGGGCATCGGCAATCGAGCAAGTCGAGGGAGCCCAGACTTTGTCATTCTCTGTTCGAGTACAGCAGACTTGGCCCTCGACTCTTTGTTGGATTGCTCCTGAACGCCGTTTGTTAGCTACGGTAAGTAGTTGCCCGTCGCCGCCCCAGGGACCCAGAAAAGAACCCGGCACTCTTCTCTGCCTCGCCCTGCCTAACAGGACCTTGCTCCGTGCTGGCCAGCAAGCTTACTTTGCCTGCCCTTACCTTAGGTTCCTTGCCTCCTCTAACGCTTAGCCCTGCCTCGCTCTCGCCTGACATCGCGCGACCCAACTGGCAGAAGGCAGCACATCAGCGCGGCCGACGCCATTTCGACTATACAACTCCGTCCAACGAGCTTTGCCTCGCCCTCGTTGCCGTCGCTTCGCCTCTCCTCCCATGCCCTGGGCCTCTCCGTCGCGTCCTCTCCGACGACTCGCTCGATAGGCGCTGTGCCACTCGCTCGGCGCTCGCCCAGCGCACGCTCAGCTCTCCCAGCCAGCCAAAACCTACACGCCGCCGCAACCTCGAAGCCTTGACGCCCTGCCGCTACCAATCATCTTTCGCCTCGTCGCATGCACCGGCCGACAAGCGCAAGCGCCCCCCCTCGATTCCTAGCTCCAAAGCTTCCCAGCTTCCCAGCCTTGCTTTGTTCGATCCGCATCGATTCGTCGCCTGCTTATTGCGTCTCTCGCTCTTCGGAGTCTGACCGCCCATTGACGATTCCATCGCTCAACCCTCGCGGCCGAGTCGAGCCATCGTGAGTCAGACAGACAAGCACTGGGCTGGCCCAGCTGTGAGCTTGTCGTCACCGTCGTCGCCGTCGCCTTCGCTGCATCGCCGAGCAAATACGTTGTGAACCTCGGTGTCGCCTCCAGACCTTTACGATGACGTCCGCCGCTCCAAACGCAAACCAGTCCGCTGGTGGCCAAATGCAAATCAACAGCGCTGCGTCGCCTCCGAGCAAGCGCGACTTAAAGTCGTGGTGGAAAGGCTTCAAGCTCCCTTCAAAACACCAAGACACTCCTGGTACGCTCCGCCCTTCTCATGTCCTCCGCACGACGCACGTTTCTGCGCGCCTTGTTGGCCAGTGGCCATCAGCGGTAACTTTCGTTACCGAATTTGAGCTACTCCATTCGATGTCGGGTCTTTGCTAACTAGTTGTGTCAGAGTCGCGTCCACAAGGCATTTTCGGTGTTCCCCTCCGCCAAAGCATAACATACGCAAACGTAGCGATCTCGCTCATCGACGAAAAAGGTCAAAGCTATATTTACGGATATGTTCCAATAGTAGTTGCGAAGTGTGGTGTCTTTCTCAAGGAGAGAGGTACGTGGAGCGAACATTCAAGCTATCCATGAGCTCGCTAACTTTCGTAGCCACGAGTGTTGAAGGCATCTTCCGACTAAGCGGTTCTGAGAAAAGGATAAAGGAGCTCAAGACAATCTTCGACTCCCCCGATCGATACGGCAAAGGGCTCGTTTGGGACGGATACACGGTACACGATGCCGCAAACGTTTTGCGCAGATATCTGAACGACCTACCTGAACCCGTAGTCCCTCTAGATCTCTACGAGAGGTTTCGCGATCCCCTCCGAGGCGCCACCAAGCAGGCCGTGGGCGACGCTGAGGGGCCACAGTTCGTCGAAAACTTCAATGAAGCGGCAGCAATCCGCAAGTATCAACAACTCATCACGGAGCTTCCGCCGCTTAACAGGCAGCTGCTCCTGTACATCCTGGATCTGCTCGCTGTCTTCGCCGCCAAATCCGATGAGAATCGCATGAACTCTCAGAACCTTGCCGCTATCTTTCAGCCTGGGATGCTTTCTCACCCGAACCATGCGATGGCTCCCGAGGAGTATCGCCTCAATCAATGCGTCATCATCTTCCTCATTGAGAACCAGGACCACTTCCTCATTGGCATGCAGGGCACCGCTGCTGACGAGAAGACCATGAAGGAGGTTCAATCCGGCGGAACCAGCGGACCGGTCACCCCGAATCCAAGCCGGAAGTCTGGTCTTGGCCGGTCGGCCTCAAATGCCAGCGCAGGCGCTGAGAGCGTGAGGAGAGACGGTCAGATCCGTCGAAACCGGTCTGTGTCATCGCGAAACTCGAGGCATGAGGGCAGCAGTACTCCCAACAGCCCTGCACTTACCGCGACCCCAACTGGAGGCTTGGCCCGAAGTAACACTGTACCGCCCAAGAAGTCGCCGGCACTGACTGGGGGTCGGTTTCAAAAGCACGATGGCTCTAGTCCCAGGTCGCCGGTGCACCTTGAACCTCTCACTCAGTTGCGAACAACGGATGAAGACCAGTCAGAGAAGCTGACGCTCGCCGCAGGCGTGGGAACCCAGCATCTGTCGCCTACACAATGTTCACCCTCACCGGCCGGCCGGAGCTCTGAGCGGCTGCTGGATGTACCCCAGGAGACCTCCGCCCCATCGACGCCATCTAAGGATCGCAACCTTCAGAACCTATTTCAGAGGGGCTCCTCAGATACAGGCGACAAGCGGCAGCCGAATAAGCTGAAGAAGAAGAGGATACCTGGAAGTTTGAATCCCAGTGCTCACAGCTCAAACGCGTCCTTCCACCAGCCCAATGCTGTCTCACCCAGTTATGAGGTTGCCAACCCGATGGAGCAGACTCACCCTGTTATGGAGGGCAATCTACCAACATCGACTTTGGCAGAGGAAACTATTAAGGAGCATCCTGAACACCAACAAGAGGAGAAACTCCAGGATCGCCAACTACCCCTGGCCGCTGTCGCAAACCCTCACCAAGGCGATGTGTCATCTGATATCACTCCCAGGGCGTCTCAGGTGTCATCCTCTAACAGTCTTCACCCTGATCAAACCTTGAAGACGAAAAAGTCCCCACCGACGTCCTTGCATTCTTCTTTCAATGAGGGCTCTGATATGGACCAATTCGTGGAGGAACAGTCAATAACCACCACGGATCAAGCCGAGAAGGAAAAGAAGCGAAGATGGAGACTGTCGAGGAGCAACAAGGCAGATAACGGAGCGTCTCCGAACCCTGCCGGCGTGACATCGCCTCGGATGGTCATCGGTTCCAATGACAACGCAGACGTGAGCACTGTCTCTATTGGCAGTTCTATCCAACGACCACGGAAGAGCGAAAGCTCGGAACCGACGATGGTCGGCACGGAGCCCCAAGGGCATGGAAGCTTCGACTCGAGTAAGGAGAACCGGGATGAATCGAAGGGACCCATTGGCTGGATTCGGAATAAGTACCGTGAAGCCAAGGAGAACGCCGAGCAAAGGAGGAATAAGTCACCACCAGCGACGGATCACCATTCACTGAGTGCTACTTTCCTACCCCGGGGGAAGAGTCTGGATATAAAACGCGATCAGCCCAAGGAACCTGAGAAGCAAGTGCCGGTCCCGACACAACCTGCCGTTGTGCCCACGGCACCCGTTCCAATTCCCACAGCAGCTCCTGTCACGGTTCCTGTGCTAGCAACACAGCTGCAACCGCCATCTCAACCACAATCGCAACCCCCTCAGGAACCGCAGGTGCAGCCGTCGGTGGTCTCTGAGAAACCATCGTCTCCCACCCAGGAACCACCCCAGCAGCCCGCCGCTGCTCAAGCACAGCCTGAGCAACAGACACCACAAGATTCAAGTCCTGAACTGGCTCAGCCAGCATCTACTACTGAGCCTCCAAAGGCGGCATCTTCAGAGCAGGCGTAGTGAAGTGGTTTTGGAGTTGAACTGTCTGAGTCTGTTTGGATTGAAGTACTGTCAAGAAGGGGCAGTGGAGTCATGGTGTCTTTGGAGATTGGGGATCTGGAAAGACGATGGAACGCGAGCGACGGTGATGATTTGTTTGTTTAGCTTACCCTCCCATTTATATCCCGATTACGCGTGTGTAATGTACGGTCGTCCTGGAAAGCCATTTCATTTCAAGCGGGTTGGGAGGATTTACCACTATGATTTGGGAGTCTGGATCTTAAAAGATGGATTGTCACGCTTGATCACAAAGCCCCTGTTAGGGACATATGCTGTGAGGTGCAACTTTAGTTGCTATCCAAGTATTCCATAAAGCTTGATAGCCCGTATCGTACATCTTGGCCTAAATTATATCTTTACAGCCGGAGGATTCTCGTACACCCCAGTATCCCACACAACCATTTTACCCGCACGTCTCCAATCCTCGTTAAAGAAGCCATTGAATCCTGCCCACACTTTTCGCAGCTTGATCCCTAGCCCACGGCCCTCTGGTGTGTCGAGGAATTCGTTCAACACCGGCTCGATGCCCTCAAACCCAACGATGTAGCGAGGCACGGGCACGTTTCCGGGGGCAAAAAGCTCATCACCCAGGAAGCGCAGTGGATCGTCGTAGAAGCGGTCGGCCTCGTCACGGTAAGAGGCTCGCTCAGCAGAGCCGGGTGCGGTATGCAGTGGGGGCTCGCAGGAGAGGGCATAGGCACGCATGGAGGGGTAAATCAAGTGAGAGCGCCAGGGGGTGGAGTGGCAAGGAGTTAGGAAGAGAGCGAAGAGCTCGCTAGGCGTAGAGGGAGGCTCGAGGGCGAGGGAAGACGGATGAGTGCGCTCGAACTCGGAGCGTAGGTAGGCGAGGACGGTGAGAGGCGCGGGCTGGTGGAGGAAGGTGAGGAAACTGCAGAGCAGGAGGTTGAGGCTGAGTGCGAGGAGGAGGTAGGGTTTATGTCGGAGGCGAGGGCGAGTCGTGCCTTTCGCCTTCGTCCCGGGAGCCATCGTACTGAAGAATGATGCGGCAAACGGGGCTGCAAGGGTGTTGAGCATTGGTAACAGAGGATAGATGAATCGGACCTCCTTGTGGGAGATGAGGCTCAAAACGCCGACACTAGTGAACACGGTATAAGAAAGTGTCTTCAAAATGTTGACCTGGTCGACGGTTGTGCCCGAAGGCTTATACAGCGCTTGGACAGCAAACGGGAGGCTCGTGGTGCAGAGCAGTGGGAGTCCCTGGAGGAGGTAGTAGTGCCAGGGATTTCGGCCGTAGAAGACGGCGAGAGACTGGGAGACGTTGAAAAAGAGCCACTTGTACTGCGGGAACGTCCAGAAGCCGAAGTAAAGGCGATCAGATGTGAGCGAGATGGCGAGGACAAGGGAGCCGCAGAGGATGCCCTCCCGCAAGAGCACAAGGACTGTGGACAGAGTGAGAGGTGAGGGTCCCTGGAGAGTGAGTCTGGTGAAGGTGATAAAGACGACAGTACCCCAAATAAAAACATTGGTTGGACGTAGGATGACGGCCAGCGCAGCGAGTATGAGAGATGCACGGAGGGACCAGAGGCTCTGGATGGGCGAGCGAGGCTTTGGGTTCTCCTTTGCCGTCGACGCGGCCCCAAGAAGCGGCCATGGGAAATAGTATAATGCCATTACAGTGAGTGTCATCTCCAGGGAGTTGGAAAAGGTACGTGTTGAGCAATACCATTGCCAGGGGCTGAAGAGCTGGAGGAATAGCTGAAGACATTGTCAGAGCTGCATTTCAACGTGAGGCTTTGACGACCACTTACTGCGAAGAATGATACATTGCTGTTAGGCCCATATATGGTCACGGCAAGCTGCCAGGTGTACCAGTCTCCAAGAGCAGCAATCAAGGCTTGGAGAGCCTTTGGGGCACCGAGCAAGAGCTGGGCCCGGAGGATTTTCGCCTCAGGCAATAGCTTAGAGAGGGCTTTGGCAATAAAATAGGCGGTCGAGAAGAGAGCAGGATGTAGCGATGAGCGGAGCTGATGCTGCCATTCCTGTCAAGGCGTTAGTCTAATTGTTTAGTGTTGATGTTGGTTTTGAGTTGAGGCTCAATTAAAGGGGGGCTGATAGTCTGGAGAGACCGTTTGAAGAGGAAGGAGAGCAGTATCAAGCTAGGCATAGTAAGATATAAGGTAAAGAAGAAAGCCAAACATACCCAAGTCATCCAAGCGCCGGTTCCAGATCCAAACGCCAGGTTCCATGCTGGCTCGAGGGCTTGGAAGTACTCGTCTGGCTGGAAGAAGGTGGCCAGCAACCAAGCATTGATGAGGCGGATGACGAAAATATGGCGGAAAAAGACCGGCCGGTTGCGCCTGTTTCTCACTTCATCCTTGATCTCCTCAGCCGTGGGCATAGACAACGGCTTTTGTGAGGACGGAGGAGCCATGATGGAAGCGTCCTCATGGAGTTGGCGATGGTCTCTAACAGAGCTCCAAGAGGCCAGCAATAGCACACCTCCGACTCAGGAGCTTAGCCGCTGATTGGCCGCCCGTTTATTGCCCTAAATGGGCTTGACGTGCAGCGCCACATCCCGAGGCTGCAGGCCCCACCAGAAGCCTGAGTGGCTAATGCCGGTGTTAGCAGGCGGTCAGTGGGCGGCTCTGCTGGGCACGTTGGACTTCAATCTATTCGAGAGATTCTAGACGTCGAATCATGCCTCGCTACGTAATCTGCGGCGTGGTGTAGCGGCCGCATCGTACGGGATGTGCGACGGTGCAGGATCCGGAGGTCCGCCGTCAGCCCCCATCCGGTACCGAGCCACACTTCGAGATCCGGCCGGTTTCGGCGGGGAGGCCAGCATCGGCAGTAGCTGGAGCAGCAGCGATGGAGCGCTCGCATCCACGGCCGGCCAGATACACCTAGCAGCGTTAGAGGGAAGCTGTCGACGAGCAGTTACGCCCCCCCGGAGGTTGAAGATGTAGAGCAGGTGAACGGCAAGGCCTCTCATACTAATAGGGGTCTCTTCATTGGCCCCTCCCCGTCCCCTCACCAGCCCCAGATTAAGGCTGCCCCCCCAGTGCCCAGAGACGGTAACCAAATGAGGTAGCTCAGTTACGTCGTTGCTGGCGAGCAGCGGGAAGTCGCAGCCCAGGGCATCAGAGCGAAATCCGGGGAAGGAGCCCCAAGCCGTGATAAAACCCCAACGTCGCCCATCGCCAACGCTGCTCTTGCATCTTCCTTGAATCCAGGCCAAGCGGCTTCCAGCGGCTCCCCGCGCCAAGCTCGAGACCAACCAGTCCGGATCACGGAGTCGTTTGCTGCCAGTCGCCAGGGCCCCTCCACCCTCCTCGCCCGCTCGCTCGCTCACACTTGCACTTAGGGGTATAGTGTCGTCGAGGAGGCTCCAGGAGCAAGAGATATCGACCCTTTGTCCTGCAGTACCAATTACCTAACTGCGCCGCGAGAAGCCGGCCTGATTCTGCAATGACATCGTGTCATCCTGCTTCCGGCGCCAGGCTCACCGCGCGCGAGTCGACTCTTCTCTCCCTCTCCCGGATCCCGCCACCGCCTAGCTCAGCAACGCTGTCTTCGTCCTGAACCTAATAAAAGACCGAGTCCGCTCCCACTCTCTCCCTCGAGGATTTTTACTCTTTGCTTCCTCAACCTCTCCAATTCATCACCCAGTCACTCCAAGAGCTTTGCGAGAGACTTGCTTTTCCTTATCTACTTCTCTGGCATTCAGCCCCTCACTCAGAATCCTGCGGACGTTTCCAGCTCCGTCCGATACACCGTTTTGTTTGCTCGTTTGCCGATAAGAGATCTTCCTGGTCTCTCAATCTTCGACCGTAAACCCACCACCTCCACGTCGACGAGAACCCCTCACCACCACCGCAATCATGGCCCCTCACGCTGATGTCTCGTCGGGCAACGACGTCTCGGCCTCACGATTCCATGCTGCCTCGACACCGGCCGCCATGGCCGCCGAGCACGAGTACGCCGCGCACAACTACAGCCCCCTCCCGGTTGTTTTCGCCCGCGCTCAGGGCATTAACGTCTGGGACCCCGAGGGCAACCAGTACATGGACTTCCTCTCCGCCTACAGCGCCGTCAACCAAGGCCACTGCCACCCCGAGCTCGTCAAGGCGCTGACCGAGCAGGCCAGCCGTCTAACCCTGAGCTCTCGTGCCTTCTACAACGACGTCTTCCCCAAGTGGGCAGAGAAGGTTCAGCAGGTCTTTGGATACGACATGGTGCTGCCCATGTGCACGGGTGCTGAGGCAGTCGAGACGGCCATCAAGATTGCCCGCAAGTGGGCGTACAAGGTCAAGGGCATTCCTCAGGACAAGGCTCTGATTTTTGCGGCGGCGGACAACTTCCACGGTCGAACTGTGAGTTCCAATTAGACCCCAATGCTTCTTCGCGCGGCTTGCTGACCTTGATGCTTCAATCAGATGACCGCCATTACCCTCTCCATGGACCCCGAATCGAAGGAGAACTATGGTCCTTACGTCCCCAACCTGGGTGCCATCAACCCTACCACTGGCAAGGCGATCCGCTACAACAACATCGGCGATCTCGAGGAGGCCCTCGAGGCTCATGGCAAGGAGACTGCGGCCTTCATTTGCGAGCCCATCCAAGGCGAGGCTGGTGTGGTGGTTCCTGACGAGGACTACCTCTTCAAGGTTCAAGAGCTCTGCAAGAAGCACAACGTCCTCTTCATCTGCGATGAGATCCAGACCGGTATTGGTCGAACTGGCCGCATGCTCTGCTCTCAGTGGGCAGGCATCAAGCCCGACATGGTGACGCTCGGAAAGGCCATCTCAGGTGGCATGTACCCCGTGAGCTGCGTGTTGAGCAGGAAGGAGGTTATGCTCGTCGTCGAACCCGGCACCCACGGCTCGACCTACGGTGGTAACCCTCTTGGATGCGCCGTGTCGATCCGAGCTCTCGAGATTATGGAGGAGGAAGACTTGACGGCCAAGGCTGAGAAGCTTGGCAACATCTTCCGAGATGGACTCAAGGCACTCAACAGCCCGATCCTCAAGATTATTCGCGGCAAGGGTCTTCTGAACGCCGTGGTCATCGACGAGGAGGCTGCCAACGGCCGCACCGCCTGGGACCTCTGCCTGCTCCTCAAGAGCAAGGGACTTCTGGCCAAGCCTACGCATGGCGACATTATCCGCTTCGCGCCCCCTCTGGTCATCACCGAGACGGAGCTGAGGAAGGGACTGAGCATTATTGCCGAGGCGATCAAGGAGCTGCCCAGTGTCGAGAAGTCCAAGGGACACTAAGTGCAACGAGGCCACACAAAACAAAACAAAATTGTACGACCGAACCAAACCAGATGGGTCTGAGCGCGAGCTCCGGAAACACAGCATGGGATTTGGGTCTGTTTGAAAGTCACAATCTACTTTGCCTTTTGAGCGTTTCCTTTTGGGACAACGAGAAGCCACCTGGCGCGACTATCGGAATCATGAACGAGAATGAGACATGATAGATACCAACCAGGGCGGTGCATGAGCAGATATGCTCTGGAGTCTTAGGATTTGGGGGGACTATGGACATCAGATAGTCATAAGATACCACGGGATTAGTCCTGAGTAACAAAAATAGAGAAAAGTTGACGGGTCCCATTTGATTGATCTGGCCAGAACAGGCGAAGGTGAAGTCCGTATTTGGTGGCTGTTGATTATGGGAAAGGCACAGAAATGTAACTCCTACGATAACGCTTGTGTGATGGACTTTGATCGACGTTGCGCAAGAACTTACAGCTCCATGACATGTCATAGCGTTTCGTTGGAAAAGGAAGCTTAATCGGCTAGCAAAACCCGGGGCAGGACAGGAATGGGTGCGACGTCTTTCAGAGTACGGCTGAGAGGATTGCGCAACGCAGTGGCATGGTGAGGCAAGCCCAATTAGAAGCATAGTTGACGTGATGTTGAAGCGCGATGTCTTGATGACGAGAAATCACGGCATGGATGGTGGAGGTTTGGTGATGGATTTGGTGCGATTTCACGAAGTGTCTCAGATTGGGCCAATTCGAGCCTCGTATAGCAGAATGGACCTCAACGAACACGCTTGAATCATTGACTTGGGTGGAAGGCCATTGAAGTGTTGCAGAGCATCAATCGAGCCTAGATCAGGTTGATTGAGTCGTAACGATATCGGAAGACGCACTTGGTTGGGATGATGCGCTGGCTCGAGGTTGCATCTAGCGCTGGACCGACATGGCAGCGGATTGGCTGGAGCTACGAGGTACGAAAAGGGCGATCTCCCATGACGCGCCCGAGAGGCTTGGCTGAGAAGGGCAATGAAACGGCCCTCGCAGGCCGGGTAATGCAAGGCGGATGCATGCAGTGATGGGAATCGCTGTTGCGCGCGGGGGCGGAGGAGCCGTCAGATGCCATGTCAGATCAGGCCTGGGATAGCAAAGCAAAGCAGAGGAGACACGGCAAAGTGCAGGATAGCGAACACGAAAGCAGGTGCTTCGGCTGGGAACCCCACGCGCGGGATGGCTGATGGTGGTGATGATGGAGGGGATCATGGGATTGGGGTTGTGGACGGACGATTCCCGAGAACGAGAAGGGCAGACGAGGGAATCGGATGTTCAGGGCTGGCCGGAAGCAACCGCATTAGCACAGAGGAGGAGATGGGATGAGGTCGTTTCATGGACGGAGGCATTTGCAACGTACAGTATGTACATCTGCCAGCCAGCCAGCCAGACAGGGCCATCTGGCGGGCGTTTGCAGGACGAGGAGGGTCGTTCCGATTATCAGGTGATGGGGCCGACTCCCCGGGGTTCGTGTAAGAGGAATCAAGAGGCAGGGATTTGTATTCTCGAGAGGAGTGTTTGAGTCAAGAGTGAGTGTCTGACTACCTGGGAAAAGTGAGGCCAGACGGTCACTCATTGCAACATCGACATGCGGCGTGGGGGGGATGGTGCCTGGAGATGGACGGACATGCTCAGCAACAAACAGCGACGATCGCCAAGTCCGACTCGGTGACTCTGTCCGGAGGCCAGCAAGCGGCAGGGTTGGATTGGCAGCCAAGAGGCACGGCATGGAGACAGGGGTCTTCTCGGCAGACGGTCGTAGGAGCGTCGATTTGTACACTTTCTGCCTGCCTGCGCACGGAAGCAACCCAGCCAGCCAGCGCATCCCGGCCGGCGAGTGACGAACCGGCATCCAAGCGTCGTTCAGGGACATGCAAGTCGAGACAAGCCAGCGAGGAGAGATGATCCATCACGGCCGCCACGAGCCAATCGAGGCGCAAGTCCCGCGGGACGCTTCAGGCAGAGGCGGAGAAAGGGAGTCCTGCATGAGCCCTTGTTGCTCGAGTCAAGGCATTCTCAAAGTGTGTGTGTATTCACGGCTTGCATGTATAGCATGTATGTATGTAACATATCAACATGAAGGACGATCATTCACGCGCTATGGGCGATAGCTGCGGATGGCCCAAAGAGGTGCTGCTGCGACGAGGACATGGGCTGTTTGCTTGACCCAGATCAGATCCAGGCCCCCAACAAGCGTCCTAGTCCCGATACTTTACGGAGGAGACCCTGAGACTCTCTCACCTCGTGCTGTTGGGGAGGAGAGGCAACAAACAACCTTGCTGAGCATAGCATAGCATGTCATGTCATGTCGCCCGGCATTCGCAAAGTCGGGGTCATAATGGTGCCTTGTTGCTCGAGGAGCGGTCGCTTGCTTACGCCATCGTTGGGTCAGAGGTGTTCATTTGTGATTTGCATTTGCATTCGCAGCCGGGACGGGATTCGCCATCCATGATGGAGCGGGAATCATCCATCACACGCTCTCTCGTTCTCTGACAAATTCGCACAAGGCGCCACTCACTCACTCGATCCATCCTCACTCAGCAACTGCAGCCGGCGCTCGCTCGCTCACCTACGACCGAGTAGGCAAGTGTATGTACATACGTGTCGCAGCAGCGTGTTCCTTATCTTGCCCTGCCTCCCTCTTGTTGGCCGGCCACTCGCCCTTTGGATTGGAGAGGTCGTGTGGCTCATGAGCATGGCTGGATTAGGTCGTGAGGGACGATTTATCCATCGATAAGGTGCACGCACGCACGACAGCCGAGGGAAGCGGTGCTGCGCTGCGACTGCTGCTAATGCTGCGAGGGAGTGGATTCACACCCGGTCCAGGTCGCGTGCAAGTATCAGGCACCGCGAGGCATACGGTGAAGGGTACCCCGCCGAGACTCCCGCCCGGGACAGGGACCCTTCCATTTCCTCTGCGCAAGGCAACCCCCCACAGGACTGAGGTGCCCAGGACGCTGTGCCTTAGCGCGGCTACAGCAGTGGCTACAGGGGGCTCACAGCGGTGGAGTCGGGCGTCCTGTCCTGAGGCTTCCATCCATGAGGTGGGCGCGCGCCTTACCGTAGGCACGTACCGTGCTAGTAACTGGCACAGGCTGGGCTGACGACAAGCACATACATACATCACCTCAGGCTCAAAGCAGCCAGGAGACGCATCACGAGGCCGCGTTCGCGTGGTCTCGCCCAGTGGCCACTTGCTTTTGCTTTGAATCCTGCGCTGCCCCCTCCCTCCCCTGGGGCCGCCAGCATGAATAGCCAGTACGTAAAACCGCCGGGTGACTGGCAGACTGGGCGGCGCTGGGGGCCAGAATCAGGGCCCGGGCCAGCCAGTGACGTTGCGGCGCCGGGCTGCACGTCTCTCGGTATCTCCCAGCCTGCCCTGGCCGCTGTCCATGGATGGACAATGGATGATGATCCTGAGTCCGGATGCCTGTGAATGTGACTGTGACTGCTGACTGACTGCATGGCTTTTCCCGTCACCGTCCAACGAACGACGGCCCTGCATCTGGATCCATCCCCTCCCTCCTTCATGAGGGCAATGGCGGTAGTTCCCTAGTGACATCCGCGGTCGAGGTTCTAGAAGAGGACGACCTTTGCGTCTGAGTCTTGCTGAAGGCCTGCACCAGCCTCTAACTCTTCCGGGCGAGGGTCCTTGACAGCTCACCTGTGCTCACGCACTTGTCTCTTCTCTCTGGCGGGTCTCTGCTGGCGATCGCCCTTCTTATCGGCGACTGCTGCTGCTGCTATTGCTGCTGCACCGCTAAGAAGGTGCTAATGCAGCGGCTGCGACCTTATTAATCCAGGCCGACGGAGCACTATGCCTCAGTGCCTCCCAGCAGGTGACTCCGGGCTCCATCATGGTCCAAGGTACCCCGTACTCCCGTGCCTTCACTGACGATAGTGCAGCGCCAAGTACCGCGACCTTTGGGGCTCCAGCTGCATCTTATCGTCCCTTCCGTTCTTCTTGGAATCAGCCAGTTCTCCCCCCATCCTCACTTGATCTGGGCTTCTTCTATCTCCGTCTCCCTCTGCATCTTCTCCCACTTCTGATGACACACACACTCGCACTCTTTCATCGTTCTTTCAATCCTTTATTATCCCCTTCCATTCTCTCAGTCTTTTGCTGCCCTTCTCACCCCCCCTGCACTCCGAGACGTGTGACCCTGTCAACCATCTGCTCGCCTCCCCCGAAGGCCCGCGCTCAAGCTGCCCTGCCCGCCTGTCTCGCTGATCGTGACGACACCCACTCCGGTACTTCAAGGTTGGCTCGCCTCGCCTGCTGGTCCAGCCGCCCGTTGCCATACCGCAAGCCCAGTCCCAGTCCGGGGGCACCGCCAGCTTCGCTGCTAGTCCGCGCCTCGGTCAGCCTTCCCACGAGACCTGTCGTCGAGTCAGAAACCTTCGTGACTCGTCGTTCCTGTCTCGCCGTCACTGTCCTGGACTGTACCTCGAGCCCGTACCTCGAGCTCGACGACACCCACCCTTTCGGGCTTCGGCGTCTGCACCGCTCTGGCTCGCACCGCTTTGCACTGCTTCACCACCCGCCCGTCTTACAAGCCCAGCAACGAGCAACACTGCCGCCCGCCTCGATCCAAAGCATAACCCAATCTCCATCCATCACGCCTTATCCGCCAGACCGCGCTGCTCGTATCTCTGCTCTGCGACGCCCGCCGCCGCCATCGCGCGCCGTGTTAGACTGTTAGTCACCTCTTCCCGCCCCATCCTCCACCGCGCCCGCTCTCGCTCGTCCCGACGTCAACTTTCCCTGGCTGCAACTCGCCCGACTTTCCTCTTCTCTTCGACTCCCAACACCTCCAGGCTGCTATCCTCTCCCGATCGAGCATCAGTCGTTACACTCGCATCTTCTCTCTTCAGACACTCCCCCACCCCTCTAAGCCCTTGTGCTTCCTGACACTGACATTCTCGTGCTTCGATCCTGCAGCTGCCCCGACACTCGGCGCCACCCATCGGATACCTACCGCCGTGTCAGTCTGGCCCATCTCTAGGATATCCGCCTTCACCGACTGCATCTGCCACTCGACATCGATTTGCCGGCTTGACCCCCTTTCCCGTCCCCTTTTCGAATAGTCGATTCCGTTTCTGCCTTGCCACCTAGGCTTCGGTGCCGCGACCTCTTATCCCCTGAGGCTCCCTCCTTCTCCAAGCTTCCTCCCCCACACTTAGACCGTCGAGCTACCTCTTCTATCGATTTACATGCCGACTCTTTCTCCTGCCGACGTCGTCCGTATCTCATAAGCCTTAGGGCTACATCCATCCCCCCCTTCGGCTGTCTTCCTGCCATCGACAAATACTCAGGAAGCCATGGCCACTCGATCAGAGGCCGCCGGTTCCTCGCGGTCAAGGACCTCGGAGGGTCGTCCTCTGGGCCAGTTCTCCGTCGGCCGCGAGATTGGAAAGGGCAGCTTTGCTCAGGTCTATGTTGGATACCATAAGGTGCGTTCCACCTATTCCCTGTGCTATCTCATCGATTTCCCTGCTGTTTGCATCCCACAATGGGCCGCCTTGGTTCACTGGACTCGATTGCCTTGCATCACGTTTGGAGATCTCGGCATTGCAATCAACCCCGAGCTCCAAACTGGAGCCATGGGGACCCGACTCTCAGTGCAACATGCATTCCTTCATTCAGAAGTGACCTATGCTGACTCCAGCTTTACAGGACTCGGGAGCTGCCGTTGCCGTCAAGTCCGTCGATCTCGAACGCCTGAACAAGAAGCTCAGAGAGAATCTCTACAGCGAGATTCAGATCCTCAAAACTCTCCGACACCCTCACATCGTCGCCCTCCATGATTGCATTGAGTCAAGCACCCACATCAATCTTATCATGGAGTACTGCGAGCTCGGCGATCTCTCGCTGTTTATCAAGAAGCGAGATAAGCTCATCACGCACTCTGCTACACACGATATGGCTCGCAAATACCCTTCCGCCCCCAATTCTGGCCTGCACGAGGTCGTCATTCGGCATTTCCTCAAGCAGCTGGCCAGTGCGCTCGAGTTCCTCCGCAGCAAAAACTATGTCCATCGAGATGTCAAGCCTCAAAATTTACTACTGCTGCCCAGCCCAGCTATCCGACGACAACAGAGTCGGCCCATCATGCAAGCCAGCCAGGACTCGCTGATTCCCGTCGCTGGCGTACCGTCGCTGCCGATGCTCAAGCTCGCCGACTTCGGATTTGCCCGAGTCTTGCCCTCGACGTCCCTGGCCGATACCCTTTGCGGGTCCCCCCTGTATATGGCGCCGGAGATCTTACGCTATGAGCGCTATGATGCCAAGGCGGATCTGTGGTCCGTTGGCACCGTTCTCTACGAGATGGCCTCTGGCAGACCCCCTTTCCGTGCTAGAAACCACGTGGAATTGCTGAGGAAGATCGAGGCCGCAGAAGACACTATCAGATTCCCGAGGGAGGTGACGATTAGCGCCGACCTCAAGGCTCTCATCCGCAGTCTTCTGAAGAGAAGCCCTGTTGAAAGACTGAGCTTCGAAAACTTCTTCGCCCACCCCGTGGTGACAGGCGAGATTCCCGGTCTCGTGGAAGACGATGTTCCACAACCACCCCAGCCTGAGGTTCGCGATGCCGGAGCTCCTCGTCGTGGTGAAAGCCGGCCGAGCTCACCCCGTATACCCCAGCCGGTAGGACAAGGTAGTCCACGTGCTGGTAGTGTCTCGAGATCGCCTCGAGATGAGCAGCCTCGAGTATCACAAACGGGTAGCCCGGGCGAAGGACGATACCAGCGGCAAGCACCAGCCGATACAGCCCGCACCGCTGCTTCGCCCCGTGAAGCGGCAGACGGGCTTGGTATTCGGCGGCCTGTCCCTCAACACACAGCCTCGCTACCCACGCAAAACCGGTTTGGTGATAGGGTCGTACGCGAGGATGTCTCTCCTCCCGCGGCTCATCTAGCTGATGCACGCCGACAGGCCGCAGGTAACCGGTCTATGACAGAGGAAGAGCGGGCGGCCCAAGATGTTGCCCTCGAGCGAGAGTACGTCGTAGTCGAGCGACGACATGTCGAAGTGAATGCACTCGCCGATGAGCTCGCAGCAAATGAGAGGCTGGGGGCCCAAAATCCAAGCTCTCCTCGTTCGGGGGCGATGGCACGACGATACACCCAACAGGGAGCGCCCAATTCCCCCACGGGAGCCATCCCTACTCCAGCATCGCGAACAGCCTTGGTCGCCCAGGGCCGACATGATCGGAGGTCGTCGTATGAGAAGGCCATGTCTACAAGCCCTGGGTCCGCCTCCAGCATTTCTAAGGCTATTCAAGATGCCAGCCTGCGCCTCTTTGGCTTCAAGGTCCCACCTCTTCGCGGTCAACGAGGCCCATCGCCTCCATTGTATCAACCCTTCCCAGCGTATCCGACTCCTACGATGTCTGCTGGTCTACTCGGTGACGGCAAGAATTCGCAGAGTACAGACGAGGAAGCACGTGCCCTAGCCATTGAAGAGCTTGCCACTCGCAGCGACTGCGTCTATGGGTTTGCCGAGGTGAAGTACAAACAGCTTGTCCCTATGGCCCCCTCTATGGAACACGGCCTGGGTGGCGTTGATGCAGAGCAGCTTGGCAGTGAGGATAACGGGCTGACTGTGGAGGCCATTGTATCCCTCTCTGAGGAAGCATTGGTTCTCTATGTCAAATCGCTCACGCTGCTTGCTCGAGCCATGGATATTGCTAGCGTCTGGTGGGCCAAGCGAAGCCGGGGTGAGATGTCAAGCGGCGTCTCAGCAGCCATTGCTCAGACGGTCATCCAGCGAATCAACGCTGTTGTGCAGTGGGTTCGCCAGCGCTTCAATGAGGTTCTAGAGAAGTCGGAAGTGGTGCGGATGAAGTTGATTGCCGCCCAGAAACTGCTTCCGGAAGACCACCCGAGCCATCCGAAGAACCACGGCTCTGAGTCTATTGCCTCATCCGCCGGGTCCGGCATCAAGCAGGTGTATCTGACCCCTGGAACATGCGCTGAGAAGCTCATGTACGATCGAGCTCTCGAGATGAGCCGTGCGGCTGCCATTGACGAAGTCACCAACGAGAACTTGGCCGGTTGCGAGCTGTCATACATCACAGCCATCCGGATGCTGGAGGCGGTGCTCGATCACGACGGCGATTCTCAACTTGACCGCAAGCTATCTGGCAAAGAACCAATCAAGGATTCTGCGAGGGATGTGAATGAGAGGCTCTTTGAGAGCGAGGAGGAGGAGCATGTGCGAAAGAGTAAGTCAAGACATTACCCCTTACCTAGCAAATACTACGACGAGCTAACAAACGTCAGTGATCAAAATGATCACCAGCAGACTTTCGACTGTCCGCAAGAAGCAGCAGATGATTGCAGAGGCCAACAACCAGGCCCAGCAAGCTCTAAACCAGGTGTCCCGACGACGCAGCGGCGATGTGACGCCCCGTAGCGTCCCCTCGCATGCCTCGTCTTAGATGAATAGGGGCACCTTTTGACACAGCGTGTCACGAACGAAGCAATGATTCCTGACATACAGTACCTTTCTGCAAAGCCCCGCGGCTTTCACATGTTCTTATTTTGATACTACAACATTTTCTTAGGTGGGAGTGGAGGATGGATAATGGCGTTCGGGAGACCACACAGAATCTATTTCGAGCTTCAACGGAATCGCCTCGCAGATTGTCACAGCGTATGGAAAGCTGGCGTTTCGGGTCCACGACATTTGGGCAGATTATATCATATGGAGCGGCGTTTGTGCTAATTTGTTTCTTATATTCATTAGCTCTGTTACTTTCTTCTTCATTTTCTTTGGGCCTCTCATTTTCAGCTTCATGGCGTGTGGACAGCCGGTCCTTTTTCCTCCCACGGGAGGCAGGCAGCCTCTCTCTGCTGACTCCGCAGTCAGGAGTCGGCTCAGGAGGACATCACGACGAAGCGTGTCAGGATTTCGGAACAGTTTGGGGAGGTCTGGGCTTGGAGCTCCGGGCCTCCATGTAGGTTAACTCAGTCAGGTACAGAGGCGTTTCAGTATCCCGGGGCTGCTAGCGCAGCGGTTGCGGACTCGCCTCTCAAGTCAAAATTTAAGGATATCTTGGGGCGGATATTTACGCCCCCAGAATTGTCCCTTTAAAAGGATGCCTTCTTGCATGAATCGTGAATTGTCGACATAATGAGGCGGCAAGGTTGAGCTGGGGATCGTCCTTTGTTGAGGAAGGTTCATGGGATCAAAGATGGTCTTCATTCTTTGTTCATTTCAAAGGGCTGGGAGGGCGCATTGGGAGGGCGCATTGGGAGGGCGCCTTTCTTAGCTACAGTATCAACAAAGGAACGGCTACAACTCTTCGTATTAACTCACGACACTCTGTCATATGATGCGGACAAAGGCACGTCTCCCATCAAGATCCCCGAAGGACGTCTCTCCTCTACCACAAACGATACTCACCAAGTTCATACCCAAACACCGAACGATCTTCAACTCAAGCATCGGTTAGAGCAGCAGCAACAGTTCACACAATTCTACGATGTCTTCTCGAGCGTCACGGTACAGCGAGTCACGATACAGCCTCTACAGCATCGCCAACTCCGCCTCCGCCTCCCCTCCTCCCCTCTCCCCCTCCGTCACCAGCGACGACCTCAACCCCACAGCCCTCTTCATCAGCGGCATCGACGAGCCTCCCGACGCAGGCCCTCTCCATCTCCTCACCGCCGTCACCGACCTCGCATCACAGCGCTACGCCGCGCTCGCCGCCCAACGCCGCGAAGCCCAGGCCGCAGCCGCCGCCGCCGCCGCCGCAGACAAGGCCGCGCGCAATGCCGAGGACCGCGCCGCGTTGCGTCGCCAGCAGGAGGAGGATGTGTGGAGGCGGGCGGCGCCGCTGCGCGAGATGCAGCGGTTGGCAAGGGCGAGGGAGGTGCGCAGGGAGAGGGCGAAGAGTGTGCTGCATATGAGCAGTCGAGAGATCTGGATCCGGACGGAGGAGTTGGTCGAGGCGGAGATGCTGCGGCATGGGCTGGAACAGGGCTGCGGGGAGAGCGGCGCGGCGTATCGGGCGAGATTGCGCGCGCTGGATGAGCAGCTGTGGGAGTTGGCGGCGCTGGACTTCGTGCGGCACGGCGGGGGGGACATGCCGCTGCGGTATGTCGAGGGCGTGCCGATTAACTTGCGCATGGCGTGTCCGCCGCTGCTGACGATGCTGGTGCCGCCGAGGAGGAGGGTCGATCCGGCGGCGACGTGCCTGCAGTGCCAGGTGAAGGAGCTGCGGTGTTCGCGGACGGTGGTGATTGGGAAGGGTAAGAAGGCGCATTTGGAGAAGCCGTGTACGCGGTGTGTGCGGAATGGTGAGGTGTGTTGCGTGAAGGAGGGTGGGAATCCGAAGCTGCCCCTGACGTGCTGGCGTGCCGTGGAGATGGATCATCGAGGCACGGAGAAGGAGGTTGTGAGAGAACTTCTTCTGAAGTTGCGAGATAAGGAGAGGCGGGACCGTATGGTCTTGGGGAAGTGGCATGAGAACGACGATATGGACAATCGGAAGGATCCTTGGTTCAGGAGAAAGGAGTGGTGGCACGTCTTGAAGGATCGCGAAACGATAAGGGACCTAGCAAGGGGATCGATTTCAGTGTGCTGATATTTTGTGTCAACTTCAACTCTGTTTAGCAAGCTTTCATAACATAACGCCTGGAAGATATGAACCCCTTTTTGCACTAGCAAATTCCCCAAATTATTACTTCTCATAAACCCCAAGTGTTACCTTGATAAACATCTCGAACACTGAATGATATAAACACCAGAATCAACGCCTTCGATATTCCGTGGCGTCTCAAGTTTCTGCCACTCGTGGGCGTTTTGCGGTAGGCCTTGAGGTCTTTGGTTTCTTAGGTCTCAGCGGCACCTGTGGTGAGCATGCAATCCGTGCAGGTGTTGCGGGAGTCATTGGCGCTTCGTCAACCAGGAATTTGGCGTTGGTCTTCTTGAGTTCTTCTAGAACTTCTTCTCGCTGACGATTCTCTTTGGTCAGGTTGAGGTGCTTCTTCAGGTTGGTCAGTGGCAAATTCGACGTGTCTCTAAATCTTGCTCTTGATGATTGTCTCCTCTTCGATGGTCGCTCTGGGGTTACTTCAACCTTGGGCTTCGTAAAGCCTTTCCACGGGGTCGCAGGTACTGTCATGGTTAGGTTATGCTTATCGTCTTTACTGGTTGGCTCGTGAGCTGGGACTTTGGATTCTCTTCCTGGAGCTGTAGGCGAAACAGACTCTTTCTCTTTCTGATCACTGCGAGCCGTCGACGATCTTCGCTTGAGATGGCTCACTGGTACCTTTACGTCTTCTCCTGAGGCAAGGAGCGATTCTAGCAACGGGAGCTCTTGACTTACTCGAGCTCCTGAGTCTGTCTGCTGAAATTGGGGGCTGTCTCCTTTCAGATCGGGTAGCTCTAGAGGCATGGGTCGGATTTGAGTCTCTGACTCCCAATCTACCATCATTCTGTAGTCCAGCTTTTGAAAGAACAATTGATGTTTCCTTGGCGTAGACAGCCAATCGTGGCGTGTGCAGTCTAGTGCCGTCATTCTGTTAGACCCTTGCGTCTGCAGACAGTACCAGATGAAGCTTTTTGCGTTGGAGGATGGTTGTTGATCCAGCTTAGAGAATGTACGTTTGAGAAAATGAAATATCTCTCGCTGGTCCAGACGATTCAAGCCCTCGCAGTGGACCTCACAGCTTGATGCAAGAAGCAGGAGAACCACAACACCCAAGGACCAAATGTCAACGGCGCCTGTCTGGGTCTGGTATATGCTTTGAACCTCTCTTCATACGATCAGCCTGTACTCCATTTGAAAATTAGGCACTAGGTCCATTCATTCAACTTACGGGGCTTGGTATGCGCTCGTACCAACGTTGGAGATCATTCTATTTCGTTGAGGTACAGCCGAACTTCCAAAGTCGGAAAGCATCACACGGTGATATGCTAATTTTGGAGAATATGCTAGAAGTATGTTTTCGGGCTTCAGGTCACGATGCAAAATGCCTTTCGTATGCAAATATCGCAGACCACGGACTACTTGTCGAATGAGTATTTTGGCATCAAATTCCTTGACAATCTCATGACGGTAGATGAATGACATTAAATCGCCACCTGATGCAAGTTCGGTAAAGGTGTACCTTCATCTGGTAAGAACAATCCTATGTTTATTCTTGTATCTCAAGATATGACCTACAATGAATGCGGAGAGATGAATGCGTCGATGTAAGGCAAGATATTTGGCTAGAAATCGTCAGTTCCAATACCGTTTGTCGTTGTCATAACGTACGTGTCGCAGCTGACGCAAGATATCTGCCTCTTGGAGTTTGCTCTGAGCGGTTTCATTCGGATTCTTGCTCTTCCGCTTGTCGAGGTTTACCAATTTACATACGAGCTGCTTGCTTGATGAAACGTCGACAGCCAGGTAGACAACGGCTTCTGCTCCGCTGCCTAGACAGCGGTTGGTCAATTCGTATTTATCAGAGAACAGCTGCGTATTTCAGTTAGTACTTATCAGACCAAAATACTAAATGGGGCACGGGAATTCTGGCATACCTTAGCCTCTTCAGCCTGGAGGCCAGTGAGATCATGACAAGGAGGGCTGTTACTCTGATGGAAAACGAACTTCCAGTAAGGCCGGACCTCGATAACGTCACCATGCTGAAGCAGATATCCCGGTGACATAGTTGGTCCAGATCCAATGAGTTTACCGTTGACAAAAGTGCCATTCACTGACTTCCGATCACGCACGTAGACATGGTTGACGGTTGGCTCATACACCACGACGTAGAATTCACAATGGTTCCGGGAGACCGTGTTTTCCGTGTCATCTTCCAGAATTACGGCACTGTATGTGTCAGAGGTGACCGATTCTCTGAAGATAAAGATAGGTTACTTTGCTCGTGGATCTCGGCCAACTTTGAGGATCACTCGGTCCCATATAGGAAGAAGTCCTACGAACAGCGTTAGAAGACCTCAAATTACAACATTGATGGAGGCCAATGGCGACCCACGCTGCGACTGATTCACACTGCGGCTGTCAATTAAATGGAGGTACGCGGCCGGACTTTCATCCCATGAATCCTGGGATGGTTTGGCATCATCCGCCCCTTCTGGTTCCATTGGGTGCTGGATAGCGAAGTCGGACGACAGAATTCGAGGCTCCCGGGTAGGCAGTCACTGGGAGACGGGTGAAGCTACTGGCGATGGAAATTCAACAGGTAAAAAATGCTTCTTGAAAATACTTGTAGGTATTTAAGAAGAGATGATGATGTTTCAAGAAGGCCCTTCCTCTTCCCCTCCATCTAGAAATCCAACAACTGCCTGCCTGACGCTCGATCGCTCCTTCCATGGTTGAAGCTTCCACTTACACGGAAGGTGCAGACAGTACTTAAGCACAGTATATAAACCTAGCACTGTATACGCTTGCGGCTTGCGCCAATGGGCACACGCAAAACCCGCGTCATGTGTCACGTGCACCTGGAGGGGTTTGTGCCCTAGCACGACCCAGCTTAAGCTCTACAAATCTCCCCGCCTCATTCTACGGTTTGTTCCTTATCCAACAACGATTCTCATCCACGAACCAGTAAGTTGTCCCCCCTGCGCGTACTAGGGGAAAAGTAGTTGGAGGTGTTTGCTGGTATCTCTATCGGCATCATGCTGCCTGCTTTCCCCCTGCGCCTCGCCGCCGCCGTTGGACGCGCCACTGACCAGACCACAGTCAATCGTTCAAGATGAGAGCCAAATGGAGAAAGAAGCGGGTTCGCCGCCTCAAGCGCAAGAGAAGAAAGATGCGAGCTCGATCGTAAGTTTCGCTTTAGTCCAAGAGATGAGAGCGCAGTCTTGGCTAACCTGCCGCAGCAAATAAACAACACGCACCTCTACCTGACTTGACACATCTTCCATGATGTTACGACTTCACACGCCTGCACGATAACGCTGAAGCCGATGCTGGGCTCTCGGTCCTGTTTCGCCCTTCGTATCTCCCGCAACGAGTTATGTGGCTGGATTTGACTTTGGGATCTACGTTATGGTGGCTGAACCCCGCACACACAATCGGATCTTCACCGTCACGAGGGATGTCATGAGAGATGGACTGGGCAATTTGGACGGTCGGGAAAAAGGACGGGTTTTTAGGATCGCAGACAGCCGATCTAAGGGGCACGCTGCTATGACGGCGCATGCCGATCTGGAATTGCACGTCTCGTGACAAAATGACAAAATTGGACGCAGCGTCTGCCTCAACGTATTGTTCTATGGAGTGACTGTGCGCGCCCTCGTGACGTTATACGCAAGCATGATATTGGAGCTAAGCCAAGTGCGCCTTGCCCTGATGAGCAGCTCCTTGTTCCAACTAGTCCAGCTTGCGAGTATGCATCGAGCTTGAGTGATTGCTTCTGAAGCTCCCGAGCGCATTCTCAGGGTCAATTGGTCTCGAATTATCGGGATATTTTGATGCCAAAAACCTCATCCATTGGTGGCCCCATGGCCCCATGTGTCTTGCAATTGTCGTGCGACTGTGCGAAAATCGGCAGTGACGTTCCTCAGCCACTGTGGCTCAGGGCAGGTGAGCTATGTGTGGCGGGGCTGTTCCCGCTTCCTTCACCGCCCGGCTAAACGATGGGCTGCTCCTCGATTCTGCCCATTGGAGTCTAAAAAAAATTTGGGCAGTATCGGCAGCATCCCGCATCGGCTTGATCGTGAGGGCAGACACCCAAACAGGCGTTCACCATGGCCGAACCAAGCGTCAAGAAGCGCAAGCGGGATGGCGACTCCTCCGTCAAGTCCAAGAAGAAGGTCGCTTTTGATGCGTCTTCAAAACCCGGCGACATGCCCGTCAAAATCACGGGGCTTCTCCAGCCGAAGTTCTGTCCACCGGTCATAGGTGAGACAGCATGCTTGATTGCCCCCGTCTTGAGATCCAATTGCTGACGAATGGGCCGAAATAGCAACGACTTCGGGATTGCATTTACCGAGTAATATGACTTTCAACTCTTATGCGCCTAAAAACGAAGCGAGGAAATCGAAGAAAGCCTCCAAGTCCGCCGGCGAGAAGGACTTTCTCCTCCACTCATCGGCACACCGAAGTCTAGACTATACCGCCAAGGCTGAGGAACCTCGAGGCACGAAGCCGGCGCTGAACCATTTCGTTGGTATCTACGATCCGAAAACGGGCCAGCTGCAGGTGGTAGAGGCAAAGAAGATGGTCATCCGGGGAACGGTGCGCGCGAAGCAGGCTTCGGAAGCCGCCATGGGCGAGCGCACTGCCAAGCAGGTTGGTCACATAAGAATTGGCACACAGAGTCCACAGCTGACAAGTTTTCAGACGATGCTGGAGCTCCGGACGGATCTGGGACAGACTTTCGGTACGAAGAAGGCGAAGAAGGCCATCCAGGAGAATGTCCTGAACGCGATCACACCGATGAAGAAGGCTGGCGACGACACCCCGCCGGTAGTAATTGATGCGGCTGGAAAAGCTGTGCTCAACTCCGTAGGACAAATTACGGCTACCATGGCGACCAGGGAAGAACTTCAAGCAGTGGTGGACGATGCCAAGCCTGTGCCCATGCCCAACTTGGATGCGGAAGAGATACAGGATGTTTACGACCCGAAGAGAATCATCGGAGCCGACATCCTCAACCTGGTGCCAATCCGAGAGTGGCAGGAGAAGGTGCAGCATGGCGAGAACATTGCGGTCCCGTCGCGATTTGTTGCTGCGCGGGTTAAGAACCTGGCTTCCAACAACGATGCCGTGACTCGCCTCCGCGTGCTACGATACTTCCTCTTCGTCCTCATGTTCTATCTCAACACCAAGCCGGGCAAGGTGCGCGGCACTCGTCAACTCCCATCCCGCGAAAAGCTGCGCGAACTGCTCTCGCCAGCCCCCGAGGCCGTCATCGAGAACATCCGGCGCAAGTTCTCCGACGCCGGCCAGATGCGCAAATTCCACATCGACCTGCTCATGACGCACTGCTGCGCGTTCGCATGCATCATCGATAACTTCGAGGTGGACACGCAGAACCTGCGCGACGACCTGAAGCTGGACCAGAAGACGGTGAACCAGTACTTCCACGAGATTGGCGCGCGGGTGCGGCAGGTCACGAATGCTGAGCTGAAGACTAAGGTTACGCTCGCGCGGCTGGCCCTGCCGCTCGACTTCCCCAAGCAGCGACACATTGCGCCGCGGCGATAGCGTCGCCGGTGGGAGAATCGCAGTCACGTTGCGTACGAGGGGAGGTGAGGATGGTTGCATTTGACGGTAGAGGAGTCCAGGCGCAGCATTTGAAAAGCATTGTGTTTTGGTTCACGTGTTTCAAGAGGGGAGGGAGAGGCATATATGTTGCGTTTTGACGATGCGACGGCCTCAGTACGTAGGTACCTCCTAAAGCATGGCGGTTATAGTATAGATGAGTCTGCTGGGCCATTGACGCGCTGAATAGACTGCTCATGACTACCTATAAGGGAGACTATGTACCTAAATCCAATGTTTCCTGTGAAAGCACCGTGTCGAGTCAGCAACGGCTGATTCATTAGGGCCAATCCAGACGGCCATCCTCCCCGATTCGCCCGGCGCCGCATCCCGTCCCGCAACCGACCAGGCCGAGGCATCTCGGGGCCGAGTGTGGGGAAGCTGGGGAAGCAGGGAAGGCACCTCCTTGTAAGCGACTTCTTGAGTCGCATCTTATCTCATCTGCCACTCTCACTCATCAAAACTGCCTTCCTCATCTGTGATCTTCCATCATCATTGTCTTTTTGTTTGTTTCTGCGACACTTCATCACCATGGCTGAATCCGTCATCTCGCTCGAGTTCCGCGGGCGCTATGCCGTGCTCACCATCGACAATGACAAGAAGCTCAACTCGATGTCGCAGGAGCAGTACTATGACCTTGCGCGGAAGATGCAGGAGATTGAGACGCATGACGAGGTCTTTGTGACGGTACTGCTGGCCAAGGGGCGGTACTTCTCCGCGTAAGTGCGCGCATCTTGGCTTTTGATGTAGTCTGTTCTAACGATATCCAGCGGCGCAGATGTCTCTCTCGCCAAGGATGCACCCTCCGAAGGCCCTGGCATGCATCGCCACTGGCTGCAGTTCTTCGTCTCACTCAACCTGTACATCACCAACGTCTTCGCCAAGCACCCCAAGATCCTAGTCGTCGGGCTCAACGGCCCGGTGATTGGCCTCTCCGCGGCCATCGTGTCCTTCGCTGACTTCATCTACTGCACGCCCAGCACGTTCCTGCTCACGCCCTTCTCATCGCTGGGCCTCGTCGCCGAAGGCGGCACCAGCCGCGCGCTCGTGAACCGCCTGGGCCCCGCGCGCGCCAACGAGGCTCTCATCATGAGCAAGCGCATCACCGCGCCGGAGCTGGCTGCCTGCGGTTTCGTGAATGCCATTTTTGAGGTGGCCAAGGGCGAGGATGCCAAGTTTCATGGCTTGGTGATGAAGGAGGTTGAGGAACGGCTCGGCGAGCACCTTATTGGGGAGAGCTTGACAGGCATCAAGCGGCTGATTCGACGGCCGGACAATGATGTGGTGGATGTGCAGAACGTTAGTGAGGTGTTTGCGGGCTTGGAACGATTCATGAAAGGCGTGCCGCAGGAGGAGTTCCGGAAGATTGCGACCGGTGCTAAGCGGCATAAGCTGTAATAGACAGAGGAAAGACTGAAGTAAAGACACGAGAAGGCATGGTTAAAGAAGCTAGAAGCTTTATGTTATTTGTACGATGATTGCCGCCGTCTACCATTAGTCGGCGCTGCGTATTATACAATTTTGGACCACCTATGCTAGCAGGCCGAATAGGAGGCTCGTGCGATTCCAGTAGTCATGCGATAGCTTGATGATGCGTTGCCGCGCTGGGCCGCTTTCGAGCTTTGTTCGCTCGTATATCATCTCCTCCAGACCCTTGAATTCATCGCGCGTGCCCTCGACAGGAGTTCCGATGCAATTGCGTAGATAGGCAATATCGAAGAGCCACTGGGTGAACAAATCCGCCATCTCTTGTGGTGTGAGGGCTGCCGTGGGAGTCTCATCATTCTCTTCTTTTGCTTCCTCCTCCTTTTTGGTCTCCTCCTTGTCGTCTTCTTCACTCTCTTTGTCCTTCTCCTCGGTCTCCTGTCCGGGTTTCTCACTCTCCGCCTCCGCTAGCACCTCGGCCATGGTCTCCAGCCATTTCTCGCACAGCTGCTTGCTTAGATGCTGCTTCACCTTTGCCATTGCGGCTGAAGTCCATAAATCGACCCCGACATCGGTCATAGTTAGGGATAGCGTTCGCAGGAATTGGAACACCTCGGGAGACGGCTGGTTTGGCAGAGGAGGCTCTCCTTCCCAGAGGGCACGGCCTGGAACTGTCCGTTGTGTCAACTCGGACTTGGAGAAGTCATCCAAAGCCTGAGCTGTCGTTGCAATGGCGATCTTGCTGTGAAGTGCGGGCACCAAAGCGAGGCCGAAGTCCTTGATCGCGGGCCGATCGGGCAGTTGGTGTCGGATGTCTCTTATCACGCGCACCAGGTATATGGCTATCCTGTTGCTGTTGGACGCGGGTGCCCGATCCTCCCAGAGCTCCTGTATTTGCTGCTCCAGCTCCTCGAATGACTTGTCAAGGGTCGTGTCTAGTCGCTGTTGCAACACCTTTGGATCGTCTCTGCTTAGCAACTGCTGTCTCATCTCAATCGTCTCTTCGTCCTCGATTTCGTCGTAGTCGTTATCCCACCGTTGCTTTCTCAGCGACTCAACCACCTCCTTCACATCGTCGATAACGTGATACCACGATTTGTAGCTATGCACTGCTTTTGAAGCTGCATCATTTCGACCGTATAACCGAGTGACCACCTCTTGCACAAATGGGCCAGCGCCTTGCGAAAGTGCTTCGTTGTAACCTTCATCGCTCCAAAGACTCAGATGGTCGTCTGTGATACCATCTTTCCATCTAGCCAGAGTGCCAGATATCTCAGATCCAACGAGACGGAGCTTGCCAACCTTGATATTCAGGACAGCCAGCATACGTGAATTGATGGCCTCTCGCAAGTCATCCTGCATATCCGACGGGTCAATGCCCCTTGCCTTGCCTCCATCCCGGATCCAGAGTTGCAACACCGTCGTCCGGAGATCCATGATGGCCTTGAACTCGGTCATTTGCTCGAGGGTCTTATTCAAACCGTCCAACAAAACCTTGGTCTGCTTCCTCAACCAGTCCATGAGCATTTCCTTGGCATGCTTACCGTCAAGGTCGTCATGTCGGATGAAGGGGGTGAAGTATTGAATCTCCTCGCCACACCAACGCTCGTAGATGTCGAGACGCAGGCCCTCTAGCGATTTCAAGGCTGGATCTGCAAATAAGGGACGGCCCTTGAGGCCCGATAGAGCCAAGGAGAGCTTTGCAGGGACAAGCGCCTGCACATCGAGGATGGTTCTGGTGTAGAGCTTGAGGCCACGGACAAGACTATCGGCACTCCTTTCACGCTCGTTCTCGCCGACGTCAAATGCCAGCGCAATCGCCTCGCCTCGGATGCGTAGAAAGTGTCGCAGCATGTCGCGGGCTCCGGAGCTGGTGACCAGACTGTAGGCGCAGAGGGCTTTGAGAATATTCTCCCGGTCTGTGTCCTCACTGGGTCTCTTGAGGACCTTTTCCACACTCTTCCGAAGTCTTTGGCGAAGCGTGCCTAGCGCTGCATCGGCGGTCTCGATGGCGGGTTGGTGGGCTTCTCCAACCTCGTCTTCGGCCAGATTCTTGATCAAGAGCTTCCCCAGAACCAAGACTTTTGTTGCCAGCACCAGCCTCTCTCCCTTTCCCAGGCCCTCGTCCAGCCCAGCACCCCCCTTCAGTATCCTCCCAACCACGAGTACGCTGGCGTCCAACAGCCTCAGCTTCGCCGCCACGGCAGCCTCCGCCTTGTCCTGCTTGGACTCGAATTTCGCAAGCCCTGAGGCCTTGGCGCCCACGACGGCTCTACCGCAGCGCCCGCCCATCCGCCCTAGCAGGTCTTGCACGACATCGTTGTCGCCTCGCATGCGGACAATCGTGTCAGCGGTGCCGAGCAGCTCGCGATACGAGCCGCCAACCTGCGTCCGCAGACGATTGCGCTTCTCCTCGACCTGGACATGGAGGGCTTTGTGTATGGCGCGGATCTGCGGGAGGGTGTGGTTGGTCGCGAAGATCTGGTCGGACGAGGTGAAGCTGGACGGGTCGTTGACGTTGGCCATTTTGGCGCAGGGGTCGACGTGTGATGCAGGGCGGGCCTATGCCTAGCGATACGGAGACATTGAGAGACTATTGAGCTGTGCCGTGACCGATCGGAGGAGGGCAGCTGTCAAGTTGTAGAGGTTGAGGTTGGTCGCGAACTTGTCGAGTGCGATGTAGTTGGAAGAGAGCTGGATGAAGCTACGTGGGGTTTCATGATGCTGCCCCTGTTGAGACCCACCAGGCCTGGTCAGCAAGTAGCCCGTATAAGACGACATGTCAGGGACCTTACCTGCTTGTCGGACCCCGACATAAGAATCTCATGTTCTGATAGATTCATGATTATGACTTGAAGTCCTGGAAGCCGTCGAAAATGAACAAGTCTAGGGATCCCGCTTGTCGGATTCGAAGTCCCTCAGTGCTTTCCTCCGAACCGATTCCCAGTGTCGCTTGAGCAAGAAGAATCCGAGTCTTCTAAATAAAAGGCCGAGCAGCACGGCGAGTAAGCCCTCAATCAGAGGGCAAACTGATAGAATCATTATGTGACATAGATTGGATAAAAAACTTCACTCTGAGTCCAGAAAGGCGAGATGCCTTAGAGGGTCGTAGGAGAGAAATATCAATCGTGTTGGCCTGATACTGGATCTTTGGGAACTGAAAGATCCTTTCCTTATCTAAACCATCCCAATTCTTGTGGCTTGACCCATAAGCAGTCTAATAGGGTTGTTAATGTCATCATGGTTGAGATGCTCGTCTATGCACCGGAGATTGAAGAGAAAGTCTGACATGATGGCATGATAAAGTTGAAGTCATTTACTTCATGATACACGGTATAAGACCACATCAAGGTGTTTGAAGACGGCGAGGAACATATCTAGACTTGCAGATTCATGTCTATCCAAAAAAAATTACTTTCAGGGCTCTACTTGCTATTAAAGTGTATTTCAGCTTGCTGATAGGTTTAAGCTCAAAATTTGTCAACCTTTCTGGCCACAACCCGTTTAATCAAGACTGGGAAAGTCCTATAGGAGCTTGTCGACTTCATTTATACTATCAAGCCTTGAAAAGTTACTTTTTCTTCATAGGCCAGAGGTATCAACTTGGCTGGGTAGAGGCAGCCAGCAAGGTATCAAGTGACAGTATTAATAGGACCATCTCCTTCCACTTCCGCCCCAGAAGCCATCATTCTTTCCCATACGACTTCTCACCACTTTATATTAGTACGCTCTCGAGTACTATACATACCTGACACTTACTACACATACTTCACACGAGACATCCAGAATTCTATAAGTCACAATGCCTTCTCGCATTCGCTCACGTACGGACAGGAGGCTGAGCACCTACCGGCCACCATACGTGAGCCAGATACGTATCACCATCCTCAGCCCAACGGAGGCGAGGCACAATGTCGATGCGAACTATGAAGGCATCGACCCACCGCTGACCCCCCTCGGCGAGATGAGAGCCTGTGAAATGCGGCTTCACTTCCACCAGAACCGCCCAGACTTGGTGGTCGTGGCGCCTCACACGCGGGCACTGAAGACGGCGCAGCTGGCCCTGGACCTCGGGTCCGAGCCTGCGATGCCGGCACACGTGTGGCCGGCCCTACGGGAGCCTTACCTCGGATCGCGTAACGTCTGCAGGTCGCGCGAGGACCTCCAGGCTCAGTTCCCGGGGTTTCAATTCGAGGCCTGCGCGGGATATGGTGAGGAGGCCCTAACCCGTAATACGGAAGACCGAGCGGAGAGCGTACGTCGGCGCCTGAAGGCCAACGGCAGGGTGTATCGACACATCTGCGTCGTCGCGGACAAGGACTTCATCTCGCAGCTTGTCAAGCCGCCGATGTTCAGGTTGGGCACCTATGCCCAGTTCATCTTCGTCGAAGGCGACGAGATAGAGCGCGAGCGGTACGGCTTTAATCCGATGGTCGGGTCCTGGCAAGACTATGGCCCCACGCTGCTCAAAAAGGTCGAACTGTCTAACCCTGCCGATCTGGCACAGTTGGGATGGCCCTTTCTTGGGGAATCGTGGGAGCTCGAGGTGGTGTAATTCAGGAGGGCGAGAGCTGGAGCTCAATAACGCCCACCGAAACCTCACCGAACACACCTTGCCCCGAATCGGGATAGGCGGCTACGGAGAACGGGTTCCCACTGGACGCTACACCATAACAGGCATGGTCTCATAGCCGGGGTAATCCCGTTCTCCCAAAATTTCATCGTCATCCCAGCCAGCCCAGCAGCGCTCGATATCATCCATCCATACTGCACCATCTGCCATTCCGTTCACCACCTATCCTCTCAACCCCAACCCCAACCGCCACGATGGATATGTAAGCTGCACCTACATACGCTGCTTCACCCATTCATCCACTAACACTCACCCTCCAGGCTCACCAACGCCGAACAGCGCACGCTCGAGCAGCGCATGCAGAAGCGCCAAGTCAAGGAATTCATGGGCGTACGTCTCCCTCCCCTCCCGCCCGTTGACACAACCTAACACCCCGCCAGGCTTTCGGCGGTCTGGTCGAGCACTGCTTCATGTCCTGCGTCGACGACTTCACCTCCAAGGCCATCTCGTCCAAGGAGAACGGCTGCATCAGCCGCTGCGTCCAGAAGTGGATGGCCACCCAGCAGCGCGTCAGCGACCGCTTCCAGGAGCACAACGCCCAGCTCACTGCCCAGATGCAGCAGAACCAATAAACGGACGGCTACGAGGAGCTTGATGGGCGGAGTGCGCGCGCGGCCTTGTATGAATACTGAGGATGTAGGACCGGGGGAGCTGATCCCAAAGGGGTTGCGCTGGACCCCGACGTTGAAGCGCTGGGCTTTATTGTACCATATATTGAGGCATAGAGAATATGGGGACTGGGGTGGAGGCTGGGTCTTTTATTGTACACAAGGAGTTGCTTCGGACCTCCCTCCAAGTTCTGGTCTGGTTCAAGATTATCATCTATCACCACACTGAATACCACCGGATTTTTGCAAGTTTCAAGAACGCTTCGACACAAACGTGAAGAGTAATACAAGAAGGCTTGTTTTCCCACTCGACTCTTTTGTCTCTACTGATCATCCATATCTTATTCGTGGTCCAGTTTCCAACGCCCCTGACCAAGCGGTTCCAATAATATACACCTTTTAGCTTTGCTTCTTTCCATCCAACCCTCCTTGGTTTTAGGCCTCGAACTCTTCACTCAGCACATCTCGAACTGCGTCGAGCTGTGAAACCGCCTTCTCTTCCAATAGGTTATCAAACGCACCACCAGCACTACACTTCATCCCTCTCCAATCCAACTCGCGCTGGCCTAGAGGCATCAATCGCTCCTTCAGCAGCTTCTTCGTAGAAAGCCAGAACTCCACGTTCTCCAGGAGGCTCGGAGCATCCCATTCGACCTCCGGGATGTCTCTGTTATTGTTCACTCGCAGCGCTGCAATCACGCGAGTGAGGAGCGCCAATGAGTGTACCTCGGATATCGCCAATAGTGTCAGATAGTGAGGTGACTGGCGCGACTTGGTGCGGCTTGAGCCGGGCGCGTCAAACCGCTCGATGCTCGAAGTCAGCAGGTGAGGGAACTGATTGAGAACATAAGCTATCTCAGGGGCGACAGTAGCACCCAGTGCCGTCAGCAAGTTCAGCATCAGAGGCAAAATTCCCTTGGCCCAGATCCCGTAGCATCGTTGAGCCACTGGAGCTTCAGAATATGGCGAGATGTTTGACTTGAGCATAACCTTGGTTAAGTTGGCGGATAGGATGTTACCAAGGATACCGTCACAAGCCAATTGCTCGCCAACAAGGGGGAGGGATGAGAGCTCCAGAAGGAACAGGATGCTGAGCTCGCCATAGACAGGATCTCCCTGATCAGCAAGCTTGTCCGCCCAAGAGTAGAGGGAAAGAGCAGCATGGATAGCATCGTGCGAAGCCATGATGTTAAGGATCTGGGTCTGCGACTGATCGATGCTTGGTAGGCTGAGGCACGCTTGTAAAATCGCTGTCAAGAGCCCAAGGTCCTCCGGCAAGACAGTAGCTTCCTTGTCGTGGATCAGGCTGACCAGCGCACGGAAGCCCTTAGCTACCACACGATCCAGAATATTCAGGATCGTCTGTGACACCGTCACCGAGGTTCCCTCGAGACCGACAGGTGAATCTGCCGCTGCGTTCACATCGCTCAAGTGGTATGCCCGCAAGGTGACGAAGAGTGCTTTGAGAAGTGTCCGGTAGTACCCGATAGACTCGCTTCCGAAAGGTTCGTCAACTCCAATGATCGTACCCACGATGGTTCCCAAGAGTTGGTTGAGGTCCGGAATGGGAATCGTTGCCTTCGCGAGCCTTTGGACCAGGACCAGGGCGAGGTTGGCTCTTGAGACTACCAGCTTAAGGAATATGCTCTCAGGACCAGGGGTCAGTTGATTCGCGTTTAGGCATTGTTGCGCAACCTGTAGCATCTGCTTGGTAATAGTGTCATTGGCAGGGAGACAGGTGCTGAGTTCTACCAGCAAGAATTCCCAGGCATGGAAGAGAGCCTGAATATGGAGTTAGCATTGTCTTCTCAAGTCAGGGAGGAAGACTCACAATTTGAGCATCGACCAGAGAGAGGTTCGCGTTGGCAAGTTCCATCTCGGTCTTGAATCCATCGGATTTTCGTCCAATCCAGCCTGGATCGAACCTCAACATTTCGTCTGCTTGCTCCAGGTCATAGTAGTAGCTCTTGCCTAGCTCTCTGGGCACCAACGAGGTTCTCTTGAAATCATCGATGGGACAATCGGAGTACTTGTTTGCGAAATTACGGGCGAAGTTGGTGTGGAGAGACTTGTTGTATCCGCCAACCTCGACGCCATCTCGCAGATAATAGTCTATATCGCTGACGAGATTCTGCGCCAGGCTGCCTGAGTTGCCCAGGTGCCGTGAGTGGTACAGCTGCATCGCACAAATTTCGGCGACATAAGCTGCTATCCTTGCTTCATAGCTGGCTCGAATGGCATCTACTTTGATAGTGACATTGGAAGGCTTAAGACCGCGAACGAATGCTCTCAGACCATCCAAATAGCCTATGTCTTTTTGCAGAGTGAAAACAGTCCACGGCCAGAAGTTCTGCGCGGAAGCGACGAAATCTAGAATCACCAAAGCGACACCGGAGTCTAGCTCTTTCAGCTTCTTGAGCTTGTCCAGCGCGGCGGCGAAGACCGAGTCCGACGAAAACTCGGCCTTCTTCTTATCCTTCTTCATTGCTTCCCTTGGCGTCTGCCCTGTGAGCAGGCAATTTGACATCCATTGTTGTCTGTTGCGTAGAATGGCCGAGAAGAACCTCCATGTCGCCTTGAGTTCGGAGCTCAGCTCGAATGGCTTGCCCAACGTTGAAAGAACTGAAAGGAACGACTTGGAGATTTGAGGACCCAGATATCCAAGAAGAGACGGCGGTTCGCCAGAGGATTTTGCTGCGTTAATGACCAGGGACTCCAGAAGCCACATCGTAGGTTGCCTGAAGTGGTCAGAAACTGCACAAAGGCGTGCAAGCAGAGTTGAGCTCTTGAAAAGATAATCCTCGAATATACTTGATGATTGGTCGAGATAGTTCGATACTCTCAACAGAGTGCTCGAGAATTCGAGTACTGAAGTCAACTGTGATTGAACTAGCTCTCGTCGTTGAGGATAAAGGGTGCTGCCATTTGCCGAGAAGGATGTTATGAAGGATGAAAGAAGAGGTTGGAACCTCAGAGAGCCGGTGGTAGGGGACATAAAGGAATCGATAATGTACTTCGCAGCCGGACGAAGACATGATGTTAGGTTGTTGTCACTACTGGAGCTGCCAATGCCATAGGTATGCATGATGATCTTGTGCATGATTGGCACAACGTCTCGTAATATAGAGCTGCGACATGATTCGGAGGCGAACCTCCAAGTTGACGTGTTCTCGAAAATGTCGACACTGGCCTGGGCAATTGAGAAGCTGACCTTGGCCAAGATCTTGTCCGCAGTTCCAAGCCACGGGTTGGACTCGGATTTTTGCCGACTTGTGCTCTTGGCACCACCGCGACGTTGAACGGCAGAGGCCATGGCGGTATCCGCGAGATTTGAGAAAAGTCGGAGGGAGGATGTCAAAAACTCAAATCGCTCCATGACGAGGTCGAGGCTTCCAATGATCTTGCTGAGCTTCCCTGCCCTTGATTCGGAGTTCAAAAGCTCGCATCGAGCCAAGTAGGACCACACACGGCTGGGCTGGGTAGGCAGGATTGCGTCCAGGAACTGAACACAAGAGTTAAGGATGGCTACAACAGACTCCTCGGTTGCCACGAGGTCGGTCTGCATGAAGTAATCCATCGTGTCGCAGACAATTGTGATGATGTCCTTTCCACTGGTGATGTGCCTGCTCGCCTCTTGTAGAATGTCGCTCTCAGCGGGAACAAGAGAATCAGATGCTCCTTGCTTGACAGCCTTCAGATTATCGACCTTGATGGCAGTTGCTAGAAGAGAGATGACCTCGGCAACCTCGTCTGGCTGAAGCATCCCGAGTTCTGACCGGTACCCTTCCTTCATCAGATTGATCTCGAGACGCCGGCCAAGAAGGGAGAAGGTCGAATGTTGATACTCCATAAGCACAACACGGCCGCTGTCCGTAACAAATCGACCGACTGCACCCACGGGTAATCTGTAAGTATCGTCGTCAAAGTATCGCCCTCTCCAGGACGACGACAAGGAGATGAGCGGTATTTCCGCAAGAAGGCAAACTGAGTTTGCGTATTCGGAGTTTGAGTTCTCGCCCTCTTGAACGAGCTCGAATTCTTGGAAATTGTCGGGGAGAGAGAATGTTAAGCTGGGGGTGTTCCGAAGGAGGTTTAAGATCAGCTCGTTCCGCTCTTCATCGCTACCAGTGGCTGCGTTGAGGAGTATTCGGCAGAGGGTGATAAAGGGGGTGAACTCGTAGGGGTATCGATCCAGTGCCTGTTGAAAGAAATATTCGAGTGCATAGTCGTCCCGAAGCATCGAGGCGAGGACGTCTTGCGTCTCGGACAGATTTTCGCGCGATGAAATATCCCAATAACCTCGACCAGCCGAGAGGACCGAGATGAGGCAGTTCAACGGCTCCGCTTGATATCCGATCAGGGGGTACGACACTTTGACAAGCTCTAGGAATACGTTTCGGATGCGCGAGCTCAGCAACGGTGTCACGCTGCCTTCGCGGGAAGGCCCCATCTTGACAGACATATTGGCCATGATGTCGAACACACGACCGTGGACTGTGGCGCCTGTGGCAAGCTGCTCGATAAGTTGCAAATCCTTGGCAATCGTATTGTTCTCAAGGAAGTTGTCGAATCGAGAAGACTCAATAGAATATATGCTTCCCGCAGAGTTGCGCCGGATAGTAGGCCGGATCACCTCCCTGCTTTCGAAGTTCTCGCGAGCGGTCTGAGAAAGCAGATTATCTCGCTTCTCAGATCGGCTCTGATAGGAAATATTCATGCGATGGAGCAGCAAAGACCATGCGAAGACGACTGGAACAGCGCCTTCGCCATCCATTGAGGCGGCATTGAGCACGCTCTTGTGAATTTGATCCAGGATCTCCGAGTCCAAGAGGTAGCTGTCGTATGAAGAATCCGCTTGTGTGGGATCTTCCTCTCTTTCCGAGAGGTAGGTCATCGTCTTCGCGGGTTTTAGCAAAATGAGGGAGATAGCAGTGGTGATGGTTTTCAGGGGTTGAATTAGCTCCGCAATGGTCTCATCAATCTATCCAATGTCAGCTTGATCCCAAAGCAAGAAAAGAGATATACATACCGGCTGAATGGTATCAAAGAAGTTGCAAATTTCCATCAGCGAAAACCACTGGTTGATAGCACGCAGGGGAGCAAAGTCTTCGCCAAAAGTGTCTATCACCTGAAAGACAACAGAGACTGCGTGGATGGCCTCTGTGAGAAGAGTGCGCAACCAATCCAGCTCGACCTCATCTGTTACCCATTTCTCATCTGTGATTGCTCTGAGTCCTCCTTCTGCGGTCAACAAGCCGGATGTGACCATGTCTAGGTAACCCCGAATCAACGGTTCGGCTTTGTCTTGAGAAAGTGTTTTGAACTGATATATTTCGGCCAGATTCGTGGGGACGCTTGCGAAGGTGGGAAGTCTTTTGTAGAGCAAGATTGAGTTGGTGTAGTCTGCGGCCATCATGAAGTAGCGACGCTCGGTGAGGTACGTGTCAAAGAGGCGTCGTTGTCTCGTCTCTGGTTTCTCAAATTCGTTCCAGATCTCCTCAGCATCCAAGGCGGATGCAGCTCCAAGGTCTGCCACAAATGCCGATCCTTGGCCATTGTTTATACCAGCAGCTTCCTGCAGGTTCGTTGCGTCCTGGGATGAGAGAGGCCCGGTCAGGTGTCGCGACGCGCGGGACTGGAATTCGACGACAACCACTCGCAGGGCTGCAACAAGGTTCAGCTTGGCGTTTCTGCTGAGCCATTCCGCGTCCTTCTTGATCGTATCAACATCGAAGTGTTCGCTGGGTCCCGAAGGCACGTTTATAGGGGCGGTCTTTGTCTCGAAGGCCTTCTTCGCATCGTCGCTCGGTTGTGAGAATGCTTTCGAGGGAGTCCTGAGGAGTTCGTGCACATATTCGTCCTGGAAAAATTCCACCACAGCCGGGCTGGTAGTTCGTTTGCCGGACGCGTCAGATAGCGCCTCTGCGATCAGCTTCCATGACCTGTTGTTGCTCAATGTTAGTTCCATGTCTCCCACCATAAACAGTGACCAGGGACGCCTTACAGAAGCACCTTCTCGCCTGTAAGGCACTCCTCCAAAGAGGGAAAATAGATGCGATCAGCCACCGGCGCCATTTCAGCGAGCGTCAGGAAGGCGACGGTAGCGCGCGATGCATCACCCGAGGTTGATGGTGCGAGAAGTCGTTTTGGTGTTGACGCGCCTGAAAGGTACTGGCCATGAGCTCAGGCTGAGAAGGCAGTCAACTTTTTGGGAGAGCTTCAGAAAAGCCGGAGTTGAGCCGGACAATTGGCCTGCTCTGAAATGTCGGAGCTTAATCGGTGGAGAGACTCGGATTTCGCACTGTTAGTCGCAAGGTTCGCCACAACGGCACACACAGTGCGTTACAGTGCCCTGAAGACGGCCGGATAAGTCGCCGCTCATCGTTCTTTCATTCATCTATCAAAATCTCCCCACGACGTGAGTCACCTCTTCAACTCAACAACGCTGCAGCATTCTGCCTGGATCGCCATCAAAGGCTCTTTAGGACGAATTGGTCATTGATCCGCAGCTGCGACGTTGCCCAGGATGGCTTCGGCAAATATCATAGATCACTCGCCGCACCAGCCAGACCCTTCGCCTCCGATTCCGACGGCCTCGAACTTGGTGCTTATTGACAACTATGACTCGTTTACCTGGAACATCTACCAGTACCTGGTGCTAGCTGGAGCTACTGTGACTGTGTATCGAAACGACAAGGTCACCGTTGAGGAACTCATCGCCAAGAAGCCTACTCAGCTCATCATCAGTCCCGGGCCTGGTCATCCCCAGACCGACTCTGGAGTCAGCCGAGATGTGATCCGCCACTTCGCCGGAAAGGTGCCAATCTTTGGAGTTTGCATGGGACTGTGAGTACTCTCTTTTAATTTAATCCTTTCATCCTTGATTGATCATTTCCTGACTTACATGGGGCAGGCAATGCATTTTTGATGTCTATGGTGGAGAAGTGAGTTCAGCTGGAGAGTGGCTCCATGGCAAGACATCTCCTTTGACGCACGATGCCAAGGGTGTCTTTGAAGGTCTAAAGCAGGGGGTGCCTGTCACTAGGTACCACTCCTTGGCCGGAACTCACCTCACTCTTCCCAAGTGTTTGGAGATCACCTCCTGGGTGGCCAAGCCTGACGGCTCGCCTGGCGTTATCCAGGGCGTTCGTCACAAAGAGTACACCATTGAGGGTGTCCAGTTCCACCCTGAGAGTATTCTGACTGATGGGGGTCGTGCCATGATCGAGAATTTCCTCCACATGCAGGGAGGTACCTGGGAGGAGAACGCTCGGCTGCAGAAGACTGCATCCAGCAATGGCCCCCAGCCGACTGAGGCCAAGCCCAAGAAGAACAACATCCTGCAGCGAATCTATGCTAGCCGCAGAGCTGCAGTTGAGGCACAAAAGCAGATTCCCTCCCAGAGGATGGCCGATCTACAGGCCGCTTACGACCTCGATGCGGCACCCCCTCAGATCCCTCTTGTGAACCGTCTACGGCAATCACCGTTCGATATTTCACTTATGGCAGAGATTAAGCGAGGCTCTCCATCTAAGGGTGTCTTCGCTCTCGACATCTGCGCGCCTGCTCAGGCCCGAAAGTACGCTTTGGCTGGAGCTAGCGTCATTTCGGTTCTCACAGAGCCAGAGTGGTTCAAGGGGAGCATTGAGGATTTGCGAGCCGTGCGACAAGTACTGGATGGCATGCCGAACCGACCTGCAATTCTACGCAAAGAGTTCATATTCGACGAATACCAAATCCTGGAGGCACGATTGGCCGGCGCGGATACTGTGCTCTTGATCGTCAAGATGCTTGAGCCGGAGCTGCTCGAGCGACTATACAAGTACTCCCTGTCATTGGGGATGGAGCCTCTTGTCGAGGTCCAAAATGCTGAGGAAATGGTTATAGCAGTGAATCTAGGCTCCAAGGTTATTGGAGTCAACAACCGCAATCTGGAAAGCTTTGAGGTTGACCTCGATACTACTAGCCGACTACGAAGCATGGTACCTGAAGGCACCATCATCTGCGCGCTCAGCGGCATCAACAACCATGAGGATGTGCTGATGTGCCAAAGAGATGGAATCAACGCCATTCTCGTCGGCGAAGCGATCATGAGGGCTCCCGATGCAGGCGCTTTCATCAGCGAGCTCTGCTCCGGATCGAAACCTGTCGCCAAGGTTGAGGGGCCGCCGCCTCTCTACGTAAAGATCTGCGGCACGCGTAGTGCTTCCGCTGCTCTAGAGGCTGTAGAATCAGGAGCAGACTTTGTCGGCATTTGTCTCGTTCCCGGTGCCAAGCGGTGCATCTCCCACGAGACAGCCAGGGAGATCGCCGATGTTGTCCATTCATACGCTGGCCAACTAGAACCCAAGCCCGACGAGCCTGTAACGGGCACAAAAGCAACCGATTTCTTCGCCTCTGCTGCCACGCGGCTAGTAAGTTCTCGCCCACGGGTGGCTGGTATTTTCCAGAACCAACCCCTGGACGAGATTCTGGAGAAGCAAGAGCTCTATGATCTTGACCTGGTACAGCTACATGGCGACGAGCCCATTGAGTGGGCGAGCCTGATTCCAGTTCCTGTTATTCGGTGTTTCAAGCCAGGGCAAGTCGGCGTCGGTCGTCGAGGATACCATACCATCCCTCTCCTGGACTCTGGGTCAGGTTCTGGCAAGCTGCTGGATGTCTCTAGCGTCAGGACTGTGCTGGAGAAGGACCCAGAGCTTCGAGTATTCTTGGCCGGTGGGCTGAACCCTGACAATGTCGCAGATGCTGTCAAGGCCCTGGGACCTCTCGGTGAGCGGGTGATTGGTGTCGACGTCAGCAGCGGTGTTGAGGAAAATGGCAAGCAAAGTCTGGCAAAGATCTCTGCCTTTGTAAAAGCAGCGAAGGAAATTCGGTAGGCGTCGAAAATAGAACATAATTATGTCTTTCTACTCAAGGAATTATGTCATCTTGTCTTTAGTCTGGTTCCCATGTGTCGCTGAATCACTGCTGGTTGCCAGCATCCCCCAGCCACTCAGACAACAGGAGTTCTGAGCAGTTTCGTCATTGCGATGGTTTGTTTTCAGTCCTTTCTCACAATTTTCTCGCATGCAGCTCAGACCTTAGTCTCGCCCCTCCCGAATTCTCACAATGTTCTCGCCAGGAGTTCGGCTGCATGTCCTCTAGTATTTAATCTTCTCGTGGCCTCCCCCAACCTTCTTGACTTTCTCTCCCACACATCGACAGCTTTCTTCTCTTCAATCATCCATACTCGAAGATTTGTATCAGCTGCAATGGTTCGCAAGATCTTCAAGGGCAAGCGCATTGCCGCTGCCGGCCAGCTCCCGGGCCAATTGACTACCCAGAATCTTGAACGCTGGACTGCCGTCCGCGATGGGCATTTCAGCGAGAAGTTCGACGATGGAATCACTCACCTGCTCTGCACGGAACAGCAGTTCAACGAGAGAGTTCCTGCAGGTAAGTACTGCTTCATCTTGTCACAAATCGAGCTTGACGTGGACCAAAGCTGACATCTCACAGTCAAGGAAGCTTTGAAGCAGAAGAGCGTGCACATTGTTCACTATGACTGGTTCGAGTTCTGTACCGTCGAGGATAAGAGAATGCCTGAGGCGGATTACTCCATGCGCAACATCCTTGCGAAGGAGAAGGCTGCCAACCGAGAGAAGGCTCGTATCGAGAAGGGCAAGAGAGACGCTGAGAAGGGCGTCAACGGCAGTATGACACCCATCGCTGGAATCAAAGGACGTTGCTAACTCAGAGGTCCAGACTTCTTCCACATCTATGTTGATGAAGAGTTCTTCCCCTACCAGATTGACCTCACTCGCGACAACCCGATCGATGGCGACCTGGGTCAGCGCTATGTTCTTACCGTGCGTAAATTCTTGGACAATTATCATTCGTGTGTACTCGCTAACAGCACGCAGCTCTATGAATCCGATGCCAAGCCGCATCTCTACTGGTTCACCGCCAAGTTCCTCAAGAAGAAGGGAGACTCTCATCCTGGCTTCTATCGTCCCAGCGAATGCTCTACCAAGTTTGAACATGAGATGAAGCACTTCAAGGAGTTCTTCCGCACCAAGACCGGCATTGAGTGGGAAGACCGAGTGATGAAGGAGAATACCATGCCTCCTAACGTTTTCAAATACGCTCCTCCTGTAAGTTGTATTGCCATGGACTTGGTTAGGAAGCTTCTAACTTGCATAGACTGGTGGCAAGTCCGTCGGAGGCCAACTTCGATTCGACTTTGAGTATTGCCGACAGATCAATGCTGAGCTGCGAGGTCTCCCCTATTCGCCTCCCACGCCTATCTGGAACCCAGAGGAGTTGTCATCTGGCTACGATAGCCCGGTCGAAGAGGTCGAAGAGGTCGAAGAGACCACAGCCGTTGCCATTCCCGCCAAGAAGTCAAAAGACGAGGTCGTCATCCCCGATGATGACTCAGATGAGGATCGCATTGAAGGCATCTTCATTTTCGACGAGAGCTCCGACGACGAGGCCATGAACAAGAGCACATCAACCACCAGATCGTCCGGCACCCCGGCGTCCGTCAAGACCCCTGCCACCGAGATCTCTCCCAATCAGCCAGTCACTGAGGTGAAAGCTGCGAAGGGATCCGGCATTTCGGACAAGGCTCACGACCAGAAGAACACTAACAAGCGTACTTCTTCCACTGCTCTTGCGAAGAAGGTTGGCCCCCAGAAGAAGCGTGCTCCTCCCGTCCCTGCTGCAAAACCTCTTTCAATCAAGTTTGTCGACCAGAAGAAGCCTGCTGGGTCTGTCGAAACCTACTAGGACAAGTTTCGCCCCAAGCCCAAGAACTACCGTGCTTCTTCGGACACCCCTGAGGATAAGTCTGGCAACCAGAAGAAGAGTGCGACTCCGGAAGTTATTGTGATTGAGGATCGCGATCGGGACAGCACCAAGAACCGTGCTTCTTCCGCCACTCTTGAGGGTGAGAGACGCAACCAGAAGAAACGCCCTTCTTCGGGCGATCTTGAAGATGAGACTCGCATTCAGAAGAAGCCCAGGAAGAGTGCGTCTCCGGATACTGTTCGGGTTGAGGCTCGCAGCCAGAACACCGAGAAGCGTGCTTCCTCAGCCACTCTCGCGAACAAGTTTGGCTCCCAAACGACACGTACTTCTTCAACTACTTTCGCGGATAAAAAGCGTGCTTCCTCGACCATTCTGGCGAACAAGTCTGGCTCCCAGGCGAAGCGTCCTCCTCCCACCACGCTTGCGGATAAGTATCGCCCCAAGCGTAATTCCTCGGCTACTCTTGAGTATAAATTTGGCAGCCAGACGAAGCGTGCTTCTTCCGCCACTCTCACCAACAAGACTGACTCCCAAACGACACGTACTTCTCGCACCACTTTTGCGGAGAGAAAGCGTGCTGCTTCCGCCGCTCTCGCGGACAAGGCTGACTCTCAGAAGAAGCGTACTTCTTCCACCACTCTTACGGATAAGAAGCGTGCTTCTTCTGCCACTCTTGAGGGTGAGAGTCGCAACCAGAAGAAGCGTCCTTCTCCCGACACTGAGACTTCTAACAAGAAAGTGATCAAGAAGCGTGCTTCTTGGGAGAATCTCGACCGCGAGGCTCCCAGCCAGAAGAAGCCCAAGAAGCGTGCTTCTCTGGGGAGCCGTACTTCTCCTTACATTCTCTAGGCATGGTAAACCTGGAACTACTTGGCAGGGTATGGGGCGTTTGAGGTAATGAGAGGCCAAGGGGGGTGGATTTGATACTTGTATTTCGGTGCAATACCCGTAATTGCAGTTGCAGCTTCTTCATAAAAGTTCATGATACATTATATAGGTCAGGTAGTTCAATCATACCGAAATGTCACCGCTATCCATCCTTTCCCATGCACCCTATGAATACAGACAAAAGCCATCGCCATCTCAGAAGCGCAGCTTCGGCATCACAAACACCAGCAATATCAACGCCACCATAAGCCCATACACCCACGCATACAGCATAATCCTCCCCCACCAGCCCTTCCCCTCCGTCATCTTCCGCAACGTGCCCATACGCCCGCGCGCCACCTCCATGCCACGCTCCGTCTTCTCCAAGCCCTGCCCAGCCTTGTCCACGGCCTCCTTGTCCGCCTCCAGCGTGCTCGAGAAGCGCTGCGAGCTGGCCTTGAGCGCGCCCGCCATCTTGAGGATCGAGTCTGACAGAGCGTCCTGCTCGGCGCGTTGGTGGTCGAGGATGGCTTCGGCGGTGGCGGTCGAGGCGTGCTCGTCGGAGTGTAAGGCTGTGGAGGACTTGCGCCGGTTGGCGAAGAGGGCGGAGCGGGCGGTTGAGTGGGCGGATGGAGAGGGCGAGGGAGCTGAGCCTCTGCTTCGGAGGGTTTGGGATGTCTGGGTTGGATATTCGGGCGGAGCGCTGGGCGGTGTTGGTGTCGGTTCTGGAGGTTCGATGACTTCTTCAACGGGGTCGTCTTTGGGGGCATCCGCTGAGGTCGAGTCCATGCTCTCACTTGGCGTCGGTATTATCTCCTCCAGCATATCGTCGTCTCCCAAAGTAGCGGCATCATCGTCGTCGTCGTCTTCGACTACCTGGCAACTGTGTCAGTGCTGGTACTTTCTGCGTCTGCAACTCACATACCTTGGTGATGTCTTCTAGACGGTCGACTAGCAAGTCTAGCAGCTCTCTCTTTTTATTCAAATCTCCTTGGATCTCTATCCTCCGGCCAGGCGCCTTGATTTCCAATGCTTCTCGTTCTAGGGTCGTAAGGGAAGTCCGCGCATAATCGAGGTTCTGGGAGCCACTACGTCAACGTCTCATCTCCTCCTCTCGAACCACTTTCAATGAAAGAAAACCCTTACTGATTCTACTTTTGATCGTTCGAATCGGCTCGTCCGTATCCTCCGATCGCGCTCGGCGTCTACGTGGAGGAGGGTTCGTTGAAGTCGTCGCAGTGCTCGGTCTAGGTCTGTTGGGTCGCAGAAGCCGCTGTCGCTTCGGGAGAGCAGCGAGGCTGTGGAGCTCGACAGGCTCATCGTGCCCAGCGCGCCTGATAACCTCGCCATTGTCGTTTCTTGCTGGTCGCAATCGGCTATAGTTCAAAAGAGCTGGGAAGTATACCGGACTGTCTTAGTGACGTGTGCTGTTTGGGGAGCTCCAAGTTTTAGTGGGCACCAAGCAGTGTGGCTCGAGCTTCAGTTTGCGCCACAGCCAACGGCCGAGATCAACGCTCTCGATTGAGGTTGAATACAGGACACCCTTGAAATCTACTTCATTAAAGTAGTAATTGTAGCAAGCTTATGATTGAGGGGCTTTGCGCCTTGTGATTTGATATTGTAAGAATCACTGGGTTTCGGCACAACGCGATCTTGTCACCCGACCATCTTCTCATATTGATTGAACCCATTCAACGCCAAGTACATGCGCCTAACATATAATAAATCATGCTGTGAACCCTCAACTAACCCAAAGTTTTTCCTTGTCGCAAGAAGACTCCACATATCCATAAGAAAGTGAATAGGAAACCATCCAGCGGTTGAATTTCCTGGATAATCCCGGGAGATCATCATCCCGCTCTTCTGCCGCTGACTGCCAAGCAAACTCAAACAATCTGGTTGACTCCCAAAATCACCTGTCAAAACATTATATTGCTGGAAGATTGGCGCCTTTCACGAATCAGTCTCGCTCCTGCTTCGGTGGCTCCTCGTCCTTCTCCTTCTCTTCCATAGCACTGCGTAACCGCTCCTCTTGACGCTTCCAATGGCTGCCTTCTTCGTAATCTGCGCTGATCTTCAGGGCTCGTCGTAACCGCTCGCTCTCTTTGATCTTGGCGTCGGCCATTTCGTGGACTTGATGCTCTTTGAAAGGCTTCCTGGAGCCAGAGCCCTTCTTGCCCTCAGCGAGGAGCTTTTGTCGTAGTTCATCGCATTGCTTCTCGATCTCGTCTTCGTCGACCCTACAAATAGTCAGCAGGAGTTATTCCAGCTGGGTTGCGCGTCATACTCGTCTTCCTCCAGCTTGTCTCTCAGTTCGAAGACCTTAACCTCGATCTGTCGCTTGCGCTCGTGGTCTAAAATGCCCTTGTCCGGTTGCCGTTGCCGATGTCGAAGGCTATCGAGGTCTTTGGGGTATGGCGCGCCGTAATCGCGCGGCTTGATATGGGCGAGGTTGCGTTGGACGTACCCCGAGGTACCGCTTCCACGAGGAGTTGACAGCCCAACGTTGTCAGACATGGCTTAGATCTAGAGACTGGGGAGCGTAGTAAGGGAGTCTTCTTGACGTATAGCAATAACAACACAAAAAAGTAATCTGAGTAAATTGGAAAAGAAGTTGTGGCAAGGGGGTATCAATGGGTTGTTGGGACAAGGGATCTGGAAGGGCAGGTTGAGACTGACGTCGCAGATGGCGGGGAGAAGCCTGTCTTGTGGCCTATTATGGCAGGCGGTGAACCAGGCTCTAGGTGATAAGCACCGGCAGAATTGATAACGGCGGGGTGTCGCATGGCGATTTTCTAGAAGCCGACGTTGCCCCCAGAATGAGTCAACTTCATTCTTACTCATAAAAGTGTCAAACAAAAAGACTTGGCGAATCCTTTCCTTCTCAGTTGTTTTGATATCAACCGAATATTGGGTTCTCAAGTTCAAGTTCGAATTCAAACACAATGCCCGATTTGTCCAGCACCCCTCCAGTAGAGGGGCAAGAGCCCATCTTTCCCCCGATCAGCAAAGACCATATCCAGAACTGTTCATACGATGTGTGGTTCCCAAAATATCGCAGTTCCTGCATCAAATCAAGGATAATTCAGCTTCCGCCGGCCTTCACGGAGTATCTTTTAGAAGATGGAATCATTTTGGCCGACGATGATGGCCAGGAAGAGGCAGAGGAGGAATGGCAGTCAACCCCATCGTCAAATTCTCGCCCTCGGATCGAGGAAGTTTACTCTTCCGATGAAGAGGATGACGAGCCTGAGCCACTGCCTCCTAATCAAAGATTTCCGGAAATCCACCAAAAGATCAAGGATGTCATTGCAGAACTCGGAGGCTCCGTTGTGCCCAAGTTGAATTGGTCGGCCCCGAAGGATGCGAAATGGATATCGCCTCACCAAAACACCCTCAAGTGCACCACCCCCAACGACATTTATCTCCTTCTGAAGTCCTCTTCATTTGCGTCGCACGACTTGGTTCACGCCTTTGACGGATGCGCTGCAGCGCCCTTGAGCAAACCACATACCCCTGTCTTGGTTTTGCGGCCACACTTCAATCCTCACGTTGCGCTTGAGTTCCGCTGTTTCGTTAAGAACCGGGCCCTCATTGCTATTTCACAGCGGGACATCAATTACTACGACTTCCTCGAGAAACTACGTCCTCACTTGTGGGTGAAGATTACAACATTCTTCAGAGAGAAACTAAGACACACTTTCCCGGACCCCAACTTTGTCTTTGATGTGTACGTGCCCGAGAACTCTTTGGAAGAGAATGGACTCGGCAAAGTCAGACTCATGGACATCAATCCCTGGGCTCCGCGAACAGATCCACTCCTGTTCAGTTGGCAAGAGATGCTTGAGATGGACGTCCAAAGACCTCTGCTGGGCTCCGTTACGACGGATATCGGTGCAGGGGGAAACGAAGAGCACACGTCGACAGAGACGGAGGACGAGTCGGAACTCGAATATAGCCCTGACATTGAACCGGACCTGCGGATACTCACGAAGGATGATCCTGGGGCCTTCAATTTCACGAGTCCACAATATTCAGCACACAAGCTCCCGAAGGAGGTGGTGGATGCCAGCATGATGGGACAGGAAGCAATGAGGGAGTTTGCTACGCAGTGGAGAGACTTTACTGAAGGAAGAGGAGCAGGGATGTGGGAGGGTCAAGTGCCAGGGAGCAGCAATTAGACGGACCTAGAAAACAAGCGGAGGGCTGCAGTTTCGATCATGAAGCAGAAGGTAGTCTTGGGTATCTAGCCATATCTCAGACTGGCCTTGGAATTGCGAAAGGAATTTGAACAACCATTCTCTCGCAAGCTGGTGAAGCTCATGCTTTTGTGAAGCCTGATCTGATCGTCTTAAGAATACACCCGGATCCAACCCCAAAATGAGGCGCAAGCCAGATAAGAGCCCGGGGATTCCAGGCGGTGGAAACACGTAAGTCTGCTAATGCATATCGGGTGGCAATGGAGTGAGGGGTAGAGACTCTCTAGACCAATTACCATGTAACATTAGAGCCGCCTCGAGTGTGATAATGCGAGTCTGGGGCGATGGACGAAGTTGGTTGCGTACCATGCATCCAACTTTCAGAGGTGTGGAACCAATATTTGGCCCCCAACGACGGTGAAATACAGAATACAGGTGCCTGTTAGGCGGCGCTCTGCGGCCTGGAACTGGGCTTGGAGAGTCCCTGTGTTTTCCGTCTTGTGTTGGAGCAGCGCTTACCTTGCAACGAGGCTTTAACAAACAATTCTATCAGCACTTAGGTTTGGTGCGAAAATGGTCTAAAGATATACCCCGTAGTCCTGCACTAGGAAAGTACTTTATACAGTGGAGTTGTCCATTCATTGAGTGTAAGTGACTGACAGTGAAGACACTTCAGCTCTGGCTCGGAGTGCTTGCAGGGTTCAGGTCAATCGCAAGGTTAGTACTGTCGCAGTGATAAAGCACCTGATCAAACTGCATCCAGAACGGATGTATCTGGGCCAAACCCCGCGTCGCATGTAAATTCTTGGGCTGCCGCAGAGCCCTTGCCAAGCCTCTCCAACTCCAACTTCCACATCACATCATTCTGTTTCCCATTACTTCACAGCATGAAGGTTCCAGTCCCAACCAAGGAGTTGGCATGGCAAGCCCGAGCTGCTGCCAAGCGAGCCAGTACCGAGGCCAAAATCCCGGTCAAATGGCGCCTATCCGACGAGGATGTCAATAAGGCTGCCGACCAGCGTAACCTTACGGGTCCTTTCATCCAGCAGTTCCTGGACTCGAGCGACATTTCGATTGTCTCCATGGGCAGTGTGCCCATTGTACAAGCTATCAATAAGGGTGCTTTGTCTGCTACGCAAGTCACAACGGCGTTCTGCAGAGCTGCTGCCGTCGCCCACCAGATCGTGAGCTTCCACACCATTTCTTCATGGGCGATGAGAAGTCGGCTGGGAATGCACTCTTGTTAACCTTTTTCCTCTACGTTGATAGAATAATTGCCTTCACGAGATCTTCTTCGACCAAGCCCTAGAGCGGGCCAAGTTTCTCGACGAGTACTACGCAAAGCATGGAAAGACCATCGGGCCTCTTCACGGCCTTCCCATCAGCCTCAAAGACCAGTTCCACGTCAAGGGCATCGACACGACAATGGGCTATGTCGGCTGGATCGGGAGCAACCTCGGCATCTCTGATCCGTCTCAGGCCCATAAGGTCGAGAGCCAGGTTGTCAAGGAGCTGCTCGCTGCTGGAGCCATCCTGTACTGCAAGACTAGCCTGCCGCAGACACTTCTCTTCGGCGAGACCAAGAACAACCTCATCGGAGAAACCCTGAACCCGCAGAACCAGAAGCTCTCCTGTGGCGGGTCGTCTGGGGGTGAGGGCGCGTTGCAGGCGCTGAGGGGAAGTTCTCTCGGTGTTGGCACTGACATTGGCGGCTCTGTCAGGATCCCAGCTGCGTTCAACGGCATCTTCGCGCTGAAGCCGACGCCAGAACGTGTCTCTTACCGTGATGTGGCGAATACAAACCCGGGCCAGAACACGTATCGCTCAACTGTCGGCTTCCTGAGCACTACCATTGATGGCCTGGAGCTCGTCTTTCGATCCGTCTTGTCGATGAAGCCTTGGCTCCGTGACCCGGCCGTTGTTCCCATCCCCTTCCGCCAAGAAGTTGTCAACGCGTATTCTGCCAGAGCCGGTCCAGATGGAGCAGCGTCTGCCTCAGTCACGCCTCCCAAGCTGGGCATCTTGTGGACGGATGGCGTCGTCGGGGTTCATCCACCGGTGCTGCGCGGACTGAAGATGGTTGCCGATGCAATGGTGAAGAGTGGGCACAAGGTACGACAAGAAACCTCATGTCAACTCCGAAGAAACTGACAAGCATGCCTCTAGATTGTGGACTGGGAACCACCATCTCAAGCCATTGCCAAACGGGTGCACCTATCCTTTTTGAAAGCGGACGGCGCTCATGACATCCATGCCAATCTCGATCGCTCTGGCGAGCCCCTGATCCCAGACCTCCGCAACAGCTTCCAGCTGAAACCGCCGCTAGGACTGCTGGACTACCAGAGCAACACTCTGGAGGGTCTTGCCTACGAAGCCCGGTACTCGGACTACTGGAATTCAACTGCTGATGAGGATGGTACGATTGCTATCCATACCGCAATGCTATGAACGTAATGCTGATATGACTATTTCATGACTTCGACAGGCCAGATAGTTGATGCTGTCATCATGCCCGTCGCCCCTCATGCTGCAGTAATTCCAGGAAAATACTACCACACAGGTACGTTCCAGTGCTTTTGATCTGCTGAAAGACCGAGAAACTGACTTTGATAATCGCGTAGCATATACTGAAGTTCTCAACCTCATGAACTACAGCGTCGTCGTCATTCCTGTCACCAAGGCCGACAAGGCTCTTGACCCCTTTGATGAGTCCTATAAGCCGCTTAACGATCTCGACGAGAAGAACTGGAAAGCCTGTACGTTTTAGCTGAGCTTTATCACCTTTCTTTCATGTCTCAAATTTCTAACACCCGGCAGATGATGCGGATGTCTATGATGGGGGTCCCGTTGGCTTGCAAGTTGTGGTGAGGAAGTTTGAGGAAGAGAAGGCTTTGGCTATTGCAAAGATTGTTTGTGCGGCACTGCAGAGTGCTAAAGATAATGCTTGACACAGTTGTTCCTATGAATATTGTCGTCTCTGATCAAGGCAAATGGGAGAACAGATTTGAACCACACATCGCTCGAAAGGGGCATATATCAAGAGTGAAATATATCCTATCGTGTCTTGCTAAGCTACGCCCAACACTATCAATCACCCATCTCTTCCGTTCTCTCAGACTGAATCCCCCAATCTTTCAACCAAATAGTCCACAATCTCCGTCCAGCCTTGCTCCCTCGCAATCTCCAGCGCCGTCTTAAACAACGGACTCTTCGGCTCATGACTCGCGCCCGCATCCAGGAGCATCTTCACAATCTCTAGACTTCCCACTTGGCACGCCACCATCAAGGGCGTCCATCCCACCGTATATTTGCGTTCAATACGATGCTGGGGGTTTGTCGAATCGCCAGTGTCAACCTCCTGGGTCTTCGACCACTCTGACTCGGGCGGGCATCCCGCCGCGAGCAACCGCCGCACTACGGCCGCGGATCCTGCTGCTGTGGCGAGCAGAAGGACTGTCTCGTCGCGCGCTGAGATGTCCTTGATAGAGGCGCCTGCATCGAGTAGCAGGTTCGTGGCCGCGACGTCGCCACGGTAAGCTGCGTGCATCAGCGGCGTCCAGTCGTGCTGCGAGCGCAGCTCTGTTTCTGCACCGGCATCCAGCAGAGCCTTCATCAGCCGCAAGTCACCCCGGCTTGTGGCTTCGGCTAGTGCGGTCCAGTGGTCTGGCGAGAGGTGATTGACGTCGGCGCTTTGTGCAAGGAGGTAGCTTAGACAGGCAGCGTCGCTGCGGCGCGTGGCTAGCATGAGTGACGTCCAACCGAACTTGTTCGTGGCGTTGATGTTGGCGCCATATGCGAGCAACAAACCCATGATCGCTGTATGGTTGTGCATAGAGGCGAGTAGGAAGGGCGTATAGCCTGTCTCAGCGCCCTCTTCTGGATCGGTCCCTTCGCTTGCAAGGAGCCGCCTCACCTCATCCAGGTCGCCATCATATGCGGCACGACTGAGAGGCAGAAGCTTTGACTGGTCTATGGCTGGTCTCTGTTCTCCTCTCTTCTGCTCTGCTTTCTTAGCGGCGGCCTCTGTCATCTCGCCAGCGTATTCGTTCTCGTTCGAGAATACTTGCTTGAAGACTGGGGAGATGGAGGCGTCCGCCCCAGCTCGCAGGAGTTGCTGACAGATGTTGAAGTATCCTGCATCTGCTGCGAAATCCAAGGCCGTTCTGTCATCGGGGCCAGTCAAGTTGGGGTCAGCTCCGTAGCCTAAGAGACGATCGACAACATCTTGATGTCCTCGTGCTGCCGAGATCATCAACAGAGTCTCGTCAGACTCCGACCGGGCTGTAGTGAGAGCCCGAAGTTCTTGTATGGATCGTTTTGATTTGAGTGCCTCTAAGAGCTGAATCACTCCATTTATCATGTCTTGTCGTGACAGTAAGACGAGCTGTCTCGCCAGCCAGTTGTCGTTTGAAAGGAGGTCGGGTCGCTGACGGATAGCTTCTTGCAGTTCTTCTTCCGAGGTTATGAGATCCTCAACGGCCTTGGAAGCAGTCTCGTATCCTATCTTCTCAGGATCGGAGCCCTGCCGTACAGCATCCGTCCGCTGTTTAACAATGTCCGCATGATCCTGGAGAGTCAAGGTCAGCACACGAAATTTAAGGAGTTCAAAGAGGAAGAGACTCACATGTAGCCAATGGCGGTACCAACTCCACCCTCGTTTGGTCTTCTTCAAGATCTTCCATCTATCGCAGGCCTCACAGTAGGCTTCCCACATACCCTGCCGACCCCCATGAGGCCGAATCGTCGACGGCCTGGGCAGAGGTACACCCGAGTCAGGAACACCATAGAAGTAAGTCAAGTGAAAGCGATAGCTTCCGTCTGAGATGTTGACCCAGTGCGGCACTAAGCAACGTCCGCAGTATCCCTCTTCATTGGGAGGCAAGCCGCGAGCCCAGCCGGGAGTATGAAGATCACCGCCAAAAATGGGCTCCTGCCGCATAGGTAACATTGTGTTATCGTCGGTCTGAAAGTCCTCTTGTGGTGGTGTAAAGTCGTGAGGTGGCTGCCATCTCCATCGGGCAGCGATGTCCGGGAGCTCCGTGAAGATCTCAGGGGTGTCTGGGTGAAGCAAGGCTTCGCTATCCAAGTTCGCAATGAGCTCGGGCTCTGAAAGGACCAAGTTGGCACCGTCGTTCGCATCCTCGTCGCCGAACTCGCTGTCACCGCGATCGTTCCCCAAAGAACCCTCATAATCGTCATCGTCAACGAGATCCTCCTGCGGAAGCACGAAGAGTGCAAGTTGCTCGAGATGTCTACCAAGATGACGGCAAAATTTCTCAGGTGTAAGATGCATTACTTCATGTTCAGAATAGCCTCTACTGAGAAGAATTGCGGGATAGTCGCACAGCGGGCAGTCCGACGCGGGGATGTGCGTCATGGGACGAGCAAACACCGAGACGAAATCATCAAGAGCCTCTAGGGGAGGTAGCCCTTGGTTCGTATGAGCGGCCAACAGATGATGTTTGAGATCTTGCGGCTTAGAATGAACGCGATCGCACTTCGGACAGTGCCATCTTCTTCGGTGGACTTCCATCTCGTGCTGCCACCACTTATGGCGAGACTCGAAGAGCATGTCATTGCACTTCTCGAAGACACATGTGTATGAAGATAGATCTGAGTGTACATGCTTCCTGGTTGTAATGTCAGCGGTTATAGAAACTTGGGAGACGAGTCGTGGACAAGGCACAACTCACTGCCATGTGCTCTTCTCAGACGCCTTCAACTCAACCACGTTGCAACAGTAGTGGCAAGTAAAGGGTTGGTTGGCGACAAACTCATTGGGAGGTTCAGGAACAAGGACTCGAGTCTCGTCACCTACAGCCCTCGAAGATCGCCCGAATTGCGTTTCCGGATAAGAAGACGTAGCAGTGTCGAACATACTTTGCAACCGGCTGGGTATAGTACTTGCCCTCGTCTCACTCAGGCTTGGAGGGGCACGCAAGTGAGACTCATCGCTTGATATCTGTGCAAGCGAACCAATATCACTCTGTATTTGGCCCAGTCCCCAAGGTATACGTTCTTCAGTCTGGCCAGATAGGTCGACGGAGAGCTTCTCTCGGTGATGAGATCGGTACCAAAGCCATTGACGTCTCTGTGCATTAGCCTTGGCAAGCTTCTCAACCAAATGACTATTGTCTGCGGCGTGAGGGAACGTGGATCGGACGTGGTTAATGTCCGGTCCGATCTCATAGTACGCTGCTGTTGACGAGCGGGCAAACTTGGCTCGCTTCGAGGATTTGTGAATCTGGATAGACAAGCGCAATAGACTAGTTACCGTCTGGTTTATGGAGAGACAAAGGTCCTTGGATTCGGTCATGGGTCCTGAGTTTTCTTCGGTGCCATCACTGGACTCTGGCGTGAGAATGATGTCCGACTCATCATCAGAAAAGTCATCGATTTCCTCAATATTCAAAGCAGCAATATCCAAGGCGCTTAGATCCCAGCTCATTTGCTGGCGATGGCCTTGAATGATCGGTTCAACTGCAAGTCTCTATGAGCAGGTTTCTTCCGCTTAGATAAATATCAACATACGCTCGCCGACGAAGGTCTCCAACTGGCGCAAGAGCCTCAGGATTTCGTCTGAGAGATCTTTGTTCGATAGTCGGAAATCTATTGAAGCCTCGCCCTTCTGAAAGACGCCAATACTGGCCACCCAGACATTGAATCGGGCGAGGCAGTCTTCGAGATAGGCGACATCAACATCGACGCCCAGCGGGAGCGCACCGTCGCCATGACTTCGCTGATCAACATCCCTGCAAAGTTCCTTCAGTCTGCCTCTAGACTTGGCCGCCTGCGTTGCAATTGGGCCCAGAGTCGTGTTCATGCTGGAAAACAGCGTATATTTGCGATGAAAGTCAACACTCTCGCTCTCGCAGGGCGAGTGAAACGGCGACCAGGCTCTCAGGCTGGTGTCTGGGATATCTATCTGACGATTGAGGGGTAAGCTGTGCCCAGCAGGGATTATTTACCCGCCGAAAGTGTTACGATGTGGTTGCACCAGTGAGAGAAGTGAGGCTTGCCATCCTAGCACTCGGTATGCCCAGTCAATGATGTGATCTTCATTATCAGGCGTAGCAAAGGCATCAGCAGACCTCTCAGCTGCATGCAGAGCCGCACATTGAAGTAATTCCCTCACTCCGGGCTGCATTGTGCGGTGGTATTGAGGCCACTCAGCCACCCCTCCTGCGGTGATGTGACATGGCGCCTGAAGTTGCACTTTGGGGTCCAAAACTGTACCATACCTCAGCCCCGGAGGGCGCCCTCTCCCTCCTCCCAACTGGACATATTATGGGGATGTCAGCAAATAAAGGAACCTCCAACAGTTGCCAACCCATCTTTGAGGAACTCAACGCCTTGCGAGAGGCACAGTAACAATGTCTGGGCCCTTGGAACTGGCGGGCTTTGCCCTGGCAGTGTTTCCGCTCATCGTCAGCTTCCTCGAACACTACGAGGAAGGCTTCAAGACAATCAAAGCGTGGCGGTACTACCGACTCGAGTTCAACACCATCGTCAGTGAGTTGAATCGCGAGAAGATTCTGTTCAAACAGCATATCGAGGGCCTGGTGCGGTCCATCAGTGACTCTGAGTACGATGTCGCGGGGATGATGTCCGACCTCAACCGTCCGGAGTGGAAGTCAGCGGACTTGACACTGAGGCTCAAGGCAAAGATGTCAGGGGACAACGAGTTTGAAATTTACAGACTGGCGATTGAGACGATCCATGAGAGTCTCGAGAAGTTGAAGCAGAGGATAGAGAAGTGCCGACCGACATCAGTAAGTCTCCTCAGCGTTTGAGTCCTAACAAGCCATGCCGGGCTAAACATACACCATCAGAACGATGTCGGCGAACAGAAAGGCCTTTCTCTCGGCAATAAGTTCCACAGAGTCCAGTTCGCCTTTAAAAAGAAGGCATGGCAGAAGCAGCTCAAAGAGCTCGGCGCCCAGATCGACCGCGCAGACAAGCTCCTAGGCAATGCAGACAGCCTGGGGCCAGGCCGCGAGTCCAACAACACGGCCATCTCCCAGGCCATCAAAGAAGTCAAGATCCAAGCTGCGAGCCTGCACAATGCCATCGTCAACAGCTGGAGCTGCGAGTGTCGCGACAAGCACTGCGTCAAGCTGCTGCTGCCCAAGACTGCCTCGACGTCCGCCTCGCAACGCGAGCCTGTGGCGCGGGACTTGTATGTGACGTTTCCGTCGCGGCAGGGCCATGGTATCTGGGCGCAGAGCGAGACGGCGCTGCTGGAAGATGATGTCTGGTGCACTGCCAATGCGACTTACAAGGCTCCCCCTCCTCCACCATCCAGCGCCGGTCGAGAAGAGTGGCAGAGAGCTGAGAGCATTTCCAGCGCATCTATAGCTCCATCGGTCCCTTGGACGCTCACGTCACAGACAACCACGCTGACGCCGCTGACCACACCCTCGCTGTATGCGCAGCCCAAGAGCCAGCGCAGCTCGTACCAGACCGATACGATCAGCCTGATCAAGCAGCCCGTGCTCGAGGACACAAGCAACCCCTTTCTGATCAGCGACCTCTGCCACCGCCTCCTCACCCGGGGCGAAGACCCTGTCCTCGGATGTCTCGCTGACCAGGACGGAGCCTACCACATCCTCCAGATCTCGCCCATCCTGCCCTTCGACACCGCTGACTGCGATCGCGTCATCCGTCTCGGCGCCCTCCTGAACCGCGAAGTCATGCGCAGCCCATCCAGCAAAGATCCCGACTCCCCTGAACCACTCAAGCTCTCCCGCTCCGCACGCATGGCCATCGCCCTCAAACTCGCCCGCTCCCTCCTCGAGCTCTACCCCACGCCGTGGCTGCGCAACGACTGGGGCAAGATGGACGTGTACTTCTTCCAGCTGCGCACCGGCGAGATCATGACCGACTTCCCCTTCCTGCTGTGGGAGATGGTGCTCGACCGCGGCGAGACCCCGAAGACCAGCGCCGCCGCCGACGATCCGCACCAGGCGCTGCTCTCGCTCGGCATCTTGATCATGGAGTTGTGGTTCGGCGAGACGATTGAGTCGAGGCCCTACTGGCGAAAACACTTCGGACCCGACGGCCTTGAGTCGGAGAACACGCGGCTGACGGCGGCGTTTCGTTGGCAGAAGGACGTGGCGGAGGAGGGCGGCACCATCATCCATGATACCACGTATCGGTGCATCCACGGCAGTTTTGGGACGACTATGATGAACTTTGAGGATCCGCGGTTTGTTGGCTCAGTATATGATGGTGTGATCCGACCCCTGGAACAGCTTCAGAACTTCATGTTTCTGCCCAAGTACGTGTATTGAGTAAACGCTAGGCGCAATATTGTTAGGTCTCTGGTTAGGAACACAGGCTTCGTCCTGTTCCTACTCAAATTCAAGTCATATCAAGTCTCAGCTCACTCACCTCGAAGTATCACGTCCTAATAGAGCGCAATATCAGAGAAAATCGTCAGTTTACTACCTTGGGGTCTCGACTATACACATCTTGGAAAGAAATAAGAAAACACCTGTTCAACCGCTCATGCCCTACTTGCGCTCACCCTTCTCCCCCAGATTGCCCGTCATCCCTCAACTTCAGAAATAGCATGATGCTAGAATGAGACCGTTCCGGGTTGCCCCAGAAAACAAGCAAATGCAAAACACCAGAAAGCAGAGTGAAGGGACCGATTTGAAAGGACGTAGGAAAAGTGTTTCGTGATTAAACAAAATAGATGGCCTCCGCCCCGTGCTCGCCCTTACTTCCAGCTGTGGTAATCTCCTTCATTCCATTCGCTCCAGCGCTCGTCTCCGTTCCACCAACCACTGAAGAAATCGTAGCCTATCCGTCTCGCAAGACGGACCTCTTTCAAGCGTCTTCTTCCTCAAAATCGTTTTGTGATACAAAGCAATGCCCACCAGTCCGCGAAATTCCTGCAAAGAAAATGGAACCCAGATCGACCGGGGACTCAGCCAAAGGCATTGGGCGTGGGTATGGCGGATGTGGTGATAAAAAAACAGACACATAGAAGGGGAATCGTGCGGGTTGCGCCCCTAAGCCTCCGGACCCGTGGCTGCGACGGGTTCAATGAAAATCGTGAGCCATGTTCCCGTGGCCCATCTATCTGATGTCGTTATTAAAGTTCGAGGGTATTCGTGTTTTGAGATAGAAAAAGGAAATCATTTAGATGAGACCACAGAGACGAAGGTTCTCCTGGATGATAATGTCTGTTGCCCCAAGTTAGCTAGTGTTATTTCTACGTCCCGAGATGCCATTAAACATACCATTGACTGCCGCCATGACGAAGCGGATCTGGGTGGTATCGGTAGCGCAGGTGAAGTGGGTGTAGATCTGCTTGGTCTCATGCTGATTCAAGCTGACGAATCGGTTGAGAATGTAGTCGCAGGCCGCTGCGTAGTCGTCACCACCCTCGTAATCGGGGAAGTAGTTCTTCATCGGGCTAACGGGAAGCTTCTCCTTGAATCGATCGATCTTGTTTAGGAAGAGAATGATCGACGTCTTGATGAACCACCGCGAGTTGCAGATGGAGTCGAATAGGGTGAGAGCCTCTTGCATTCGGTTGACCGTCTCGTCCTCGAACAGGAGCTGGTCGTACTCGGAGATGGCAACGAGGAACAGGATGGTGGTGACGTTCTCGAAGCAGTGAATCCACTTCTTTCGCTCAGATCGCTGACCACCGACATCGAACATGCGGTAGGTGAGGTCGCCGATGATGAACGTGGTCTCGGTGATACCGGTCGTCTTGACTCGCGATCGCAGGACATCCTGATCATTAGGCATGTAGTCGGGAGCGGCGATTCTAGCAATGTTGTCGAAGTAACTAAAATAGGTCAGCATTGGTCCAACAGCTGATATAACAGTCGTGGGAGTGCATACTATCGGGCGGAGTCGTTCAGCTGGTACTCGCGAGATCGCTTGAAACACTCCTGGACACCGCGGTCCTTCCACAGGGCTTCGATGGCGCTGCCAACCTCTGGGGGGAGGACATCGCCCTCGATCTGAGCGGGCTGCATGAAGATGGTCTGGACATGATACTCCATTCGCTGATCTTCAAGAGGGAGCTCAAGAGACTCCATGGCTTCCAAGATGACTCGCATCGACTGGACCGTGTTGCTGAAGATGATTTCCTTGAACGATTCTCGCTCGTCGCGGGAGTAGCCTCCCTCGTGGATAAGCTTCATCTGCTTGAGAATGGTCGACTTTCCGGATTCACCAGCACCTAATACAACTTGTCAGAGGATATCCACCAAACAGGCGATGGGTGGAATCGCATTGTCGCAAAGCCACCATCCCATTGTTGACAAATCAACGTACCGAGAAGCAGCATCTTGATCTCGTTGCGCTGCATCATCTTATCCCTCTTGAGCTGGTTCTCAATCTCCTCGTTCCGGGCCTTGCCCTCCTTCTCCTCTGTGCTCATTCCGCAACCCATAGTGTTGGCTGTGTGGCTCTCGCCTGGAAATGGATGAATGAATGTCGGTTTCGGTCAAGATGGATCGGCGACGCGTGAAGCTGCTGGTCGTCGAATTGTTCCGGAGACTGGAGCGCCGGGCGGATGTCAGCAATTGGAATCGTCGAGATTGCACGACGAGCGCAACAAAGAATGCGACCTCGGCAGATGGAGGGGTGTTTGAAGGGGAAGAGAGGCTCGGTTGGACGAGGTGAAGAAGGGGAAAAGGAGGATGCAGAGAGTGGTAGCTCTAGTTGGATAGCGACTGGGGCGAGGGTAGATTTGGGATGGGAGCGCGACACACACGAGTCGTGCAAAAGGCTTCTGAGCGGGACCTCTCGCGCCTCCCCTGGACCAGGGGGGGTCTCGCACTATGACCGGGGTGTCTGGCCTGGCAGGTTCTGGCTCTGGCTGGCTTTGTGCGGGTGGTGATGGGCCGACGACAGGCCCTGTGCTGTGCTGTGCTGGGAGCCGAGTGTAAACAGTGCAGTGGGCGAGGCGAGGCGAGGCTGATGATGGAGAAGAGCCGTGGCGAAGGGGAAAGGAGGCGGATCGATCAGGGACGGAGCGAGAAGAGAGCTGACTGACCTGGGCGTCGCAACGGCGAGAACAATATTCGAAGGCCGACGGATCGACAAGCTCGCCGCAGAGACACGGACAGGCGATTGTTGGATGAATGGAGCGCCTACCAAAAACGAGGAATAAATGGCTTGCTGGAAGGGGGGGAGAGAAGGAAGAGAGAAGAGCGAGACAGATGGACGGCTGCTGGGAATAAGATTCCGCGATAGGATTGGAGATTGATGATTCGGTTTGGGAGAAGGGGGGGCGTGCCGGGAGTGGAAGGAAAGAATAGGGAAAGCGGGCTTTCGGGGGGGAATGATCCATTATTGATCGCTTGAGCGCAGGACCTCGAAGCCCGTAGCTGCAGGTGCTTTGGCGGGGGCTGCTCCAGCAATCGAACAGCTTACAGGCGGGCTGGCGGGCTGCAGCAGTGCAGGTCCATTGTTCTAGCGAGTGGAGCTAGGACCGGGGAGGCCATCTAGTACTCCCCCAAGTGTGTGCGGCGGCACTGTAAGTTCAGGTACCGGCGGTCCTGGGTGGGCTCTGCGCTCCCCTCCGGCCGCTGGACACACAGTGCGGACCAGCCGAGCGCAGTGCTGAGCCCGGTGCACCTGGGCGCGCTGGGCATCCGCTGTTTGTCAGATGCTCAGCGCTGTTGGCCCGCTCCCGACACACAGTGCGCGCCCGGACTTCTGCGGCTGGCTCCACAGACGCACTGGCTCCCCTTCGCCGCAGGGTCACATCCAATTCCATCCCCATTTCCCCCTTCATCCTGCTCTCGCGGCCACTCGCCAGTGAGGATGCGCTGATGCGTCCAGGCGGCCAAGCCCGGCAGAGTCTCGCTGTGCTTAGCTGGGAAGCCCGCCGTGGACATCAGTGGAGAATGGTGCCATTGTCTGGAGTGATGGGGATGCAGCCGTGCAGCACTGCAGCAATCGCTTCAGGGACCATGGAACCTGGCCTGGGACCCTAGCAATGGCCCTGACGGTCACCCTCCCAGAGAGCGCGACTTGGTCAGGGTCCCAGCCAAGGTCATTTTGCATTGCAGAACGCCCGCTAGGTACTCTCCCGACGCCTCTTCCAGAGTAGCTGTCCATTGAAGCTGGGTTTCGAAGCTCGCTGTGGATCTGTTCATCCTCTGTTCTCCCGTCGATTGCCCGCCTGTTACGGGATAGCGTCAGCCCGCCCCCTTCTCGTAGTGCTTGCAGCTAGCCAGCCATGGGATGACCTGCAAGCCGACGACGATGACCGAGCAACAAATCACAGCACCGTCGGGAAGGCCTGCGAATAGTTACAGAGCCTGTGCGACGGCTTTCCCGCAGGACAACTCATGGAACGGGTTGAGTGATGGTCCATGCTGAGCTGACGGGATCAGATCAGGCATCTGTCTGGATGCTGCAATTTCTCGCATTCAGAGACACCGGGCGAGACACAAACAGAAGGGCTCACATTGTTGCTCGGACGGCGGCCAAGCTTGAGAGAGATATCCGGCATCCGGGCGTTCCTGGAACCGCAAGACGCTCCCCTCTGGGCGTAGGGGATCCTCTGATTGTTATTCGCAGCCCGGGAAGACCCTCCCGTTCGTGATACCGCACAAGACGTACCGTAGAGGCAACCCATAGCCATATCACGGCCATTAAGACCCCCTCGGACATAGCCAACTGGTGATCTCCAGTCTCAAGGCCGGGATCCTCCAGTCGCAGCACCGCACCGCGCAGTGCCCTAACGTCAACCGTCCAAACGCTCATTTAACGGCTCTGCGTCAGATCGAGGTGCGCTTTTCGCGGCCTAGAATCAATCAGCAAGGTGTGAAATGCCTCGGCCTTTGAGGGTGCAAAGTCACCTCACTGTCAAGGCAGGCCTGTCGTCTACTTGTAAGTGCTGTGCTCTCGTCCAACCAGCACAGTACGAATCGAATCGAATCGTCGCCGAGCGATTTGAAGGTTCCGAGTTCCAGGTCCAGAACCCTTCCGTCCCGTCTGCCGTCGGCATTTGCCAAAGAAGCTTCAACAAAGGAAGGCACGGGAGCTGCATCGGCCCGTCAACTCCTCCTGCCTTCCATTCCAGCATCCGCGCAATCAAATTTCTCCCGCCTTCACCGTCCCTACAAAGCAAAACCTGTCTCATTCATGCTTTGTCTGTCTCAATCTTTCGTCCGTTCGTCCAAGTCCATCAGTCCATCGTCAATTGCAGGTGGACCACCTCGGGTGGTAATTGGACGACAATTTCCCTCCCCACAACGCCCTGCCTCCTGACCAGGGTCCCTTCCTTGGTTTGAGAGCCACCAACAGGGGGGGAGGGTCGGGCCAGTGTCCAGTTTGCCAGTGAAACTCACGTCTCATCACATTTGTTTAGCGGCTTCGGCACGGAATAAGTCTAGAAGGTTAAGATGTTCCTGTTCTCTGAGGCAAAGCACCGTGGCTTTGAAGATGGCGAGGCTTCAGAATCGATAACCCATTCATCTTCAGCTAACCCTACATGTCAACTAGGTACAGAGTTACCGGTTCAGCGTACTGTTTTGTCTCCGCGTGTCACTTACATACATGCCGCAACTCCGGCTGTAGCCAGAGCCAAGCCTGTCTCGCTCAAGCCGAGCCGTCTTTCAAATGTCCGCGTCATTTGCTGGGTCATTCCCGCCTGGCATCGCCCTACCGTATCGTGGAGAGTAGGTAATCCAAAGATCCGTCAACCTCTGCAAGGGAAGATGGCTCCCTACATCCTGCGCTGAACCAGACGCATGCGTGACATTGCTCCTTGCACGGAAAACTTAACACAGGCAAGTCGGAACCTCAATCTGATGGACTAGCGTATCAGAATCTCAGTGACGACACATTTGTATCACTGTTATTATGCAACTGAACATTCGCGACGAAGCCAGCGTCCACCGGTTTCAATAAGCTGCCGTATATTCATGCGGCCGTTGAAACCAAGGTGGCGCTCACGAAGAGCAGTTCAGGACCAGACAGGCTAGACAAGTCAAGGAACGCCTGGATCACTCAAAGCCTGATAGGTTGGTCTTTTCATCTTTGCTCCTCAACTGCTGAGACGTGCTGTCTCAAGGATTCCTGTGCACCTCTAGCCACCATCCGGCGGGCGCCACACAGTCTCGTTCTACAATTCTGGTTTGTATCAATATCAAGACCCGTCAATAAGATACTTCTCCGCAATAAGACCTGAAGACAGCGAGCGGTCAAACGGTAGTCTTGAGGGTCCGCACCCTTGACTAATACAGGACTCTCCGGAGTAGGTAGGTCGAAGTCCACTTGATATTCTAAACCAGGGTCACTTCGGTTACAGACATTTCATCAGAAGCTGACAACACCCTGTCACAATAGTCTTTTCCTACACATCACATATCCACACGCCACTATCGGGATGCAGAAGCTCTGACGTCTTGCTTCTGGAAACTTGCTTCTGGAAGCCGCTGAGTCTCGGCAGACGGAAGGTTCTTGATGATCTTCATATAGGCTTGCCGATCCATCGAAACACGATCCTGTGCCGCGCGGTGGACTTTCAACACGTTCATCACAATGTCCGTCCCCCGTACAGACAACTCCCCATCTTGCCAGGCTTAGCTCTTTCCCAAGCTCGTGCTCAGGCCACCCTCGTTCGTCCTTCGCTTAGTAGACAGGCTGTAAAGAACGCTGAGTGGTTCTCATGACCCGGCCCTAAAACGACCTCTTTTATTTAACGATAAATAAGGCAATTTCTTCTGAGCCTACGGGCTCAGCTAGTTTCGGCCCCCGTCCTCACTCCTCGCCAGCCCGCACATGATGTGGTGGAGACGTGGATCTTTCAATCCTGTCGTCGCTAGGCTCTGAGCTGAGTTCGAGAGACAGGGTGGCCACATGGCAAATCCCCTTTCCAACGATGCGATCTCTGACCCCTTCCATACCGGAGATTGAAGCAGCTTTGCCAAGCTATCGACAATCGTCCTCGTTCTGGAACATGACGTTGTCAATGCATTAATTGCGGCTTCTATTCTTCCAGAATCTTCATCGAAAAGGGGCATCCATCCACTCTCTTGGAGATACTTGTCGATCCGGCACGAGCACACCCCGAATCTGCAGCTAATGCTCAAACACCTTCTGGAACGAGTCGTGTCACGCCCGCTCCAGCGGCTCATGCTGACTAGCCAACGGATGCACATGCTCTCCGGTTTCCCGGATTCACTACTTCATACTCCGTACTAGCCAAGGATCCGTGCGTCTTCTTCAGTGCCATGGTCGTTGAGGCGTCTTAGTTGGGCCCTTAATACGCGAGGCTTGTCTTTCGACTTCCCTGATCTGTCCGCGCTGCATAGACGAGAGGAGGCATTATGCACCAGTCTTCTTTAAATCACTATTTTTACCTGAAACGTTTTCAAACCAAGTGGTTTGTTAATTGCTTTCACTTTCTGTTATACTGTGCTAAACCAAGGATTAAAGCCATGTGTTCGCTGTTTGAGCCTTAAACTTAGGACAGCGATGACCATCTCAACCCACATATGATAGAGAAGGGACACATCTGGGAGATTCTAATTTCGGGTAGATTGGCATGCTCGAGGTGCACATTGAGCAGGTACAGCATATCTACACTCAGGCGCGAGTAGGTTCAGGCTGCTGAAGATTAGACTGCTAGACCTTTGCTCGATAACATGGTCGAGTGACAACTGATTATCCATAGCAGCCGGATGACAGCTGTTGTGGCTTCCCTATCAACAACTTATCCCAGTTCTCTCCCTGTCGTACCATGGATATGTTCTGACAGTTGATCAAACCCTCAACTTTAAAACCGACATACATACAGCAAGTAAGTCGAATCCTGGGGTCGACCCCGTTTTCGGATCCCCCGAGGACTAAACTCGACATCCTGAGAGTCAAAGTATCATGAGAGAATAACATTCCGCCAGCAAGCAGATCAATTAGATATTCCTGGTATCGGGTTCAACGGTGGCTGTGACGATCATACCCCAGGATATCCAGTGTCTGAGCAACTCGATAAAGGTGGGCGGGCTCGAATTAGGCGCGACCACTCACATCTGATCGAGTTGACACTGATGGTCACAGCACCACATAGCTTCGAGGCAAAAAGGCCTTGGCATGTATCGACTCGGCCGACTTCAGGGCACTGGGAGCATGTAGTCCGAACGACGAGACACTGTGCGTGTATACTTGGCTCGGGCCAAATACAGCAACTTATCTTCCCTCTGACACTGCTTGAAACCTCAGGGCTCGATCCGCAGGACAATTATGTAGTTCTAGGCCGATCTGTGACAGATTCTCGACCTCGAAACACATTCTCAGCAAGCGACGGCGGCGGGAGGGTCAACCTGCGCAACGACTAGACTTGAGAGCTGGGGACCTTGGCAACGAATCGTCCCGTCCTTGCCGCCCATTGGGAATGCAGTGACTCCTCAGAAAGGCTACCTCAAGGATGATGCCGCCGGGTTTAAGTTTGCTCTAGCTAGAGGCTACGTCCGCGAGCTCCGAGTACTTGGTCATAGGCTCCAGAAGGGACTCTGGGGCCGCCACGGCTTGGAGCTGTCTTGCAGCCCTTACTTGATGCGTTTGCTGAATGGAATGCGGCTCAAGGTTGGCACAGAGCTGGGGGCGTGTGGTGAAACTGTTCAAGTGTTCATATGGGTCGGCAAAACGCTAATGTCTCGCAGTACCAACACTTACTCGCTGGAGCGGACGTCTCGAGGCCATCGCCGATTGAGGGCATTGGCTCTCATGTCAAAAGCCATGAGACACACACAAGAGGCTCGAGATACAAGAGGCTCGAGATACAAGAGGCTCGAGATAGAAGAGGCGCGTTGGCACTATGTAACCGTCGCCTCCGAGGCTGTACTGTCGGTGACAGCTTGCTGTCGTTCCTTTATACATAACTCTGTGGGGGGTTACATGGCTCGGATCTTGAACCGCAGATCGATCTCATTTGGTGTGGCTCTGGCGCTGGTTTGGTTGGCTGGACACTCCCCCACCCAAAACAATGCCAGCTGAACGCTCATCGACGAGCTAGAGCAGACATTGAGTCTCTTTTCGGCGGCGCCACAGTTCGCGATCAAGCACACAAGTCCTGTCTGGAGTTTGCAGAGGAAATCTCTCTCAGCGAGCGCATACCGATCCACCATGGCGATTCCGATGAACCGGTTGGGCGGTAGAGGTACGTCTGTGTCCGGACCTGACGGGCTGTCTGTCGCGACGAACAATTGGCACAGCTTGCGCGCATGGCGCTCTCTACAGGAAATATGAGCGCTGACTGGTTTCGACCCCAATAGCCTTCCATGCCGGCGACGATGACGATGTTGAGCGCGAGTACGATCGGCTGAGAGATCTCGCCAGAGAGGAGGCCGAGAAGCGCAACCGCTGCTTCGACCGCGTCTGTTCCCTCGAGTCGCAAGACGCCCCAGAACATAACCGATTGCAATAATGCTGACCTCGTGTCCTCCTACCACAGTCTCGGCAAGCCTACAACGACGGCGATGGCGCAGAAGCGAAGCAGCTGTCAAACGAGGGCAAGGCGCATGGCGCTAAGATGGACGAGTACAACAAACAGGCATCCGACTACATCTTCCGCGCCAACAATGCGCCCGGCCGAGTAGATTCCGACTGCATCGACCTCCACGGCCAATTCGTCGAGGAAGCCGAACGGATCCTAGAGCAGAGGATCCGGGCAGACCAGGCGGCTGGCCAGACGCATCTGCACGTCATCGTGGGCAAGGGCAACCATTCGGCCGGCCACGTCCAGAAGATCAAGCCCAAGGTGGAGGAGATCTGCCAGGAGCTTGGGATCAAATATCAGACCGAGGAGAACGCCGGGCGCATCTACTTGAACCTCCAGGGCGGAGAGCCGGTGCCGCCGCAGGGATACGGTGGCGGGTATGGCAGCAACTCGGGATATTCCAGTGGTCATCATCAGCACCAGTCGCAGCAGCAGCAGCAGCAGAGCCAGGGCGACGATATTGCGCAGATGGTGGAGAAGCAGCTGCCCTGGATCTTGCGCAAGCTCGAGAAGAATTGCTGTGTGGTGATGTAAAGAGGTTTGGCTACCTAAACTTGGCTACGAGTGAGATCTGGGAACGAGATATATGTCTTGAGAGGCCAATTGGTTTGCGAGAATATCTCCTAGATCTTTCCCGCCTTTGAGGGGCAATTGTATATTGAGCCAATGTGTAGAGATACTCTGAAATGAAACCGACAATGGGCTCGGGATAGATAGATACCCTATGAATAAGAGATGGCTCTGGCCAACTCTGGAGGTTCAGGCCTGTTTTATTGCCCAAGTCTTTTGGTTTGGAACCGTCCTCGGGTGTCCTTTTCCAAAGCTACCCTGCGTTTTGCGACAATTTTACACGATGGAAGCTCAACGTGATTCTAGGGAAATTGACCAAGACTGAACTCTCAATGAGTGATCAGGAGGGAAGCCAAGCATATACCGGGTAGACAATCAAGTAACGTAATATTTTTGTTCATATTCATAACAGCTAATTCCCCTGACAGCGAATGTATTCTGCTGCAGAAACGCCTATACATATCCAATTGTCTATCAAACAATACAAAGAGAAGATATATACGTCAAGGCATCATTGGCCCTGAACCTCCAGTGACAGACCTATCGAACCTTTGTAGGGTATCAAACAACTCCAACTCCTTTCGCAGCTTCCTTGAAATTCGTCTCAATAATTTAGCAGCATGGAGCTTCTATGAAAACTTGTTGCGGTCGGTCTTAGACCATGTTGTTTCTGGACTCCTGGTCGGACTGTGTCTTGGGAGCCTTGGGAGCGGCCTTGTCCAGCGAGAAGCCGACGACCTCGCAGATAATCACGACAATGATCTCCATGATGACACCAGCACCCAGGTACAGCCAGACAGAGGCAACCTTCTCGCCAAGGATAACGACGCAAGTGTAGGCCAGACGAACGATGACGAAGGGTAGCGAGGCGACGACGGCGAGCAGGATTCGGTTCTCGCCCTGAGCAATGTAGCCCTGGTTGCGGAAGACGATGAGGGTCTGGAGTAGCAGAAGGGCGGTGACGGCGATCATGAGACCAGCACCAGCCTTGCTATCGGAGTTGTAGGTGATGTGCGGGCGGTCGCCGTCGAGCTGGTAATCAGCGCTGGTGCCGCCAACGATGAGCAAGATCATGGCAACGAGCATGAGCACCTGGATGAGACGCAGGTAGAGCGGCTTGACGACCTCATGGTGGCGGTTGATGGATTCGAAGAGGCGCGAGAGCAGACCTAACAGGATCAGGACAAGAGGACCGAAGCCGAGCCCGTTCAGAACCATCCAGCCGATGTAGAGGTTCTCGTTGGAGGGATCGTTGACGGTGGCCAGCAGCATGGCCGAGCCGATGAGGCGGGTGAGGGCGAGGATGACAAGGAAGCGCCAGCCGGCGGAGCGGCCCATACCATGCTTGATGCAGAGGAGGACGCCACCGATGAGGAAGAATGAGTAGAGGACGATTTCAGCGATGGCGATGTCATCGTAGTCGTTGAGAGAGCGCGCCATGTTGGAGGTTTTGTGTGTAGGTGATTGGAGATCTGAGTGTGTCTCTGTGCGTGTAAGACTCGGCGCCTATGGGGAGGAGTTGGTTGATTGAGATTCTCAAATAAAGCTGTCGGCGAGACAGATATAAGAGAGGAGGCGGGAGGAGGAGAAGAGGACGAGACTCGGTCCTGGAATGGGGGCGCAAAGGTTGATGCTGAGACGGGTCTAGAACTGATATCGATGGTTTCAACCAATTGATCAGGGACTATAAGCGCCCAGTGTGTCTCGATCTGTGCAGATGGCAGAAGAGCTGAGGAGTCTGATTGCTTGGTGTTGTATCTCGACGAACAGGCGGAAACCCTCCGGTCTTATATCCCCGTCCGTCTCCATGCCCAATCCCAACACCATCACCACCCCTGCCCCCCCTCGGCTTCACGGCACCCGCGCTGCAGCACGCGCAAGCCACCAGGTCGCATCTGCTTCTCTAGTGTCGATGCTGGGAATGGATGGTGCAGCAGTGTCGAGAGTTGTGGCTGTTCCCTGTCCCGTCCCGTGCAGGCCCCGTAATTTACGGTTGTCGCCGACCCCGTTTCCACAGCTTCTGATTCGCGCTTTCGAATAAACTACGGCTTTGGGTTTAGCGCGGCCTCGAATTAATCGCCCGCTTGAGTGATAGGGCTGGCGCTGGACCCGCTGTTGTCTGGGGCAGAGGCTGAGTTGGGCGTCGAATGGGTTGCTCGAAAGGGGAATGGAGGCGTGCTGTGAGCGTGGCTTTTCGCATTCGCAGAGTCAACGTTGCGTGTCTTTGTTTCTCTATCTGTCTTGGTTCCCTCTATGGAGTATTGTTTGGAATTTTCGTTGCTTGTTTGGCGATGAGGAGGTGCTCTCTCTCAGACTCCCTCTGTGCATAGATCATCCCAACTAGAGCCTCCTACAGCACTGCCGGCATCCCTGCCTCTTCTGCCCTGCAGCCAATTGCGGCCGCCCAAGTCCTGCACCTTAATCGTAAGCGAGTGCGAGCTGGCTGTGATCGCCCTCATCCCGCGTAAGAATCAAGCCTTTGTGCCTGCAACTTTGGCCCGACTGTTTGGCTCCTTTGATGACAATGCCATTCTGTCTTTTCCATCCTTCAGGAACAAGCTACTGCTGCACGTTGAGATAAGCGAGTGCGAGCTGGACATGTATGTGTATTGTCGCTGCATCAAATAGGATTCTCTATCAACGAGTTCTTCCTATTTAGCCTTTAGACTTAATTCTTCCTCTATGCTTGTTCCCTGTCTTCCAACTCATGAAACAACTGATCGGGAGCAACTGCACGTTGAGCTTAAGCGAGTGCGAGCTGGATGTAGTTTTCCATCTCTCATGTCGTATAGAAGGATTCTTCGAAGAGTTGTAAACACAACAAGTGTCATCTGCTTCCCTAGACTTGTTCCTTATCGCATAGTTCTCCTCATCTCGATTCACGGGATCCTGCAATACAACTGCCGCTGCATCTTGAAGACAAGCGAATGCGAGGTTACTGTAGCCGTTGTCGTCGTTGTCGCGCATCTGATAGAATCCTCCATCATGGGCTGCAAGATCAGGGAGCTATTGGTTAGTGCCATCTGAGTACATGCAGCCTTCTCGTATCACAATTTCCTCTTCAAGATTCGCAAACGGCCAGACTACGGTCCTATGCATCATTTACTCCCTGTCTCAAGCTCGGAGTTGAGGTGAGTTGTCCATGGCAGTCCCTCAATTTCAGCGCTACGGAGTGCTTCCCCCAGCCTACAGGGCCCCTACTATTACTCCGTACTGCTAGGGCACCCCACTATAGCAGGCACTGCCGAAATGTGACGTCGCTCGCATTCGCATTGACTTTTTTTTTCTCTGTCAAGCAGTTTAGCCCCTCTGTTGGGAACTACGTTGTCAACGTCGTCAGCCTTCCCTCGAGCGTCCTCGAATTGTTTTCTCGTTTGAGTTAGCCTGCTGCATACTATCACCGTGGCAGTGTCCTCGTCTTCTCCTCTATTGCATCTCAACTCCTGGCCTCTAGTCCAGTGACTCGGTACTATGCCGGCATGTCCCTCCTGCACTGCCACGTCTTGTCGTCAATCATGTTAACATGTCGGCTTCACCCTTAGCTCATCATCGTCTCTGGCCTACCAACCTCTGGCAAGTCCACACGTGCGAAGCAGCTGTACGAATATTTCTCGAAGCGCATCGAAAACTCCAAGTACCGTCTTCACCTCGTCTCCGATGATTCCCTCTCCATCTCCCGCACCGTCTACGATCTCTCGCCCGACAAGGTCCGCGCCCACACTCGCTCTGCGAATGCCTCGGAGAAAGATGCTCGAGCCGCTATCTACGGCGCGGTGAAGCGCGTCCTCTCTGACAAGGACATTGTCATTCTCGATGGCTTGAACTACATCAAGGGCTGGCGATACCAGCTGCACTGCGAGTCCAAAGCCGTCCGGACGCCGAGCTGTATACTTCAGATTGGCTGCTCGGTCGATACGGCGAGGCAGGTCAACGAAGAGCGTCTGAGGCGTAGCGAGGCCGTCTCCGGTGCAGATGCAGCAGACGATGCCCCCGAAGCCTATGAGCAAGGCAACTGGGACAACCTCGTCTTTCGGTATGAGGAGCCTAACCCCATGACGCGCTGGGACAGTCCACTCTTCACCCTCATCTGGGAGGACGACGAAGAGCAGGCCACAAAGGTCTTCTCCGATATGTGGGATACCATCGCCGGCGAGGGTCGCAAGGTGGTCAAGCCGAACCGGTCGACGGAGCAACGTGGCAAGGAGGCCAGCGGCGACTATCTCTTCATTCTCGACCGCGAGACGCAGGACATCGTGAAGCGCATCCTCGAGCAACAAGGCGACGATGGCGGCGGCGAAGTCGAAATCGCCCGGCATTCAGGCGACGAGAAGCTGATCATCGAGCTGCCAGGCAAGAAGCTCGGCCTGCCTCAGCTGCAGCGGTATCGCCGCGCTTTCATTGGCCTGAACCGCGGGGGCATTGGGCTCGAGTCCGTCGGCAACATGGGAGCTGACCAACTAAGAGAGACGTTCGTGCGGTATCTCAACGCTCAGTTTGACCAGGATGAGTAGAGAAGCGATGACGAGAGGCAAGCTGTCAACAAGTGGTTGTACAACCCAAAGATCTTATGAGGCCTCCGCTATCTTCGGCGGCGCCTAAGTGATTTCTTGGGGTAATGAACAAGGAGGGGTGATAGAGGGGCTCTCGGCTTGGAGAGGCAGACTTTCGACTCTCCCGAAATTGACTTGGCGCGGAGACGATAGTCCATCACACTTCAACATACAGGGATGCCTCCGATGCGTCAGTCTGGTCTCGATGTGAATTAGCAATCGAGATGCAGGGGCGGCTGGCAAACCAACGAGCCCGGAGCTGTTTCTCCTCCGGATATCTCATCGCAGCCTCGGGACCGGCACTTCGTCCACTTCACAGCGCCACCTTCAACGACAGCCCAGAATCCAGCGGGCGTCTATCCTGTACGACGGACTGCCCAGGCGCAGGCCTCAGTTGGTCTCCAGCCAGCAAGCCCCTCGTTGATCGATTTTCAGCTCAAAATGGGTCCCAGACACACTCTGTCTGACCAACCCTGCACGTCCGCTGCAAGGTCAGGTTTGGGGGCCAACGCGAGGCTCTCTCCAACCTCGAAAATCGGCGTCTCCGATTCGGCACCCCTCACACACGTGAGACGCCAAGTGGCCACGGCCTGAGGACTCTGCCTCAGCTCCCCCTCTTTGCGGCGCGTAAAGTGCCTTCAGGCTGCATCAGGCGTCACGAAGGACGGCAAGAAAAGGTGATGACCTAAGAAAACTAGGCCGCGATGCACTGGGCCGCGCTCCCGAGGAACCGTCGTCGGGCCTGCCGCCTGCGCGCTTGGCCCCCAGCCGAACATTGAGTTTCATCGCGCTGCACCCTGAATGATGCGGCTGATGACGGTGCAGTTCGTGTTGCTTCTAGAAGTTCTGGAGGAAGGTTGGGATGTGGGAGGGGGGACAGGGGGAGGCGTGAGGGAGCCAGAGTTGGGGTCGGTGATGGAGTTGAAGATGGAGGATAAAAAGGGCTTTGAAGTCACCGTGGAAGAAAGCATCAGCAGCAACCAATCAATCAATCAACTCGACTATCCATTGAAGCCTCAAGTGTTTGTCATAAACAACGAGCTTCAAATACAAATACACTTCCGTCTTTCAAGTCGATGCCTTTCATGAACCCAAGAAGCGATTCAATTCTATATTTTGCAAAGGCATATCCATTTTCACCGACACCGCCAACATGAAGGGAACCATGGCCGAGACAACATCTAAGACCATGAATGCTACAACCACGACTACTGCATCCTCACGTGAAGACCTCCAGCCCCGTACCCCAGCAGAGCAAGAAGAGTATGTCTCACCACCACACCCTCAACCCTTCCTCAACACCAAGTCTAACTCTACCTCTCCACGCAGCACATTCTCCCTGTTCTCCTGCACCACCGCCGGAGTCCCGTGCTCGTATCCGGGCCGGCGAACGGCGCCGAGTCGCCCCACGCAGCTGGAGACGTGGCTGGCGACGCCGGAGCGGGCGGAGCGCATCCGGACGGGTGCGCCGCGGCCGACAACGCAGGTCCTAGGGCTAGGACTTGTCGATGAGTTTGTTGGGCGGTTGCCGGGGGTGAGGAGGAGTTCGATGGTGCCGGTGTTTGATGCGGAGAGGGGTGAGTGGGAGGGGTGGAGGGTGAAGGTGCCGAGTTGGCCGTGTGAGGAGAAGGGGAGGAAGTGATTAATGGAGGGTTTGGGTGAGCCGTCATTTGAGAGAGATGCAGTGTCAGCATGGACTTCAAGATGACTGACACGGGACGAATGTTTGTGTTTCTGATGACAACGACGTTAAGGTGCACTATCAATGACTTTCTAATATTTCAAGGGCACGGGGTGGAACAGACTCATAGACGGCATGGTATAGACTGGACCTGGGGGTTAGCATATAGACTTGTTTTTCTTTCTTTAATTACACCAAAGACTTATTTTATAAGTTCCGAAGAAGAAAAACGCTTGCGTTGACACACGGTATACAGTCCAGGGTGTGTTCCTACCCTACACTGTTTCGACTGTTAGATGCGTGCTGCTGATATCCAGAATTGCTTGGACACTCCCAGTGTACCTGGAGTATCAGCGTACTATAAATCTTTCATGGGTCAATGGTGTCCTTTAATCCTTGGGAACCTGCATTAGGTACCTCGCATGGTAATAATAACATGGCAACGTGTGCCACCACACTCGTGTCACAAAGTCTCGAACGAGATGGCCAGGAGTACAACGCATCGCTTTCCCGAGAAATCTTAACTTTCCTCCGTTCGGTAGAATTGGAACTATACTACTACGCCGAGTTCCCACAAAAGGAGGACTGAGAACCCTTTCATGATGCGGTGGACAGTATCAAGCTGCAAGTGAGCAAACTTCAGCTCAAGGCAGACCACGAAGACCCGTCTGACCCGTTTGAAAGGGACGTGCTCGAGATTCGGAAGCCTCCCGAAGGTCTTTGATTGAATGCTTACCGAAGACTACATATTATTATGATGGAGATCAATACCCTGTGCTTTGGCCTATAAGTTAGCAAGCAAACAGGTATGAGTTCAATCACCAATTATCTAAGTGAGGCAAGAAGCTTGCCTCAGTTTACAAGATAGAAGGAGAGCGAATATACAGGAAAGGCACTGGTATTGGCAACCCTCCTGAAATACAGCCTCGTTTAGATGACTTCCGCACAACGTGGCCTTCTAGCTCATCTCTTATTGCTCGCCTCATCATGGAGGTGACGGTGACACCCGCTGCTGGGGGTCTGTGTGGGTTGCGTGGCCATAGTTGCCTGTAGTGCTCCAGCAGCAGTCCAGTGTTAGGTAGCGCTGGCGAAACGCCCAAGGCGCTGGCCCGAGTCGCCCCCAGAGCAAGCTAACAGGGTATGAGTGGAAGACGGAAGAAGCTTCCGCAAGCTGCATCATCGCTCGCAGCCTGGGCTCGGCTTAGATAATCGCCCTGCAACATCGTTGTTCCGCCACCGGACGCTCTTATCTGGTGATATCATTGGCTGCCACCCGCCCGGTCGTCCAGTGAATGGCTGCTGAGGTGTACTGGCTGCTGGCTGCTGGCTGCTAGCAGGAGCCGCTCCGAAAGTGGCCTCTCGTGCTCGCTCGCTCTTGACAGCTCCAACCTTCGCCTCTACAACACCAAACCCCAACATCCGACTTGAAAAGCCTTTCCTCCCCCCCAAACATCTCCCCATCCCCCTTTCACCGTCTCGCTCTCGCGGATAGCACCGCATCTGGTTTCCCCTCGTCTACCCCCCCGTCACCCGGATCGAGCCAGCATCAGCTTCCCTGAAGCGTCAGAGACGACATCATGGCTCCCCAGCCTGACGAGCACCACCATAAGAAGGTCAACCTGACGTGAGTTCATCGCCGCACGCGCTCTGCGAGCTGCTCCTTGGTTGATATGCCGTGATGGAAACAAGTGCTAACCTCTGCGTGTCCTTGCAGCGATGCTTCTGGCGCGGATCCCAAGCATGTTCGTACCTGAGCCCAACGATTCCCGTCCGCCCGCTCGAGCTAACAATTCCTCCAGGAGGATGACACCGCGACCGCAATCCTCAAGAAGAAGAAGAAGCCCAACCAGTTGATGTATGTGCACGGAATTTGGGCGTCGAGATTGCTTAGATAGGCTTACTGACAGGAACTAGGGTTACCGATGCCGTCAACGATGACAACAGCATCATTGCCCTCTCCGAGGCCACCATGGACCAACTTCAGCTCTTCCGCGGTGACACCGTCCTGGTCCGAGGAAAGAAGCGGAAGGACACTGTCCTGATTGTCCTTGCTGATGAGGAGCTCGACGATGGCAGCGCCAGAATCAACCGAGTTGTCCGCCACAACCTGCGAGTCAAGCACGGTGACATGATCACTATCCACCCTTGCCCCGACATCAAATACGTTAGTTCACCCCCAACAACCCCCTCCCTATCCTGACCCCGCCATATTGATTTCTAACCACCACACAGGCCAAGCGAATTGCCGTTCTGCCCATTGCCGATACCGTCGAGGGTATCACCGGTTCGCTCTTCGATGTCTTCCTTGCCCCCTACTTCCGAGAAGCCTACCGACCTGTTCGACAAGGCGATCTGTTCATTGTTCGCGGTGGCATGAGGCAAGTCGAGTTCAAGGTCGTCGAGGTCGACCCCCCAGAGTACGGCATCGTCGCCCAAGATACAGTCATCCATTGCGAGGGTGAGCCCATTCAGCGAGATGAGGAGGAGAACAACCTCAATGAGGTTGGCTACGATGACATTGGTGGCTGCCGAAAGCAGATGGCCCAAATCCGAGAGATGGTTGAGCTTCCTCTTCGACACCCCCAGCTCTTCAAGTCTATTGGTATCAAGCCTCCGCGAGGTGTCCTGCTCTACGGACCCCCCGGTACCGGTAAGACGCTGATGGCCCGAGCCGTCGCCAACGAGACTGGTGCTTTCTTCTTCCTCATCAACGGCCCTGAAATCATGTCCAAGATGGCCGGTGAATCCGAGTCCAACCTGCGGAAAGCGTTTGAGGAGGCTGAGAAGAACTCCCCGGCCATCATCTTCATCGATGAGATTGACTCAATTGCTCCCAAGCGAGAGAAGACCAACGGTGAGGTCGAGCGACGTGTCGTTTCCCAGCTCCTTACCCTCATGGACGGCATGAAGGCTCGTTCCAACGTCGTTGTCATGGCCGCCACCAACCGACCCAACTCGATCGACCCTGCCCTTCGACGATTCGGTCGTTTCGATCGTGAGGTCGATATCGGCATCCCTGACCCCACTGGACGTCTTGAGATCCTTCAGATCCACACCAAGAACATGAAGCTGGCCGACGACGTCGACCTGGAGCAGATTGCCGCCGAGACCCACGGTTACGTCGGTTCCGATGTTGCTGCCCTCTGCTCTGAGGCCGCTATGCAGCAGATCCGTGAGAAGATGGACCTTATTGATCTCGATGAGGACACCATTGACGCCGAAGTCCTCGACTCTCTTGGTGTCACCATGGAGAATTTCCGATTTGCTCTCGGCGTCTCCAACCCCTCGGCTCTCCGAGAGGTGGCCGTTGTCGAGGTTCCCAACGTTCGCTGGGAGGACATTGGTGGTCTCGAGACCGTCAAGCAGGAGCTCCGTGAGAGCGTCCAGTACCCCGTCGACCACCCCGAGAAGTTCCTCAAGTTCGGCATGTCTCCCTCGCGAGGTGTGCTGTTCTACGGTCCTCCCGGTACCGGTAAAACTATGTTGGCCAAGGCTGTCGCCAACGAGGTCTCTGCCAACTTCATTTCCGTCAAGGGCCCTGAACTTCTCAGCATGTGGTTCGGTGAGTCTGAGAGCAACATCCGAGACATCTTCGACAAGGCCCGAGCCGCTGCTCCTTGCGTCGTCTTCCTCGACGAGCTTGACTCCATTGCGAAGGCGCGTGGCGGTTCCATGGGCGATGCCGGCGGTGCCTCTGACCGTGTTGTCAACCAGCTCCTGACTGGTAAGTTCTTGATCGAATTTCTATCTACCCATCGAATTTCACTAACAGCTCCTTAGAAATGGACGGTATGACCTCGAAGAAGAACGTCTTCGTCATTGGTGCTACCAACCGACCCGAGCAGCTTGATCCTGCTCTGTGCCGACCTGGTCGTCTGGACTCGCTCGTCTACGTTCCCCTGCCCGACGAGCCCGGCCGTCTTGGTATCCTCAAGGCTCAGCTCCGAAAGACACCCGTCTCGGGGGATGTCGACCTGGGCTTCATCGCCTCCAAGACTCACGGCTTCTCCGGTGCCGATCTGGGCTTTATCACCCAGCGGGCTGTCAAGATCGCCATCAAGGAGGCCATCACCATGGACATTGAGCGCACCAAGGCCCGCGAGGCTGCTGGTGACGAGATGGACACAGATGAGGACGCCGAGGACCCTGTCCCCGAGCTGACCAAGGCTCACTTCGAGGAGGCCATGCAGACGGCTCGACGATCAGTCACTGACGTTGAGATCCGGCGGTACGAGGCGTTTGCCCAGCAAATGAAGAACGCCGGCCCCGGCGCTTACTTCAAGTTCCCCGAGGGCGGAGCTGAGGCTGCCGCTGGTGGCGACTCTGGCAACGCTTTCGGTGACGCTGGCAACGATGATGACCTCTACGACTAAAGCGGCGTACTGATCGGATGGGACGAAGGCCTGGACCCCCTGTATTTTAATTTACTTTCCCCGTCTCGTACATGTGCATTGGCTTTGTGGCTCAGCTCAGCCAGTGTGGAGGGATTTCATCCATGCTTACCAAGGGCTGGCATCTGGACTGGGAGTTGGTAGAACGGTAGAGGACGTGGAGGAAAGACGAACGCCGACTTTGGCCTTGGACGCACCGTCATGTAGCTGCATCTTTAGGGGTCATCTACAGAAAGCTGCCGAATAAGGCCAAGTTGTTGCGGATTTGGCCTCTGCTGTGCTCTCCTCGAGCAATGGGGTTCAACATACTTGATAGACAGTGAAATTGATTTCTCTTAGCAACTCACTCATTCTGGCTCCTGGTGTACGTGATATGTCACTTTTTGTATTAACGCCGTAACCCAACGCATCAGAGTACAATGGCTCCGTTCAGAATTATCTTGGTCTATGTCATACATGAATAGGTTCGTATCGTGTCCAGGGTCATTTTGGTATCGTATTCTCTCCTCCCCTGGTAGTTCTTCGTATCCAGGTCTGTCCCGCGGACCCTGCCTCCGCCGGCCTCTCTGTGGTTGTAAGGTGTTGTGTAAGTGTCTGTGTTAGACGTTTTGCTCTCGTTGCGAGAGATGTTTCGATCGGTGGATGGGTGTGCCGCGGGATGGGGTTTCGGTATGTAGGCGGTATATGGCGAAGTATGTGTGTGTATGTGCTTGCGAGGAGCAGGGCGGATGGATGGGTGTGGTCGAGGGAGGAAGGCTGGTGCTGAGCTGTCGATGTAGGCTCAGTGCTCATTGGAAGCGAGGCCTGGGACGCTTTGTTGGTCGTTTAGGGAAGCATGTCGTCAACCTCACCCCCAAGCAATGCTATTTCAGGCACCGCAGGATATCCCGTTGGCCCCCCAGCTTTGACTCGCCACCGCCCCTCGTCTCCCAGGCCCTCGCTCTAGGACGACGCCTCATCAACCTCACACACCATCTCCAAGCTCTCGCGCGTAGCCCGCAGCGCCTCCTCCACGACAGCCTCGGGGATCGCAAGGCTGGGCTTCTCCGCCGCCGCCGCCGCGCCGTTCACCTTGGCCACGGCATCGCCGTTCGTCGCCGTCGCCTTGCCGTTCGCGCCGCCGCCCAGCGCGCTATCGTGCCGCACGTCCTCGAGCACGCGGTGCAGCAGGGCTGGGAAGGTCGTGACTTCGCCGGAGCGGAGGAGGGAGAGCGCGTGCGATTGTACGAGCGTGGGCCAGTTGGAGGAGTGGGAGTTGAGGGAGTGGAGGAGGGCTTCTTGGATTCTGTGGTGCGGGGGCGTTAGTAGGGAGTTTGGTTTGGGGTGAGGCTTCAGGGAGAGTGTTGAGGCTCGTACTTTGTGACGTGACCGTCTCGGAGCAGCACGGTGTTGATCTGCGACCTCAGATCCGGGTCCAGCGTCGCCGCAGTATGGTTAGCCGCGCTGGCAGGCACCTTAACCGGCGTAGACGGCTGTTTCGACATGATCACGACGCCGTTCCAACCCAGCCTTCGATCAAGACGGCTATTCCTTCGTCTCCTCCAATCCTCAAAGACCAAACGGCCTCCTCGACTTTCGTCCGGTAAGCGACACTCGGCTCGGCCACAACACGCGGGGGAAGGGCAATCTGGAGTAGATGATCAGCAGCCGTCGTCAGGGTCGTAGCGCAGCGCGCGATACGTACATGGATGGCAGGATTGTGGGCGTGGTGGATGGACGAGGGTCGTCGCGTTGGTGGCGAGGCTGAAGGGGAAGGTTTTCGGGGCGGGCAAGGCTGAGGGCGCGGGAGGGTGATACTAGGGGACTGGTGGGGCGGACGAGGCATGTACCTGCTACGGACGACTTTGCGCCGACCGCCACCGCGCACAAAGTACCTTACACCAAACACCACCAGATCTCGTCCCAGGTCGGGCCTGATGATGAAGTAGGTGGCTACGATTGATGTACTCAAAGCGAGTTTTGTCTACGAGAACGGTGGTTTCTGGATATCATCAAGTAAGGAATAGCTTCTGCGCTTAATATCTCTGTTGTCTCCTCGCCTGCTAGTTTCTGGCTTACAAGTCCAAGACTACCTACGTAGCCTTGCACCTCTAACTTCAGGGTCCTAGTGCTTCACGAGAACCTCACATGCATCCTACCTTCTCATTTTCCTACGTTCTTCATTTATTACGGTCATTCAAAGCCCGGCCCGGGGTTAACTGCCACACAAAGTGCTCGACACACTCAAATCGGGATGGTGAACATTGCGTCAAGCTCAAGCATAAACCAGTCTCGCGACTTCAATCCGTGCTTCACAGAGGGATGGGGATTTGATGTCTGGCGCCCAAGAGTGTGAGTGAGAATTTCACTGTGGTGGGATCGCCATCAAGCTAACATTCATCAGTATACTCAACTCCTTCTGCGACGAGCTCCCAAAGCTTACCAGTCTTAGTCCGACCGCCAGAGATAGCACTCTCCTCTAAAGTTAACAAAGAGACAAAGGAGTTTCTCTCCTGCTCTGTTCTGGGTGTCTCGGCCCCCAAAAGCCAATGTCCAACCGAACCAGCACGTTTACCGCTGCGGTCTCTCAGCACTGTCTACCGCATACAGGGTTGATGATTCGACTGAACCCTTGCGCTCGCTACTGTCCTGCTACCCTAAACACTCAACCCTGGGCTTCAGCAAAATTGCAAAATATCTCACCTGGACGCGACATTTTCCGGTCCACGGCTCCTATCCTACTCGTCAGAAAAGTACCGTGGGAAGTGCATCCTTACCGTCTTGTTAATCCATCAAACGCCGTGGCCGGTCGAGTGCAGGAGGATGTCACCAAGGCCGACCAACCAAACCACCGCCAGAGCCGTCCCCGGTCAGAATACGGTCTCCGTGCGCGTCGATGTGCTATAGGCCATCCCATCCTTGACCAGCTCGCTTGGCGCATACCCGCGGAAAGCTCGCTTGTCGAGAATTCAAAGGTCCGGGTCTTGCCCAAGTTGGTCGTCCGTTCATGATGATCACAACTCAGCTATGCCCGATAACCCTGCTCTGCTGGCACCGATCTTCGCATGTTTGGAAATGACCAGCTCGCCCGGGGTTGGAAAACAGTGTCCGGTCCGCGGCCCGACCCGTTGGGACATCCGGTCCCTTCGTCCCAACCCGGTTCGTTCGGGCACTTCACTCCCTCACCGATGCGCCAGAGCGATGTGCCATCATCCATCCCTTTGGGTTATCCCTGGGCCACCACGCTCCTCCCGGCTGTCTCCCCCGCCTGCACGGCGTCTCGCTTGACCGTCACATGAGCCCCAGCGGCCGCGAGATTGAGATAAAAGACCGAAGCAATCAAGTGGTCGTCTCCCACCCGGGGAGCCTCCCCAGACCCCAGATCCTCCCTCAATCGACCGCCCGTCTAGGCGGTGAGGGAAACAAAGCAATGACCGAGGGCCGTTTGAGCGAGCGAGCGAGGGAGCAGCTCCTCACCGACCCCATCAGGACTGACTATGCTTGCGTACCAAGAACCCGCCCCGAGATAGGGGGACTGACTGACCGCTCTGCCACGCAACCCGATGACCGGCACTTCGTTGCGGGTATTGCCATCTCCTCGTTATTCCTCTGGCTGACTCGCTCGTCTTTCTTAGAGCGCCGTCGGAGCCATGACCTTGTCGGGCGAGAATGCATTCTGCAGGGAGTCATGCGCCTTGCATAATTCGTACCGAGTAGCTTGGGCTGGAACAATCCAGTGACCTCGCGTTGCTGAGCCCAAACATCACATCTGTCCATCCAGAAGAGGGCTCACGTGGGAGCTGTGTGGCTGAGCATCTTGGACAACAGCGACGGCTGACGGTGGCACAAGAGACGGACAATCGCAGCTGGATTGCCCACACACCAATAGCTTCCCCATCGATGCACCCGCTCCTTGCTTCCTCTGACGAAGATCCCGGGTGAATGAATGCCTGGGGCAGATTGTCCTTGGCTACGCAGCCAACCATGGCCAACATTTCACGCTCTGGCTGGCCTCGGGAGTTTTTGCAAGGGTCGGGCTGACGCCACTCGATGAGGTCCACGACAACAAGTGTCACAATGCCACTTCATCGAGAGTTTCTCCGCCCGCATTGATTCTCTGGACTCCGGCACTGTGGCGTCGATATTATAACGGGAAGGACTAACACCGGTGGAGGCATTCGGGCTCGCAAGAGGCCGGCCTGCATCCGAGCTGATAACCAGGCAGTAATTTCTTTGAGCGACTGTCATCATTTGGCAGAAATCCGTCGTCATGGCGGTTCTGATCCATCACTGAACCAATCATTCTCCAGACAAGTCGGAGAGAGAATGTGATATTGTCTGAACATCATGCAACTAACAATGGTCAAAGGTTGGAGATAGTTGTTGATAGGTCGGTAGAGGACGCTTTGCGTATCTGCCAGATGCTGAGCAAGGTCATCCATACTTTCCTTTCTTTTGGTCTTTGTTCCTGTTTCCTTCGTCTATGGTCGGACAGGGGTGGTTGTGTCAGGGATGTCCGGGGTTCCGAGTTGAAGCTATCCGTGTGCGAAACCGGTTGCAAGACTCAAAGCTCCCCCTCTCTGTGCATCTTCAATCGACTGCTGGGCATGAATGACATGGCTGACGCCGAGAAGTGACACGTCTGACTGCAGACTGCACTGGACAGGGGCTCAGGATCAACTGTAGCATCCCTCTCGCGAGTGGCACAGGCCCATTTGGCAGGGTTCCGCAAACTTTGTTTTACAAGCCATTGTCCGTCGAATCTCGGGACGAACCCTATTTGCCCAGTCCAACGGCCATCGGTCAACCACCTATCCGAGGTCAATTCGTGCTCGGCTTAAACTGCCTCTTCCCCAGAACTTGCATCTTGTCCTCGAGGTATCGCCCAGAGCCTCGCACATGATCTGATGATCGAGTCCGGGAGACGTCTTGTTAAAGCAAGAGGTCGACAATGAGGCTGAAATATTCGTCGAATCAGTATGTGGGGGATCAACGGCAATCCATCGTCTCTTCCTCTGTGAAAGCTTGGTCTTTGGGGGGAGGGGGGTCCCAGTGGGACTTGGCAATCGGGATATTGGCTACGCCGTATTGGCCCCAACGATCCGTGTCCCAGGCTAACGTCCCACAAGCTGTGGTTGTGGTAGGACTAAACCGTCCTTCTTCTCACAGCGTCGCAAGAAAGTCGGCCACGCGCACCATTCCCCGCGAAAACGAGGCAGACTCGCGTTGCATATGCAGTGCATGCGGTTGCATGATACGTCGTGCTATGACGTCTGAACCAGGACAAATAGTCCCGGCCGAGCGATTCAATTTGCGGAGGAGGTTGATTCGAGCCGCAATGCTTCCCGTCACGGAGCCGGGATAGTTGTCACGTTGGCGTGTCTTGCAATCAGTGCATTTCGATCCTCTCCTTTGGTTGGTCTGCTAGCGAGCCGTCAGCTGAAAAGACGGCATTAAGCCGCCAGAAAATGAAAGCAACATCCCTACGTTGACGCAGGGGGTCCGTCACATGTGAGGACTTCTACTCAATAAGAGACATCCAACAATTTGGCCGAGCTGATGGAGTTGACGCATGAATCCACAAGAACGGCGGCGTCTCCTCACGCATTGGGTGACGAAGTTGGCGGTAAAAGGCCATCATGCTGAGTAGTTGAGGTCTTGCTATAGCAGGTTTGAGGAGCTGCAGTCATACCCGACCAGTCGTGGCAAATCGGGGAAGCCAAGTCAGTCCACCGGATGGGGAAGACCAGAGCTGCATCCGTGGTCCGGCTACTAGCTGACACGTTGCTTGAGAAGCCGAAGGAATGGCCCGGTCGAGGAAGGCGGAAAGGTGCGTTGTGGACTCGGGATACGGCAGAAGAGTCGACGAGGCGGAGACGGCGAGGGGTCTAGACAACAGCTGCACGGTCGTGGCCGGCGTCGATGCCATCCTGGTGGGTGAGGGCGAGCGACATGGGACGGGATCGGCGAGAGGCGACCTGTCACTTGTGATTTGGCGATGGAGGGTCCACTCGACTGACCGGTCAGCCGGGGAGGCAGCTCAAGGAGGGGTCGCTGTTTGTCTCTTATCGACTCGATGAGAAGCGTTGTCGTCGCCAGTTGGTTCATCAGTCGGGTAAGAGTTGTCCGGGAGCGGGAAGTAAAGACGTTGAGATTGGAGCGGTTGATGCGGTGAGGGGGGCTGCATTAGCGAGGGTTGTGCTGCTCTGCTGTATGTATGTATGTGTGTATGTACGCACTGTAAGGATCTTCACGCGGCATGCAGAGAATGCAAAGGCCCAGCAAGTAAAGTCGAAGGTATCGAGGTTAAGGTGTTTGGGTGGAGACTGGAAGATCTTGAGATGGATGGAGTTGGAGCCATTGGAAGTAGAGCTGCTGAGGACGATCCTTGAGAGCTGATTCGACGAGGAAGGTGGACTGACTGGTAGCTCCTACTTATCGTATTTGCTGCGATGCGAGGAAAGAGCTACCTAGGTACTAAGTTCAGCTCGCCTGCCGACTAGAGGTGAGGAGACGAGACCTCGTGCTGAAGCTTCTCCCGTACATCAGTAGGCCAGAAAGTAGGCCCTCCGTACTTTCCTGCAGGACTATAGGTGACGGCACGCGGAAGGCTCGCCCCGAGCAAGGAGTATTCTTGAAGGGACGGGGATGTCGACTGAGCAAGCGACGGAGCACTAAGGCGAGGTAGGTGACAATCGAGGCATCGACCTGCAGGCAGGCAAGGTACTTCCCTAGGTATCGACTAGACGGGAGGTCAGACGGTCGCAAAAACGGGCAGACACAGGTCGTATTGGTTGACCAGGAAGCTCAAGTCCCGTCCGAACCGACGTGCTAGGTTGAGATCCATGAAGCAACATCCAGGATTGCCAGCAAGGTACCTCGTACCCAATTACCTTAGCTGGTAGGTGCTCTACCGAAGGGAGGGCAGGCCAGACGGATAAGCTCAGTTCGGGAAGGAACTGGAACGAGGTCATGTAATGGAAAGCAGGTAATGGCAAGAACAACCTGTGCAGGAAAAGGGAGGGAAGGAAGGCCTCAGCAAACTGATTTGACGACACGACACCTCATCAACGGGCGCGCGCGGCCAGACATATTATGAGAGCCGCCTGCCTTGCTACGAATCTCTCGTCGACACAGACACAGACACACACTGCATGGCCAACACACGAGGGCGGCCTCGGCTCGACCGGTCAGGCTCTCGATGCACGTCGAATCACACATCTTGGCACACTTGCTGTCTCGGCTAACGAAGCTCATATCATGTCTCAACGCTGTAATCATGTAGCATCCCGTGTTGTGGCGCCTCGACTATCCCTTCCAAGGTTCCCAGGACGAACAGTGCCTCCTATCGACAGTCCCTGGTCGAATCTCACCGCGATACCTTGCACAGCATGACACCACCCTTTCAACTCCCAGGTTCTTGGGCCGATATGCTCGTCAACGGGACAGGGCATCTGTGCGTGCTTGCGTGCTTGCTGTCGGACACATGGAGTATCACATATTACGAACAACGCGGAGGCGAGATGCAGACGAGCCCGGAGCATCGCCCCGTGTTGCGTCTCTGTCCTACCCAACCCCGGACAAGGGTGGGTGGGTGGCAGGCCTCAGGATCTGAGTAGCACCATTGGACGACTTATTCCATTGGCATCAGCTGTGTGGTGGGAGGAGGGAAGAGAGCATTGACAGGGATGGACGGGGTTGTGTGCACACGTAAACGACGTGTACTTGTGCTGTACAGCGCAGACAGGAAAACGATATTTTAGGCATGAGCTGGTACGTACTTGCAGGTTGCAATCGACTTTTCTGAAGCCTCAACTGATTCTTTCTCGTCTGATGATGTCCTTTTGGTGTGGAGATGGGGGCCAGCCAGCTACTAGGGACGCACTAGGATCGAGACGGAGCGGCTCTGTGGGCTGGAGCGAGTAACGGTGCTCAAAAGGCCATGCGCATTGTTAGTCTGACCAGGTCATGCACCTCTCAGCCAGTCATACAGTGTTCATCCCAATCGATGGCTGGCGACCGACATGACCAGCTCTTACCGTGGCGGGGTAGGCTGTGTGGACAGCTGACCCGGTCGTTGGATTGGAGCAGCATTCCGCGCTGCTGAATCCCGACATCATCAGCCCACCGACGCAGAACGAACGAGGCGAGTGCAACGGTCTGGCCGCAGGGTTTGACGGTGGGTGAACGGGTGTGTGTGCCTGGATCCGAGAACATGGGTGGGATAGCCGTCCAGACACCTTATTATGGGGTGTTCGGTTGTGTTGGTGCAAGGCGACGACGGCGTCTTTCATCTACGGAGCACTGGGGTCGTTCAAAAAAATGCCCATCCTTTTTGGGGGGGGGAGGCAATCCGTCTCAGTCAAGTCTGCTCGATGCCGCTGACCCCCCTCCACCCCATGGCGGATACCCCTAGTACACCGAGGGAGCGGATGATGGAGTGAAGGAGGGAGGGCCTGCATCGTTGGGCAGCTTGCTCGTGGCTCCCATGCTCGCTTTGGGGGGGGGGGGGGGGGGGAGGGGGCGGGGGCCGCCGGGGGAGCC